>VZTD01005404.1:56841-445870 GCA_013397725.1 Rhagologus leucostigma | reverse complement strand
CGAGCAGCATAGGTTGGGCTGGGAGGACGAAAAGACGCGGTCCAGCACTTGCCGCCGCCTCTTGAAGCCGCTCCACTTGGCGCCGGGCGGGAGGTCCCCCTTGCTGCCGGTCGGCGGCGGCGGGGCGAGGGGCTCCGCAGTGCGGCGCTCGGCTGCTGCCCGCCCGCCGCCGCTCCGGCCCTTGCCCCCCAGCTGCAGGTTCTTCCACAGCCGGGCCTGGAAGGAAACCGCCGGCTCGGGTTCGCTGGGCTTCTCCCCCGTGGTCACCCGGGGCTCCTTGCCCGGCTCCATGCTTTCCCTCCTGCGACGGGGACGGCGGCAGCGGCAGCAGCAGCAGCAGAGCCCGCTGGCGCCTGTCGCCCTCTCTCCGGTGCGGGGCGGGCCGAAGCGGAGCGGCGCCCGCTGCCGGAACGAGCGTAGGGCTCCGCCGCACCGCCCCCCGCTCCGCGCGGCGCGCCCGAGGGAGGATGGAGCTGCGGCCGTGATGTTGAAGATAAAGGAAGGACGAAGCTGCCACCCTGGCCCATCTGGGCGGAAAGTTTGCCACCCTAAGCCCCCCACCCTGGGTGGTCCCTCTGTAGCGGCGGGCGGCGCGAAGCCTGGCAAAAAAGTTACCGGCGAGGCGCAGGGGGCGCGGTGGCTCGCATTTAGATACGCACGGCAAAGCACACGAGGACTTGGCGGGAGGGGGCTTGTCCTGCCCACCTCCCCACCTGTTTCCTGCATTGGAGACGGCCTCACCGTGCGGGGTGCTGGGAGGGCGCACGCCCCGGAGGCCGCGGGTGGCAGAGCGTGTGCCCTGAGATGCTGCAGTCTCCATGGGGTCGGGAAACACCCAGATCCCTGAGTGAAGGTGGGAACGTGAAGCGGCTCCTGGCCAGGCAGGCATCATCCCCGACCCGTGAAACTTTGTGGAGGGAAGGTTCCGTGGGAGTTGCCCATGCACGTACAGTGAGCGCTCAGGGAAATACCGACCTCGTCACCGGCTCTGTCCTTCGGCAGCGGTGGGTACAGAATGCAGAGCCCGGCCCGGCAGGACCCGCCAGGTATGGGGGAAAAAACCCTCAGCTCGTCTGCCGTTCTCGTACTTTTTAAATCTAAAAAAGAAAAAGTCTTCTTATCATAGCATGCTGTACTAGTAGCCCCATCGCTATATTTTTGGATGTTTCTTTTTAAATTAAAATCATACCAGCAGTGTGATTTCAGAACAAATCTTTTACGTTCCATGAAACAAACAAGCAAAAGAAAACTTTTTGTCTAGAGTGAGACATACCTTTACCAAGTGTTCTTTCAGGTTTCATTTCAAAAGACACTTCTGACAGTGGAGGATTTGGCCTCCTATATTCAACTTTCCCCATAAAGTTTGCAACCAGGCATTTGACAGTACAGCTTTTGCAGAACAGCATATAAGGAAAATTAAAAGTACTGAGATTAAGCGGGTGCTTCCCATTGGGGCCTTGGGAATTCAATCTACAATATTCGAGAAAATAGCCAAAATAATCTCTGAACCACTGGAGGTTATTTTTGAGGAGTCCTGCCAATTAAGTGACATTTTAGGGCCAGAAAAAAAGCCAAAGATAGTCATAGGAAAAGAAAAAATAAACAAAAAATTTTAAGATAGAAAATTACATGTAAGTCAACTGATTTGATCCCTCAAAGTGAATCCAAATAATCAGTTTCTAACTACCTGAAAGCAAAAGCATCAAGTAGCAAAGCTCAAATGGATCAAGGTCTAGAGGAAGCTTATATGTCCAAATGTCTGAGTTGACATCTTTAAATCAAAGAAGGAATTTACTAAAATGGAAACCCTTTAAAAGATTCGTTTTCTTGTAAATAAGGAGTTTACTCAATGAGCAGGAATCAAAAGAATAAAAAAAGAATTTTGTTCTCCAACTACACTGGGGAGAGTGAAAAAGACTACAGAATATTTCCATATATGTATCTGCCTTGTGTTTGACTCTTTTTATTTCCACCTTACACTTAAAACATAAAATAAGCAGCTTTTTAGATAAACAGTTTTCTGTTAAAGTGAGTACTCTTCACAAAACCAATGGATATAGGAAGACTACAACAATGTATTCAGAAGAACTTACTTTACAAAATATACTGAACTACTCTCATATCTTAAATTACAGTTATTTTAACTAGTGATCACATTTTCCTATTAAAAAAGAAAACAAAAAGACCAGAAATTTGTTTTTTGTATAGACATATTCCCTTCAGCAACTAATCTTGCAAGTATGTGGAAGCTTGTAGTCTGGGAGGAGTGTACACAAGCCTCAGTGTGGTTTGTGCTGTGTTTTTATGATCCATGCATTGAGTGCTTCCAAGTAATATACTGACAGGCCTCCTGATTCTTTTTCCACAAAAGCCAGCTTAAAATTTCCTTATATTAAAATTGTGTCATTACTAAATCTGTCTAACCTGCCTCCTTTTTTATCCAACCAGCAAGTAGATTTCCTTACAAAGAAAAGGGTCAGAGTATTTTAGCCTGTTTAGCTGCAGAAACACTAATTGTCCTGGGGGCAAAATCTGTCTGGGATGACAAGACAGTAAATGGCTGTGCTGCAACAGGCAGAGTGGAATTATTCTAAAATTAATTCAGATCAGGTCACCATAAACAGTTTTACAACACAATGAGTCATTCTGCACATTGAATTACCTGAGCTATATTCGTTTGTTAGAGTTGAAACAGAACTTGGCAGAAAGATCACAGCAAAACTTCAAGCAACATTCAAACAGAAATCTCGACATTTAACAAGAGCATGGATTTAACACCTGTATAGATGAGAAGAAGAACATGGATTTAACACCTGTGCAGATGAGAACAATACTTCTAAATGTACAAGTAAACCTTTATTAGCCTTAGAAATAGGGATATCTGAAAATATATCTTTATGCCATAGTGCTTCAATATTTCGAAAGCTAAAACAAAACAGAACAACAGCAACAACAAAAAAAATTGTTTGGTATTTCAAACTGAAACCAAAGGAGATCAAGAATGTCTTTTTTATTTCCAGCATATCAACTACAGATGTCAAAAAGGAAGAACATTATCTGAGGAAGGCATCTATCAGTCTCCTCAGAACTATATTTCATAAATATATATATATATGTGGCATTACTCTAAATATTTTAATCTAAATTTATAAAACAAATGTACCACTCAAAGCTAAGCACTGTGCTTTTTTAAAAAAAATATTTTCTAATACTTTTGCATGACCCAAAGCCCAAATTTCTCCAGTACTTTAGATCAAATAAAATTTTTTGGTTTGGTTTTGCTTATTTATTGAAAAAAAAAAGAAGTTACTTTGTTGCTTCTGATATTTAGATCATTATATATATGTACCAATATTTAGAAATATAGTTAATTTTTTAGTTAACTCCTTCATTTGAAACACTCTTCCTTCTCCCATCATTCAGAATACAGCAAAGATGGTAATATTTTGAAATACATACCAGACCTTTATGGAGACAGTATTTGTTTGAAGATGTCCTTAGGCTCAAAGGCTGAGCATTATTATGGTCTTCTCAGCCTGGAACCACCATTTGGACATTATTTTGCTTTGTTATTTCTCAATGTTTCTTCAGCCTGAATTATTACGGATTTGTGTTTCCTTTTTTTCATCTGAGTTATGTTTCAGATGGCAAAGTTCTTAGCTATAACACAGTTTTTAAGTACAGCCTCAAATGTTGTTTTTTGCTTGTTTGTTTCTCCACAATAACAGTGGAACATTGGCATCCCACTAATGAAATTCAGGTCTTGGCATGATAAACAGTATCTCAGATGACTTCTCCCCAACCTGTTGTAAGCAAGTTTCATATTATGAAGACAAACATATACTCTTTAACTCTTCTTGTCCATAGTTATTTTTACCTGAAACTTTCTAACTGAGTTTCAGCATGAGACAAGAATACAGTATAGAACATTGAAGCCAGAATAGCTGAGAGCTTTGAAATTTTAAAAGTATTTAAACCATGTCATATGATTTGAAGCTTCAGGCAAACTTAGTTTAATATAAACAGTATTATAAGTCCTACCTTCACCCACAAGTACACAACAATGAGTACATATCTTCTTGGATTTTATACCGATAATTATGCTCCTGCCCCATATGGCTCCTCTAATGTGATTAAGCACCTTAAGCATCTCACAAAGCCAGTTGTAACGTAGCTCTGCAAAATGCTTCATTGCCTTAATGTAGTTTTGAGTATATTTAACCACCTATTGAATTTTTGCGGGTGTAAAAATGATAATAGAGATTCAGCTCTTAATCTAGGATAGTGCAGGCTTCAAAATATTCTCCTGAAGCAGGAGAACCTTCTTTATGGGAAAGTAGCATGAAGATTATAAGTTGCACTGTTATGAAAAGTTGATTCAATTTACTGGAGATTGATTTCCCTTCATTTCATGTACATCTTTGTCTCTAATATTTTAACCGTATTGCTAGCTTTCCCTCATGTTCTTTAGCTATTTGTTTGACTGTTGTTTTTGATCCCTAACACAGTTCTGATGACATTAACAGGAAGGTCTATTGCAGCTCCTGGTAATAAAGAAAAAAAAAACAAGTCACAGAGCTCAGCACTGATGTATATAGGCTTATGTGCAGCACTTCAAATCATGTAGTCAGCCCATATACCAGTCTACACATGACGGTGGGAAATCCAGCAAGACATTCTCACAGCTGAGAAGAAGGAGGCTGCCCTTATTAGAGAGCTATGCATCAAGATCTGGTACTCCTTCTGATGTTAGCAGACATTTTTCACCTTCAGAAAGGGAAAGAACAGAGAGTAATGGATTTAAACTGAAGGATGATAGATTTAGACTAGGTATTAGTAAGAAATTCTTCACTGTGTGGGTGGTGAGGCACAGGAACAGGCTGCTCAGAGAAGCCATGGATGCCCCAGCCCTGCAAACATTCAAGGTCAGACTGGAAGAGGCTCTGAGTAACCTGATCTAGTGGGAAGTGTGTCTGCCCATGGCAGGGAGTTGGAAGAAGATGACCCTTAAGGTCCTTTCCCCCAACCATTCTATGAATCTATGATTCAGATTGCACTCCTGAACATACAGCTCTTTTTTTTTTTTTTTTCAATGAGTTCTGGCCCAGTTTTTCATCATCAGTATTAGTACTAAATACCAGTATTGTTAGGGTTAAATTGTAATATTAATTTAGAAGTTTTCAGAGTGAATCTTTTTGGCAGTAGGCCCTGACAGCTTTCACGTCTCTGTTGAAGCATCACCAGTGGTGAACCTCTTTTTCCATTCCTACTAGTTCTTTCAGGTGTCTCCTGTTGACTCTGCAAAGATGTATCAGGAACTGAGTGTGTGCACCAAACACTGCAATACCCAGAACATTTACTGATCTTTACACTTAACCTATTTTTATTTCAACTACCATTGAATAAATTTGGAGAGAATGATTTTTTTCCTCTCAAACTTATACTTAATCACAGATCATCTCTGCTTAAACTCATTTCTGCCCCCAACAGCCTTCTATGCTCTCAATATCCCAAGGAGATATAAGCATTATAGTGTTTTTTCCATTAATATTGCTGACATTCAGAATTGCCTCCTGATTCTGCAAGTGGCACTGGGGTGCTAAAATGCAATGAGCAATTTCAATTCTAGTTGAAATGAAAGACTGTAGAGGACTCCTGTGATCGCATTCATTTCCTTGTCATCCCAGCACTGGTTTTAGGAGGAATAGGAAAGGAAAAGGTTGATTGGAGAATCATTTGGCACTTCCATGTAAATATATATATAGAATCTGAATCACGCTGTCTTTTCTATTCTTTCATCAAACTGTCAAGCTCCTTTAATTATAATTTCATACAAATTTCTACTTTGGGTTCCTTCTATTCAGGAATTAGTAATAAAGTATAAATACAAAGCAATAAATTCTTTATTAGTATAAAGAGAACAACCTGTATAAACGCACATTATGACTCTTTCTTGTTTTGAAACATATTATATGTAGATATATTACATATATCTACATATTAGACAGATTGTCTTTCCCTAAAAAAATTCTTCCATAGACCATAGTAATTTCAGGCACAGAATGAAAATATCTCATTTTTCAGTCTTTGGAGTTCATCACATGGTCTTATGTTACACTTTATAGAAGACCAGCCAAGTTTAGTGTATTTTAAGGAATAGGCAATATTTCTTGACTGCTAAGATTTCTGGAATACTGGCTTGAGATACAATTGTGTCAATTCTAAACTTCAGTTATTTTAATGAGTTCAGTACTATGTCTGTTTTTCCCTCTTGTTTGACCTCAAATATCTCTCTTTACTGCATTTCAAACTGAACATACCATGATCTGACGTGATACTAGCCTGGACCTGCCTTGTTTCTGTACCCATCTGCTCTGCATCTCCCAAAGAAGTTAATTGCTGCTTTTTTTTCCCTAAAAAAATACCCTTTACTGTTTCTTTATTGATAGCCAGGGTTTTCTAAGACAGTAATTAGTATTCTAAATACATATTTTCCCTCTCCTTTGCAAAACTTCTGTTCTAGGGAAACCATTGTCTGCATTTCTACTGCTTGCTGTTGGCACATTTTGAATTTCTTCGACCAGGAGTGAATCTAGCAGCTATATTACATGGCTTCTACAGACTATAAATCTGGTTGTGTATAGCTGCCTGATTTTTTCCTGAGTCATATTCTTTAAGCTGTTTCCCTGTCTAAGGACATTGAAAGCTATCTGGTATGGAATTCAAAAATACCTTGGTTCTTAATTTTAACTAGAAATTTTAGTGCCTATTTCATCTGCAAATTCAGCCTTCTTGTTATAACTGCCTATCAAGTTACCCAAATAAAAGATCACTTGGCTGTTTCTGTCCTTATTTTTTTTCAATTTGGCTGTCTCCATACTTTTTTTTTTTTTTCCAAATTTCTGGCAGCACTGAGAATCAAGAGATTTCTGTAACTGTATAACTGTGCTCTAATTGAATATCCTCTAATAAGGTTTTTGTTTTGATGTATCCTTTCAACTGCAATCTTATTTGACTGCCACCTTTCATGAGAACATTTGTTTCGAGCCACAGTGGCCCCTTGTAGCAGTCCTAGACTAACAAGATCTTAATCACAGCCCCAAAATTCTGGTATTTGTCTCTGACATGACAGAGCTACTATTATCTCTTTATCTTTGATCTCCAAAGTCCTCCTCAGTACTAGGACCCATCTTTGTACCTGCCCTTGCTAGTTTATTCACTGCTATGAGTTCCTCTCTTGTTTTTTTTCTTCTTTAAAGATATTTGGGTATTGTGTTTCATTTTATTTTATTTTACTTTGATTTTGTTCTGGCTGTCAGAACAATGATCACCTTGGCAAAAGTTACTGATGCCACTGTCATATTGCCATTCACATAGCCACAGAGCCTATGCTCTGTGCATGCTCAGGGCAGTTTCCTGAGTTTACCTTGCTGCTTTTCTGTTCTCCCCATTCTTTACCTCTTTCAGAGCTGCTGATCACTTGCATGCTGGATAAATGACAAGACCATCTGCTGCTCTTCTTTGGTCTGCATCAATTATCCATCTCCCTTGTGACTGCATTAATCCAAACATAAAGCATATTTGGGAAGGGAGGAAGGAAGGAAAGAACTGTTTCGACCAACTAAGTCCTTATGAGCACCACATTCACTGATCCACTGTGACCACAATGCTCCCTGCTGCTACCACATAACCTGTGAATTGGGAATGATAAAAGAAGAAATAGCTCTGAGCATATATTCTGCCCCCAGAGTCTAGCAAAAATGCCAGCGGGTGCCAGCAGTGGACACTGTGCAGTACAAACAGCACAGGCTGGAGGAGGCTTTCATCCAAAGGTGCCCTCCTACATGCTAATACAAGTACAGAATGGACCCCAGACTCCTTAGTCACTGCTTTGCTCTTCGATCTGCTCAACAAGCAAACTGTCTTCCATAGCCAGGTTATCTACCAACTTGTTCTTCCCACACTGGTGAGGGAGTTGGAAGTTGTGGGAAAGGAGAGGCTCTCTCTTCTCTTTGTAAACCCTGGCAACTGAGGGAGCTCAGCCTCCTTCTTTGCCTGTCCGTGAGCATGTATTGTAGGTTGAGGTGGAGATTTTCAGAGCAGGTCCACTCACCACTCCTGCCATAATCCCTCATCTTTGCCCCTTACCTAAACAGCTTCACTAGGAATATGCCAAGATCAAGATGGATATAGAGATCAATGAAACTGCTTTCTCAAATGCTACAGGACATTCACAGGTAAACTAACCCCAGTGCAAATGATACTGGAGCAAGTACCACTTGTCACTAGTTCAGACAGCACCAAGTGTCAGATGAACAAAGCTCCAGCAGCTTGTGGGGATCATAAAAAACAGTGCTTCTCCTCCTCTCTGGTCAGAGAGGAGACAACACCTCTCATGTGTTCTCTGCGCCTACTCCCACACATGGTTGCCTTCTGGAAATCCTGTAGTTATTCACAAAACTGTGAAATTGTTACTGTTAAGTCTTTCTTGCACCTTGTATTGTAGTTTAGAGCAGGGAAATTGGAAATAACATCGTAAATAAACTACCCCAAGATGCATGCTTCTGTTTTAGTAATGGAACTGCAATTAAATGTGAATACATGTTCTAGTGTAATCCCAGAGAAGGTTATGTATTTAGTAAAACTCCAATCCTTGTTTTAAGATTGTAACTAGTAACTCTAAGTTCTAACAATTCCTTTTTTTTTTCCATGGGAAAGAATTGGTACACAACTGCTTTATGATTTGAGTTGTTTTAAAGTGTTTATGATATGATTTTTTTAACCATTATTCTGCTGTGGGCCTTGATCATCCTGTTGGTATTTTGGCTATTTTCTCTTTGCCTTCTGGCATTTGTGTCAGCTTTTTAATCTGCTGTAGTTTCACTATAATTTATGTCTCCTTTTGGATGGCATTTATTTTGAGAAAGGAGAACATTTACTGGCCCATTAAATGACTAAGGCTGGAAATGAAGAAGATTTTCATCATATCTCCTTAATGAATTTTTCTATAAGCCACAACTATATTTTTTTGTAATACACTAGTTAGTAAAATGAGTCTTATTTACTTATCCAAAACACTGCAGCATTGTGCTGCTCTTAATAAAGTAGCAGAAAACAACATTATTTTTACTTAAGTTGACATGAAAGATAAACACAGATATTTCACTTATAAACTACTTCTATATCAGGCTTCTTAAAAAATTCTGATACAGCCCCATCTAGGAATTAATAGTGATTGCAAAGATGAACGCAACATTCAGGGCAATATACACAGTCAACTCCAGGCCAATACTGTATGGTATTTGGTGGGTATTAAGAGCTTTCTGAGGGAAAGAACTTGATGTACTTGATTATTTGATAAATCCGTATGGGATACAGAACTTTATGATTTTCAGCATCTCGAAGTTAGCCAACACAAATTGATAATAAAAGAACCATTATCATCTAAAGATTGCTTTATTACTAGTTCAAACAAGGCTGGAGACAGCCTAGTTTTTATCACAAAAACGACCAAACAATTGAGTATCAACTTTTCCTGCAAAAGTGCCCTTGAATATTGTTCCATTGGAAGCATTTGAGAGATTACAAAAAAAAAAGATGAAACACATTTTGCATTATCATGGGGTTGACAAATAATAATTTCAGGCAGTAATCTGGGCGTTGGGTCGGGTTAGGTTGGGTTTTTTGAATGAAAGATCTTCAGAACAAATCCTACTATGCAGGAAAATCGGGCAAAGATATTTTGCCTAAAGTTGGTGTTCAGTCAGGTGGGATTCAAAGCGTCAGTCATTCAAACATCATTCATCTTCCATGATTCCACATGTGGAGATTCAGAAGTCATTTGTCTTCCATGATTCCAGATGAGGAAGACGAAATGAAACAAGAAATAGAAAATTCAGTGCTCATGAGGCAGAATCCAGTGAAAAAGAAGTGGAGACCAATAAGACTACAAAGTGACAGAAAGAATCTGTGGTATGTTCATAAGTTAAAAAGAACATGAGAAGAAGGGAGACAATGGATAATTTGTGAGTTGAATTTCTAGGAAAGGTGTTATAAAATTAAGATGGGTAGATGTGTCTAAAACACTAAAGCCTCTTTGGGAAGAATAGCTTTAGTCACAGATAACTAACACTGGCATTGCTTTTATCTGGCGTGCCAAGTTGTCTCTGGGAATAGCAGGGCATCTGAGGTGGATGGAGCAGCTTCCCACTGCTAATTCCCCCTTATGTGTGGGTGGCAGAAAAGACAGGAGTACACTTCACACACCAGGGCTGTGTTACACACTGGAAATACATATATGTGTATATATATATATGCCTATGTGTGTGTGTATATACATATATGTGTGTATATATATGTATATAAATGCATACCTTACATCCATAGCTTTGCAGACTAGACAGGTGGTTATTAACAGTAAAATGCAATGAGCTTGCTTTGAGCCTTATGCAGTTTACTCTTTAAACAGCTGTTGCTTGTTGCTACAAGGAAGAGGATGCAAAAAACCTGATTTCTGTCATATTTTGAAATGTGTTTCCAATCTATTTAGTACCAAATTCCACAGACTTGCCCATTCCTGGACAATAGACACATAATCTGGTAAAATTAGCCTAATTTTTTTGGACCAAGCCTGTATCCACAGTATTCACTGTGTGCATAAAACATACAGCAGCAGACAAAAATAAATCTACTGATCTAGATGTAATTGCAATGGGCAGAGTCTTAAAAATACAATCCCAAATTCATGCTGAGGGAATGCATATGTGTGAATAGATAATTAAATACTTAACTACTAGTGCCTGCATCCATAGCCGATGTAAATTAGTCAATGTGAAATGTAGGTGTCCATTGTGATAAATACAAATTGCAAGAGATGACAGTAAGATGGAAATTGTTCCCAGTGATTACCTAGACTCCCGGAAAGCAAAGACTTTATGGTCTTGATGGACCAACTCTATTTTCCAACTACATTGCTAGATTCTCCCTTCAGGTGGGGTCTGTATTTCTCTAATTTAGACTGAATATTTTAAAAATACTCGTTATACTTTCAGTATACTTTGAGTGGACAGAGACACTTACAAATAGTAGGTATTTTTCTTGTGCATAATATTGTCTAATACAATTTTGAATTTCATTTTTCTCATTAACAGCTTCAGTAAGAAGCTCATAGCAAATGCAATGTTTATACATTTGACTTGTTCAGTTGCTTTTACCATATATTTTCTGATGCCAAATTTTTCTAAGTCCATAAATGCATTTTTTAAATTGAATGACATAGGAAACCTCTGATTATCAAAAAGGAGTAAAAAACTTCAAAGGTAAGCTAGAGTCACTTAACATGATAAGCAGTTTTACAGCATCAATAAAATACATATTAATTTGTAGCCAGCTACTTGAGAGCCAAGTTCAATAAAAAAGCCATCTGGTGCACAGGATTCTGCACAAGCCCAAACAAAACTGATTTTTGAGGGCTTACAAAGGCACCTACAGTGCAGAAGCCATATGGCAAATTTAATGTTCATCAACAGACAGATTTTCAGAGCTGTGAGTACAATGTCACGTTTTCTCAGTACTCTTTTGCATTTCATTTTTAAATGACAGATGCAAGCAGTAGTAGTTTGTTATGTAATTACCTGCACGCACATGCAAACCTCTAAAAAAATGGATGGAACATACATATTTTACTATTATGTTTTTGATTTGAGTATTAAAAATGTCAGGCTGCTTGTCTATTAACTCGTATTTGCACACACATTATTTGCATGTGTGAACTCCCAAACTACAAGCCACATTGAGAGTTCAACACAAAAAATGTTAAGTCTCAGAGATCTGAAAAATTAAGTCCCTGTTGAGTGACAGAACGGCTATGATTTGGGCAATTTAACAATTTTTTGCAATCTCACCAGCTGAGGAATACTTCTGATGAGAAATAGGAGAATTTGTAGCCCATTATTAATCTCATTAGCTGGTTATTAGCTGGAGATTGATTATGTATAAATTTCACCTAAAATAAGTTTTATAAGTATTCCATACTGTTGAATGTTAAAATGGTTTTGTATTTAGTATCTACATTGTATACATTGGAAAGTATGAGTGTCCTTATGAGAACAGAAATAATTTTTTTGAGCATCATGAAGTTAACACTAGTCCTTTAAATCTCATACCACAAACAAATTTATCTCCCCTGCTAATTTTGAGAAATTGTAATTTGAATATTTCAATCTCTTATTACCCACTTAGGCATGACTCTTGGGATTTTCCCACCAAACAAAAATATCAGGAAGCTGATCATTGTCATGGAAGTGGCCTACAAGTGACTGAGATCACTTGGGAAATCTGTGTAGTCCAAGGTGCAAAATGTGCGCTTCATTTTACGTGTTGAGTCCTAGGTATGTACATTCTCATGCGAGCTTCTTTTGTTACTGCAGTCTAAATACCTTCCAGCATGTTAACCTAGAACTTTGTCGTACACAATCAAAAAGAATAAGTGTACCTACTAAAGTTCAGCACCTGTTTTCCTTGATGTGGTATTAGAACTACAGCTTATCCTTCTTTATACTCATTACTGATCTGCAATGGTTTGTTGTCAGACAGGGTTAACTCCTTGTCTTGTACAAAAACGCACCAATAAAAGACAAAACCAAAGCAATTGTGTTTAAACAACTGTTGTAGTTTGTTGTGGTGCGCAGTTTCCTGCGGTGACATGGCAAGCCACAGCCTTCCAGGAGAGCGCTGAGGGGGTCTCTTGGGGACAGCAGCTCTGCCGCATCCCGTAGCCTCTTCCCGGCTGCCCCTCGCTTGCTCTGGCTAGCTGTAGGCCCCACAACACGGTGATGATAAAGGAGGAGAGAAGGCTCCCTGCATGGGGGGGACTGCAGAGGATCTTTATTCCACAGTGACAGGCTGATCTCCAGAGGCAGGGAGCCAGCACACGGCTGGGTCCCCCAAGGCAGAGACAGGCTGGTGCCCCAAGGCAGAGAGAGAGAGCACATACCACGGGGCCTCGGGTTTATCTAGGGAAGGGGGGGGCGGAGAGAGCACATGGACTAATGATTTCAGAGCGTAGTGGCGGTACATGGGTGGAGTTGGGGTAACAGAACCAATAGGAGAAACCCAAGGGAGGGGTTAGGACTGGGGGCGGGGAAGGGGGGACCATGTGTGGGAAGGTCAGACAGGAGTGGGGAAATACAGTGCCACAGTAGTTACTGTAGATTTGTCATATATGGAATCAAGAGAGCAGAACTTCTACATCTGTGAATACATCTGAGACAAACTCTGAAAATGAAGCTGAAAAACCTTTTAGCTTCTGGCTGAACAATTTTATGCACTAAGGAATACTCTAAAGCCTCAGGAAGAAGCACTTGAGCATTGCTGAAAGTTTCTGGCCCATTCACATCTGTTAAATTGTGAAGCATCATGGAGCTGGGCTGGTGCATCGCGGGTCAATCACCGGAGCATGTCGCAGTTGCGGTAACTCATGGTTACTTTGTAGAAGGTAACTTCGTGCTTTTATAAGGTGATAGATCTAGATCTGTCTGACATTTTCCTGATTGATTTTAAGTATTTGGGCAGAACACACAAATATAAAACTATTTCCTACTTCAAAACATCAGCATTTCAGAATTTCTGTTGTCCCTGGGAGCCAACATTGTATCTCTGTATATCTCTCTGTATCTCTGTTTATCCCCACATATCTCTCTATAGCTGCTGCATTGCAAATGAAAAACCACAATAAATCTGATTTTTCTCTTGTCCTGGTTGCGGGGTGGGGGGGGCAGTGCTTAGTGCCATGTGCGTGCGGCTGGGTTGCTATTCTATACCACTCTCATCATTGCTGGGGACGCTGTCCCAGGGGAAGGAAAGGTGAGCACCTCCCTCAGCAGGAGGAAGTGAGTTATTTTGCTCCTCTCTCTTCAGTGGGAATGTTGTTGGATTTGTTGCAGATCCCCTCCCTGCTGCTGCTGCCATCCTCTACCTGTTCCTTCAAGATGCAGCTCTAAGACGTGGTGTTAAAAGTGGCAACTCAGGTCCAAGATGGGCTGAAAATCAGCACCGGTGTGAGAAGTGACAAGTGAAGCTGTGAGAAACAAAGCCCACTCCTCTTTTTGGAGTTTCATAAATTTTAATAAAGGACAGTAGGGGACAAAGGTCACTTAAAGCAAAAATCACAGCATTGGGGTGCTTGGCTCACAGCCAGAGGCACCCCCACTTACACAAACTTCCCGGTTGTATGCTTTAACCTTATGCATATTACTAAACCACAATTCATATCCATAGTTTTTTCAGTGAACTAATTTACATTTTTTTTTTAAGGGATTAGCATAGTTCTTCCCCCGATTGGCCTTTTAGAGCATGCACATTATGATCGTGAGGTTCTTTAGGGGTCTTCTCTGATGAAAGCTCAAGTTTCTTCGTATCTGAACTTTTTAACTTTGTCTTCAGAGCATGCACAGTTATGGTGTTCCTAGGTTTGGGGTTTTTTTGATCCAGCCAGTTCGAATTCCTTTCTCATTAGGTATATCTTGCTACTTCTCTTATCTAGCTATACTTGCTTATTTTTGAGATTATCCACATGGCTTTTTGTTTATTTAAGCATTAAGCGATTAGTTAACCGTATACTAGCTATTACATTGTATAGAAAGTTATGATTCAAATTATATAGGTATAGAGAGTTATAATTCAGATTATATAGGTATCTTATAACTCAAGCTATATAAGTATCTTGTAACTTTAACCTTAGTTATAATGTTAACTAGTAAATATCTGCATACCAAAGTTATTCTTAACATGCACCTAATATTTCTTAACATATTCTAATACAAAATATTTCTTACATTTCACTACCCGCGAAAGCCAAGGCTATAATAGCTGTTTATCACAAAGCCAAGCAGCAAAGCTGAGCCCAAGCCCAGCTGAGTCTGACCAGAGCCAGAAGGAGCCAAGCCGAGCTGAAGCTAACGAGCCCAAAGGGAGCTGAGTGAAGCTGAGCAGAGAGGTCAAAAGCAGCACTGCCAGTAGCAGTGGGATTGAGCCCAGCATCTGAAGCCATGGTGCCTCACAACGGGCTCTCTAGCTCTCAGGGGGTTGTCCCTCAGTTTTTTCCATTGTTGGGCATGGGGAGAGCCAGCCACAGGAAGCAGCTTTGTCCTATGGGTCATATGGACACAAGGGATGGCAGAGCATCTACCATCTTGTCTTTGTCCCAGCAACCACATGAAAATAAGCTGAGGTGGTGAACACCATTTGTGTAAGTAAAGCACCTTCCCTTTTTAAATTAAAATTAATATTTTAATAAATTTCCTTCTGTTACTAGGTGTTTCTTATTCCTTTTTGTATTGCATTTCATTAAATTGCTACTTCAACCTATAGTCTCTGCCAACAAGAGGACCTAACCTGGCAACAGCCTCATCATTCAATTCAGGTGAGATAATTTTCTGCGGAACATAAAAATAATATTACTTGCAAAGTTATTAAAAGCAAATTTACCAGTTATACAGTAGCAGAGTAAGTATTACCAATCCTTGTCTGTTGCTTTGCAGAGCAGCATTCTTACTTTGATCAAATAATTTAAGAAGTCCCCTTTGTCTGGAAAGTTATGATCAGAGAACTTGAGTTCGAAAAGAAGAAATTTAGCAAAAGTAGAGTGGCTGAAAAAAAGGTAGTCTAAAGTATATCAAACAAGGAGAAAAAGGTCTGTGTGAGATGATTTGCTTGCATGGTGATCTTAATTGATGTCATCTCTAATGGGAGTATTCTCAAGTGAAAAAAAAGGTAATGTTTCATAATAATGAAAAAATCACAGAATCATGGAATTATAATAAATAATGTTGATTTTGAAACAAAGAACTATAAAGGCACTTTGTTTTCCACTAAATGTGGGGAATTATACCATATATGTGTGTATGTTTATGCATATACAGAGGAAACCCAGTTAAGAGGGTTCGCCTGTGTTTCCCCACTTTGTGCTGTGTTTTCTGCTGGACAAGAACTGGATTTGTAGAGAACTGAAAAGCATAACAGTTGTCTGATAGCTGTGCTGAGAGTATAAGGTATCAGTCCCACACCTTCACCTGCGAAGGCTCACCCTAATTGGCCAGATTATTTAAGGCAGGAGTTTAGTTATACAAAAAGCCAAAGTATCTAGCATTTAGGAAACAGGCATGGATCCTCTATTCAAGGACTAACCCAATTTGGTTGTGCTACATGCAAGAGGCTTCATTAGCAGCTAGTCTTTTAGAGAATTTGTAAGGAAACCAGAAATTACTGTTTTACTTGAAACATTTTCCACGCCTTATAGTTGCATAGAAAGGAGTCGGTCTTTCAAGGTTAACACGCTGCTGCCCTTGCTGTTCTATGCATCTACTAGCTGCAGGATGATAAACTGCCCCAGTGAGATTTGTTCCTTCTGCCAGTGCCCATGGAACAGCATAGTGAATATTTGTTTTTCTTCTTTTGGGCCATTGTGTGCAGAATATGGGATATAATAGGAATTCAAGTCTACATATTTGTGCTGAGTTATAAGCTCTCTCCTACAGCATGGTAAGATCTTCCAACAGCATCCTAAAATATGGAAGCTGGGCAAGCTGCCTTTATCCACTAATACGCGAATTCTTCTTGTGATGCTTCCTAACCACATTGCAAATGCTCTCACTGCCCAAATACCCTTTCCACCATTTCACTCCCACTAATCCTTCCAAGCACTGTAGTTACGCACTGCCTTTTTCTGTTTATTCTTATCTGTGTTATTTAATCTCTCTCATTCATTCTTCTTTTGACTTGTTTGCTTTGTCAGAGTCGTCTTTGCCTTTTCATTTCAAGTGAAATCAGAAATTCTGTCAAAATCAGTTGCAGGGTCTGTCATACCACATTTCAACTCTGAGTGCCAGATGTAAGAAGTTCAAAGTGTCAGAACACGTTAGGGAATATTATGATAGAAAGTAAAAGGATAAAATCAATTTAAGCTACACTTGGACATTTCCCTGCTTGCTTATACTACCTAGCTATTTAAAGACTTTTTTTTGAAAAAATACTTCTTTTGTATTATTTCTTTACTTATGACAGATGTGCTTTTTCTCCTGCTGATATCTTCTCCATCCTTGAAAGTATCCATGAGAAATACATTCATTTGCAGGAAATTAGGAATTAGGTTTAATGATTTTCCTTTCATAATGAGCTCTTTTCATGTCTTTTTCTCAAAGAACCCGTGACAACAGCTGGTCAAAGAATTAATTATGCATAGAAAAAAAAATTTTGGTCTAATGAAATTAATGGGAACATTTTCAAGTACATCAAAAGGGCTAATTAGTGATGTTGTTGAAAATCATTTGATGTATTGTGCATCCCAGAAATGGACACTACAGTCTATGAAACAAATTGATTTAAAAAGTATTCATTTGTCTTTAAAACATGTACAAATAGCTACATGTAAGAATCCTTGACAACTACCTCAATGTTCACATTTTTGTATACTCTTAGAGGGTGACTGGTCTGCACTGTTTAGCTAACGATGGACAGAGCTATGCCACGAATCCCTGATCATTCGATCTTAAGGTATTTAACTATACACTGGCACATACAGGAAACTCGTACAGACAAATTTTAGAAAAACGTGGAAATTAATTTATACCAGGGAAGATAAGCTGCAAAGCTCTCTGACAAGCTGCATATCCTGGGTTTATAAACCCTTGCTTCTGCTTCCAGAATCTGGGAAGCCCTGCACACCTGTGAGGGTCCCGGTTCAGAGGGAACAGTGCAGATAGTGCTGGGCTGGGAGGAGCTGGTGTCCCTAGGCCCCTGCTGAGGTGCTGTGGGAAGCCAGGGTCACCTGCAGCCCCAGTGCCATCAAGGGCACTCCAGTGGAATCTTGCCTACATTTCTATACGTCTTTGTCAAACCAACATATTCCTGTTTCCAAGGGTCTTGTGCAGACTTGCGTTATGGTACCCTGCTGAGACACACCTGTACAGGACAGCTCCTGTGTCAGCTTTTGTGGAGGAGCAGCTACTTCAGAATTCAGTGTTTGTGAAGAAAACCTTGTACACATGGCAAAAAAAAATCTATTGATCAGTTACATTGTCTTCAGTAGGATGAAAAATAACTGCATGCCACAGGAGCAGTCCTCTTTCGTTGGTTTTTTTCCTTGTGCTGCAATATGGGTTGGATGTATATGTTCTTTAACACTGTACTTTTAAGGGTTTTAAGGATGTATCATCTTTCATCTCTGATGCTTTGGGTTAGTGGTAACACTACTTCAGGTGTAGTATTAGTGACCTGGAACACCTTAGATGGAAGATGCTATAGACTAGTATCCTTCCTCTCTGAAAATGTCCCTTGGTAAGTTGTTCAATTGGCCTAAAAACTGTGTAGGAAAAATCACCATAGGAATAAATAATGTTCTTTATCACTGATCATGAAGACTGGGATGCTGAAGTGCACTGAGTCTGTCATGACCTTCACCTGCTAGCCTCCAAATCCTGTTTCTGAGAAGTCGTGTTTCTAAACACCAAGAAGAAAAGAACATATAAAATTCATACTCCCTGAGACACACATAATTTTTAATTTTGGATCAAGAATGACTGGCCAATTAGTTTACCAAAAAGAAGTCAACATGGATATAAAGTCCATAATCTTCACTTTTATTCTAAGGTTTATAGTAGAGCTTTCTAACTTGCTCTTTCTAGTGTCTTGTTACTGGATTTCAAATGGAAAATGATGGTGTGGAATAGAGTCCATAAAAACATTTCTCTGCCTTTAACTTTCATCGCTGTAATGATCTGGTGTACAATTCATTTCTTACTTGATTTCATTAATACACAGAAAGCTGGCCTGTATTTTGTTCAGTCAGGTAGAAAGCAATGAGTAATGACAAAATAGTGCCAACAATTATTTTGTCCAAAATTGATGGCTGTGTCTACCGGGAAGAGGGCAACATTTTATAAGAAACAGAATTTGAGTACCATGATACTGTATGAGGAAATTTTTCTGTATACTAGTGAATTCACTGCTACATAAGTAATTCTGCCACAGGACTCCAAATCTACATTTTTCCCACCTCAAACAGCCCTGTGGCACTTGACTGAGATTAGCAATAATATGTGTGGGCAGGGCTGCAGGGTTTGCTTATTTAATAAAAGTGGACTGTCACATGCTGAGAAAGCCTGCTGTCCACAGCCATCATTACCACTGCTTTGCAGCTCATGTAATTAGAATTCACAGGGGATTGTCTACTGTGCGCTTCCTTGCAGAGACCTAAATAACCTGCCATCCACTGAGATCTCCAGACTGTACACCTGCCTGGATGTGGGCACTGAGCAGGATAATCCCCTTTTGAACTAAGTGAAAATGACATTTCTCTTAGCTAAATTCAGGCCAACCTACATTTTGGGGTTAAGCAAAGCTGAGGTACAATAAAAATAGCAGTATTCTGGAGGAATTTGTAGTGAGTTTTTCCATGTTTTCTCTCTTGTTGCAGCCAATGAAACCTTCTTAGACATCTTCAAGCAATCATCTGAATTAATATACGATAAATTATATTTTAATGCAGGACACATTTTCCTTAGTGAATATGCACAACAGTGCTTACTGTCTTGTTACGTATAGGAAGATAAAACCACCACCTGACATCAAGTGGTTTGGGACAGCATAAATAAGCCCTAAAAATGACAAATCCAGTCCTTTACATATTTCCTATGTAGAATTTTGACCAAATTATGAAGATGTGTTAAAACAATAAACGAGGTCATGAGTAATTTTCTGCCTGGAATACACAAATATTCTCCATCATCATAACTTTAGAAATTCACTGTCAGGTAGGAAAAAATTACATGGCCCTCTCCCTGCTGTACTTTGCACCAGGAGTTAGTTACCCCAGATGTCCTAGCAGTGCTTATGGATGGGAATGGGACTATGTCACTTCTTCCTGAACAGCTGAGGAGGCTATTCACTGCCTTTGGTTATGGTCTTGTGTGACCTTCTGTAGCAAGGACTTGAAAGGGTCACCACGTCAGCAGTCTGCACAAGCTTGGAGGAATTAACCACCAACATTTTTTGGAGTGATAGCTGCAGTGAAAAGTTGTTTGACATGTGCTAAGTAGATTAAATATCCTAGATTTTCAGTAAAAGTGTTGGTGAGATGCTTATTTAGTAATCCGTCTGAATTGACTACTTTCTGATCTTCACAAGCTGATGATCTGTCATTGCCAGGGACTTAAGTATTCCAAGCCATAGGAATGCCATGTCATTTGAAGTAACATTATCTTCATTAGGCTGCACATTTTATTTATGTTCATTATTTTTTTACAATAAAAGTATTAATTTATATTTACATGTTCCATCAGTTTAAACAAAAATCAATTAAAAAGACAGAATGTTGTGAAGCAGTATTTATGAGTACATCAAACCTTCTTACGATTTTCATAGGAGCTTTTTATTTCCTTAAATAAAATTGCATAATTCTTGTTAGGCATCACAATATTCAGCCAAAATCCCCAGAAATATAAATGGAAGAATGTTATGAAATCAATACACTCAGAGTTGTTTCCTAAGAGACTCCCAACAGTCATTTTTGAGTCATGAGGAAGGCTGATATTTTTGATACACCTAAGTCAAATAGTCATGGCAATAGTCATTTTACTATTCTGGAATGGGGATAGGATTTGAAAAGTCTTTTTTCTTCTATTTTCATTCAGCATGATGGCATTGGGCAAATTTCCCTTTTCTTTGGCAACTTTCACTATTTTTACATAGGCAGTACTCCTCGACTCCCCTATGATTATTTTTCTTTATGATTATTCCATCCTGGACTCTGTGCCAGTTTCTATCTAATTTGGTTTTTTCTGTTGGCAACAAAATACTCTGTATTTTTTGATGGAAAGGTATCTGAACCAAATGTATTTAATTCCTACCAAAAACTGCAAGCCAAATTGCTTCCTTCAATTACACTCCACAAAACATTTATCTGAGCCAACTCTTGCTTCTCCCACTAACGAAAATAAGCTCGCTCATGCTGACATTTTTTGTGTCTCAAGCTATTTTAGAAGAACATGGTCATGTCTGCTCTCTCTGTGGAGATGACTACATGCATGTATTTCAAGCTTTAACCTACATTACCTGTTCTTCTCCATAGCTACCAATAGAGTAATTCCTCATGACTGAGAGAGACTCAGAGTGACTCACTGGGTCTCAAAAATATAATAGTGTATCTCTTAAAGACATAGTGTGAGTATCTTGCAAAGATGTAATGTGAGTAAAGTGTTGACCAACAGAGATCACGCTAAAACTGACCCTGCCCCAGCTGCTGCAAGTAGTGCAATTTCTAAAGTAACTGATACCATTCTTGCAATAAATAATAAGAATGCAAGCAGTAAGCAGCCTAACAGCTGAGTTGAACCATACAGACAGCATCTCAATGGAGAGTTGTCCTCACACACACACACCAGGAGGTCTTGGAGCCAGAGCCACTCATTTCCTGCAGTGGCTAGTGGTGACCTGTCATGTCTGATCCTGCTCACTCCCATAGCTGCCTGCTGTGAGGACTAGCAAGGGTTGGAAGGGTTAAATGAATTGGGTTTTTTTGAAAAGGACTTAAATTCACTGCGCTGAGCTTCATTACTTTGTTTTCCACTCCTAAGCATTGACTGAAACAATAAAATATTTTGAACATGTTCTGCTCATCACTGAAAAATATGATGGCAATATGTCCACTTAAGATAACTGAGGCAACATTTCCTACTTATGTGGAACTAATACCCTTCAGATAGGAAGCTGTAAAATCTAATCAGAACAACTGTCTAGTCATTCAGTAAATAAAAACCCAGTAAACCACCACATCGCACTAGACCTGGTAGTCTGGTGTGTAGGAATAGCAGTATTATCTTGCTACTTTTGTCTTCTATATGTTTTATCAAAAAGTGTCCTGAACTTAAAGCTCCTAAATTTTGCATGTTACACTGTTTGAATGTGCATGCACATATATAAAGTCTACAGCAGTATTGCTGTTGCTTCCCCTGACACCCTCATCTTTTCTATTCTTGCTGCATACACCTTTTTAGGTCAGTATAGTCAATTATATCATGATTCTTACGTACAGAATTGCCAGATTTTGCACTGAAATATATACAGCAGTAATTTTAATTGCTGAATGTGAAAAAAATCCCCAACCACCACCAAGGCAGAGTTCACAGGGCAGGGTTGCTCCCAATTGAAGCATAATACACTGTCTTCCTTTGGAGCAGATAAAAGCGTGGTGGTACCCATCTGATACAAAAAAAAAAAAAGTGTTGGGAATGATAATTAAAAGGAAAAAAAAGAGAAAAATAGAAAAGTAAATGTTATGTGAAAAGGGGAGGCTTCCTTGACCTTTAGCGTGGGAAGATTTACTCGACCCTTAGTGTTTGATTTGTCTGTCAGCATCCCAGGAAAGCTGAGACCCTTGTGCCTGAGCACTCTGTCAGTGCCCCGCTGGAGGGACCCTTCACTGAGCACTCCTGCTGGACTGGGGGGTGGTTCCCCTGACTCAGTCAGGGAAACCAGCAGCGTAAGGGAGACTCCTCAGCAGATCTTCCTCTTTATTAGTGTGTGTTACTGTTATGATCCAATTATTATTAAGGTTCCTTAGAAATTCCTCTGTCCAAATTAAGGTGCAAACGAGACCATATGCCAGTGACTATAATATGGATTTTATTGTATAGTAAATATGAGAGAAAGAGAAAAGAAAAGGAGAAAGAAAGAAATTAAAGAGAGGTGGGGGAACAGGGAGTGACAGAGACAGAATAAAAAGAATATCACCACTCCGTGGATCCCAGCGATGTCCCATTGATCCTCTCCAGCTGGTCTTCTTGGTGGTCAAGGTCCCCCCGAAAAGCATAGAATCCAATGGGTATGTATGCTCAGGCTAGGCAGGCGTGTCCAGGCATGTCCCCCTGGAGAGGGGCAGTCTCTTACAGCAGACTCTGGGTCTGTTGCATCACGTGCAGTCCTGTGGGGCAAAGCCTCTCACGTGGATGTCCCGTGGATGTGCCCTGTAGGGTTGGGGGTTCCACAGCTGGGCTGGTTTGTGTAATCAGAGGATGGGTGTTTATTGCCTCTCACCAGAGGTTACGCCGTGCACCCAAAAGCCTCCTCCTCCCCCCTCGGTTGGGGGGAGTCTGTGTAAACCCAGCTTCTGTGAGCTGTGCTCTCCCCCCCACCCCAAACTCAGCTGGGATGGCAGCTGGAGGCTTTGGCCTATGGATGCATACCCTTCCCTCAGCCTGAGGTGACTGAACAATGGGTTTCCTTTTATCTAATGAGCAGTTCGACTTACAGTCCAAAGTTCTTCAAGGAGGTTTCTCTGGCTGTAGCTTCTTTAAAACTTTATATCAATGTTTGAGGCATGAACTATTTTCAGTCTCTGACAGTTACCCACTGCCAGCGAATGCTAGTGCCCATGAAGGGCTCACACTCACAGTTTATGGAGTAACACTCTTTATTAATGTAAAATCGTGACAGGTTAAGACTCAAAGGTTGTCAATGGTAGCGTCTGGCTACAAAAATGTATTCAAAGCAATGCACAGACAAGCTCTAATCCCCAGTAAAATACTCAGTGCACACAGAATATAATTGTTACCAATAGGTGTCCCTGGGGGGGAGAAGACATCAATTGATCCCAGCAGTTATGATGGAGTCTTCCCTAACTCTTCCCCCATTGTCAACTTATTTTTATACTATTTCTCTGTGTTTAAGTGGAGCTTGAGTGACTCTAGTTGTACATACCTTTGTTACTAATTGGTGTCAAATTCTCTCACTTTGCTTTCAAAGACACAATCAAAAAGAGTATGGAGTGTGTGCCCAGTGAAGAGGGGTGGTTGCACCTTGGAAGTGGGTAACTTTGGGATGGAGGTCTGCTTTAAGATTATTATTAGGCTTTAATGAACCAAGTTCATCTGAGGAGAGTGATTTAGCCATAGTTGTTGTCTCAGCAGCAGCACACGTTCCCCTCCCTTCCCTGGTTGCCACGTGCTATGCAGTTTATCAGCTGCAAAGAACCATCCAGTTCATTTCCCTGCAAGGATCTCCAGAGCCTGCCCGTGGTAACTCCACACAGCTCCACCCTCCATTCCATTCCTCTTAGCAGATGTGTGTATGGGGAATCATCAAGGAATAGGTTTCAAGTCATGCCAACCACATTCCATCCAGGGAGCAGCAACTGTGATTTATCCTATAATTTCCGTACTGTTATAACCCCTGTTAAGATGCCAATACAACTCCTCGGTTTCTTCCAACTGTATCCCCAGTTACATGTCCACAGAGTCCCCAGTCATTTTCCCACAGTAAGTGTGTGTAAATTTTTAGATTCTGTACGAGAGACACTCTGGTGTTTCCTCCTGAGGGTTTCTCCAGAGTCTCTGTCCTGACCCCAACGGTGGACTCCTGCTGACTTTGGGAATCTTGGGGCTCAAGTAACCTGTGTTCCCCACATGGGAGCCTTGCCACCACATTGTTCCCACCAATGGCCCCTCTGCTTTTCAACAGCCCCTCATCTGTGCCTCTGCTACTGCCTGTGGCTACATCATCCCGTGCCCAGCTGTTTTAAGGAAGTCACGAGATCAAGTTTCATTATGTTTTGTGGGGCTTTTCCTTGTGCAATATTCTCTGGTTTATGTCCTAGTTTGCAAAAAACTGGGGTCCACCTCTGAGCAGGCCATACTATATTTATGTGTGTACCTCTCTGAACTTTGTATTTCTTTTCCACAAATGGGGGGATTTCCTGTTTTCCTTTTCAAGTCTTCTCACTTTATAAATATAAGCTGTCTTAAAATAACATTGGAATAATTTAGCTGACAATTTATATGGGTCACTACTGAAAAGCATACTAAAAATGTGTATTTTTATTTTTGCTCTTTGTGGCCTATGGAAATACGTCTAATCTGCATAGCTGAGGAAGAACTTCTTTACTGTGTTGTGTGGGTGACCTGTGCACTGGAACAAGTCGCCCAGCAGGGTTCTCCCTCACTGGAGACCATCTGCAATTCTGTGCAATGTGCTCTAGCATGACCCTGCTTGAACAGGGAGGTTGGACCAGATGACCCACTGTTGTCCCTTTCAACTGTCCCCATTCTGCGATTCTGTTATAAAATTACTGAAGAATAAACTACCAAAGTAAGTCTGAATAACTAGAAGAAATAGAAGCAAAGGTACAAGCACATGATGCCACATGGCAGAGTAGACAGAACTGTCTACACAGAACACAATGATATTGCTGAGAAAAGTTTCAGTAAATGGAAAGCTTCCAAGAAACCTGATTTTGGAGCAGCCCACATTCCTGTTAGAAGTGCGCCATCATGAAAACACAGCATGGGAAATTCAAGCATCTCTTCCCTGAGAATCGTCCCTGTCTCCATTTAATCCCTGTCTAGACAAGATATGCATTATTTTCACACATGTCATGTAAGCAGCCCATCTGTTCCTCCCCACACCAAACAGTGTGCTGGATCCTGCCGTGCAGGGACTGCCTTCAGAAACACATGGTTATCCGACAGCTCTAACAGCTCCCCAGATAATTTTCTAAGGTGCAAGATATGTGGGAGCCCATCTCTCTGAAAATACAGCTTGCCTCAGACACCATGAGCAGCACTCTTCGTGTGACTCACCGGGGAGATGGAGCAGAAGTGGGCAGTGCTGGGTGCCAGAAGCCCATCACTTGTGCACTCACTAGGGCAACAGCAAATCCAAACCCACGCACAGCCTCAGAAGGCCTGGGACTTGCCCACCCAGCCAGCAGCTTGGGTGCCACTCTGCCAAACAGATACCTAAAACCAAGGTGTTTCAGTCACTAACTGAAGAAACCAGTTCCTCTACCCTATTGTCTTCTAATCCTATCTGCTTTAGGATAGACTGTTCTATCATAATTCGTTAATATTTACTCTAATATCCAGATTGTGAGAGATGACACTACAGCATTCAAATCTTTTGCTGTACGAATGAATTTAAAGCAAGTCCATAGCAATACTCATTAAGAGTACATTCCTTCTCCTCTTAGGAGAGGTTATAAAAAAATTTCCCCTTATCCACTGTTGCACAAGTCTGAATTTTTCCTCTTTTTTAAAAGATGTTATATCAATAACTATATATTTTAATAGGTAAGAAGAATGCTATCTTTAAATTCTTACTACAGCTGCTTAGAAATAACTAAAAAGAGATACTCCTTTATATTGGAAAATACAGAGTTTTCTAATGCAACATAAGGCTTTTCAGTTTATTGTCTAAGTGTGATGAATTTTTTCTTAATTCTTCTGATTGGGAAAAGAATTTCCACCTCTTGAGCATGGCATGAAATTTTTGGCATGAAAGAAAGATCAGCTGTGTAGATAAGATAATTTATTATTACATTTACTTCAAGTTTTTCTTAGTCTCAGGAGCTGAGGTTTCCTGATCATCACTACTCTCTGCTTTTTTGTAAATGATGTCCGAAACCAGTGGGCTCCATTCAGAGAGCAGTAAGCTGAGGACATATTCCAGAAAGGTCAAATGTGTGTCATTCAACTAGTAACTCTTAAGTTCATTCCTTGATATTCAGAGTGCAATATCTATTGCTACATTTCATAACAGTTTTCAGTTTCTCAGTTTTCTCTATGGATTGCCCTAAAAAAGAAAAATACAGGCTTTTGGCTAGATTTCATGTTCTTTGTTCAGGGTTTTTATTGGGTTCTATTTGTCGTCAAATACAGTTCTTTGGCATTAGATTTACTCCAGGAACAACCAAAACCAAACCAAAACAAATCCCACAAGCAATCACTTCCTCCTTTTCCAAGAGGCAAAGAAAGAAACTAGTTGTGACAGTCTGATTCCATGTGAAAAACTTCTGCTCTTACTCTTTGTTTTCAAGCAGGATGCTCTGCCAGGAATGAGGTGAAAACAACTCAAACAATACCTTATTAGCAAAGCCATCAATGGTGAATGAAGAAGGGAATGTCATGTGGCTTCTGGTGTTGAAGAATGCTGGCACCAACCTGACTCATCAGCCCCAAAGTTAAACATCCTGATAGTGAGGTGAAGGTATGGCAGACCTGATGAAGCACCTGACAAAGGAACAAACCAGTGTCACTACTGACATTTAAAGCTGCTGAGCTGAGTCAGCTGGGCCAGGGATATATGACTGACTGAATCAGTGTGAAAGTCCAGTTTTAATGGCAGGGTCTTCTAAAACACTCCCTCTTGGAGTGTGTGGAGACTCCTCCCTTAAGTAGGGACCTCAAGGTAACCCTCAAGGTTACTCCTCGAGGCTGAGTGTTGGTATGGGTGAGTAACAACAATCTCAACATAATTTAGTATAATTGCTTCAATATTGCTTCAAAAATGGCACACTATACTGTACTAGTAGTTACAACTACCTATAATGTGTCAGAAATTATTTTGATTAGGATATTTTAGTCTAATCATTATCATCATAAATAATTTATTTCAATATAAATAAATCTGACTTGCCATCCTTAATCCTGCAGGAAAAAATTGCCTATATAATCCTTTACATTAGAAACTGTTGACAAAGACTGGGGCTAAGACTGTGACATCTCAAGAGTCAGAAACAGTTCACAGTTTGCCCAGAGAGTTACAAAGAGTGAGAAAGGGGTTGAGAAACACGGTCTTGCTTTCTTGGTGAAACAGACCTCATAGCTTCAAAGGAGGGAACAAAGGATGACCCGGGCATTTATACCCTTCACACATATTCTGGGGTCTTCCTATTGAATTGTCACTCCTGCTGTGGCTCTTGTCACCTGGCTGGCACCACAGGTCCCTGTGCCCTTTGTAATGCAAGGAACTGGCATTTCACAGTGTCTTGCCTCAGGCTCCTTCCACACAGAGGGAGCTCAATGTGCGGTGTGTACACGGAGCCAGCTGGGTAGAAGGTAATTCTAGCGGGGTGAGATTGCAACCACCAACCCACAGATCACTGACTAAAGAAACCCACTGACTCAAAAGAAGAAGACTGAGCGTGCAGACTAATTACCATGAGAAGCAAGAGAATCATTCAACCAATAGAAGGTAGAATACTAATTAATAAGAAAATGAGGTAACTGGTAGCCAATTGAGAGGGATCNAGCTGCCACACCACGAGGTCTTTTGCTTTTGGGTCACTGGGAGGGGCAGCTTGGCCTCTTCTGCTCTCACCTTCGTGCCTTCTTCTCTGTGGTCCTGTTTCTCTGCCCATGCCTGCTTCACCCTGCTGTGCCGGTTCTGGGAGCTAGCTTGTCAGTGTCTCATGGCCGCCATCCGCGCCCAGCTTCCAGCCACTTCCCGCACCCAGCTTCCAGCTCCCGTCCCCAGCCGCTGCCCACACAGAGCTTCACCCGCCACCCGCCGCCGCCACTTGGAGATCGTGCCCAGCTCACCATGGAGGTTACACAAACGCACCGTGGTTCACAACAAGCACGCTCCATCTGCCAAATTGATGCCGATAGATAGGTAGGGTTCCATGGTAAAGCTGTCCCCTGTCTTCTGTTCCTTCCCCCCCCTGCTTTTTTTCCCCCCCTTTTATTTTTCAATAAATGGTTTTCAGATATAATATGGCCANGCACCCAGCTTCCAGCTCCCGTCCCCAGCCGCTGCCCACACAGAGCTTCACCCGCCACCCGCCGCCGCCACTTGGAGATCGTGCCCAGCTCACCATGGACGTTACACAAACGCACCGTGGTTCACAGCAAGCACGCTCCATCTGCCAAATTGATGCCGATAGATAGGTAGGGTTCCATGGTAAAGCTGTCCCCTGTCTTCTGTTCCTTCCCCCCCCTGCTTTTTTTCCCCCCCTTTTATTTTTCAATAAATGGTTTTCAGATATAATATGGCCATGTTTGTGCTTGATTTTTCATCAGAAAAATCTATCAAAAGAATCCTTCCCGGCTTCTCCTTTTTATAGTGGAATGGGACACCAATGAATTGTGATTTTTTTTTTTGTTTGCCAAAATACATATATATGGTAAAATACTGAGAAGTTTTGTTGTGCTAGCTTTGTGGATTTACCACCTAGCACTCTCTTTGCACAAAGGTTCAATAAGGAAATACCTCAGCTGTGTGTGTAGGATTGACTTACTGCACACTGGGTAATGAATACAGCTTTTAGGGCCAACAGTTGGATCCAGCTGCACCTAGACTCATCTGTGAGAATGAGTATAGAAAGCAAAGGTGTCCTTTCTGCATTTCATGACTCGATGAGAGGGCTTCTCTAATAAACTTTGTCTGAAGCTCCTACTCTGCTCATGACAGATGATTGCTCTCAAGGTCTTCTCTATCTCACCCTCATCATCCCACTACTCTGCAGGGCATTGTTACCACGAAAAGATAAACATATGTAAGCAGCGTAAAGGAATATTTATATGTGTAAGGGCCATGTCACACACAATTGCTCACGATGTGAAACCTGGCACCCCCTGACCACACACCCCAGCAAAACTGGAAAAACACTGCCCCACTCCACTCCCCCCGAACATGGTGTGAGGTGGTATTGAATAACCTCAGGGTCCTGGCCCTGCTCCTTCTTGCTGCTGCAAAAGTTAGCCCTGTCCTGGATGGAACCAGGACACTAGGACTGGGCAAGGATTGGCTTCCCATGCTGTTTGTAGGGACATACAAAGCTCCTGGCTTCTTGTCATGCCACTGAGCAATCTCCTACCACTAGACCAGACATGTTTCATGGACAGTCAACGAATATTAGGAGTTTTCGGAATGTTGAGCTCCCAGATAGACTTGTATCTCTGCACACTCCTATGCACATTCATTTTAGAGCTGCTAGAGCCATCTTGCATGGCCACTGATGCATTTCCCCTTCCCTCTTCTCAGGGGCACTTATGTCTACCTTTTTGTGTCTGCAGCAGAGATGCTGCACTTGCACTTCTGCTGGAAAGATCACAGTGACCAAGGGAGGTAAAGTCACGGCACTGATTTCACACTGGATAAGGATAAGTCTGGATAAGACAAGGATAAGATAAGGATTTCACGCTTATCACAAGGATAAGCCTGACCCATGTCCTGCCTAGGTGCAGCAGGTTTCCTTGCTGGATGCTGCTGGAACTCTTGCCCTGTGGTGATGCTGAGCGCTGCTTCTGACACATGGCCCCTTGGCTGCCCCACAAGTCCAGGCTTTGGTTGACATCATGTGGCTGCTGCTTGATGAATCATCTCTATCACATATCTGAAACATTTGACCTGCTAATTTCACTTGCCAGAAGAGTAAGCTAACAAGAACTCTTTTAAAAATGCTGGCACCTACATTTCGTTATTTTATTGGCCAAAGTACGAAATTTTAATCTTCAATGACTCTTCAAGGTTATGTGTCTCAGAGCACTTGAGTCTCACAGCTAATTGGGCGCCCTCTCTGGATTTTGTCCAGAGCTGCTGCAAGCATGGAAGGTGCTGTGAATAATTTCTATGAGTAGGGAAAAACAGCTACAGGGCCAGCTTTCAGCTTTTTTTGTACAGGCATTTTTTCCCCATGCTGAAGTATTGTAAATGTTTATAGTAACTGATCTAGGAGGTGAACGTCAGTCACGATATTGCAACACCAGCTGCACATAATTTATGTTGTTATGTAGTAAATTCCTGCAAGGTTTGGAAGGCTCTTTCAAGATAAGAGTTAAAATATCTCCAGTGAAACTATTCTGTGTGGACAGATTTACTGTGTGTTTCAGATAGTTCCTAAAAACGAATCTTGGTGTTTTTTAACAGAGCTTCTGCACAGCAGGAATGGCCCCTGGTTCTCAGAGAAGATGGAAAAAAATTGAAGCTGGGTTATAATGAGGAAGACGGAGTGACTGAGACACCGCAGGAAGGGCGCCGTGACCTACATCAATAGTGCAAACTGTTCTAGTCTCAGCATGCAAAACTTACAGTAGGCAGAGTCACTGCAAACTGTGCTTCATTGGTTGTAAAAGTTCTTCCTTGGGTATCGATTTCCAAAAGCCCAATAAAAATAAGTGATTTATGCAATATATGAATTAACTCAGTCAACAGCTCAACAGCTCTGGTTGGACAGGAGCCATTTTTCAGTTCTGAAGAGTATATCTACTTTCTCAGCCCTGTCTTTTAATCAGTGAGCAGGACTCATTTTTGACACCATGCAGGGATGGTGGAGGTGGCTGGTCAGGAAGGCACACACTGGTGAGAAAGTCTCTGTGTCAGGAATGAGAGCAGCATCCTGGAACAATGTTTATGTCTTGGATATATTTTCACCTACACTTCTGTCAGCAGCTTGACCAGAAAAAAGTCCTGATTCTGTTTTAACCATATCCGTGCCTGCTCTCTGCTGAATAAGCAGAGAAGTGAGGATGGAACTCTCCAAGTTTCTTGGGAGTTTGAGGGTGCAGGTTTCTCACACCCTTTTGAAGTGTCATCCCTGTAGCTTACCTTTCCCTTGATAAAACTGAGGGAACAACTTCAAGTAAGGACAAATTGATCAGCTCCACTTGATGTCACATTTATAAATGTTCCTCCTCTGAATTTCATGCTGTCACTTTAATCCTGAGGCTCCTGACTTAAACTTGGTTTCCAAAAGTTGAAAATGCAGCTGTGACACCAGAAAAGTCTGTTAGGAAGCCTTTTTTTTTCCAAAAGCACTCTCAGAAGTAACAATAATAAAAAGAGAAAATCTAGATGCCCAATTTGAATATTTTTCTCCTTGTGTTCTGTAGTTCCTTGCAAATACCCCTACACTGCTGTTAGCCTGCTCATTGAGGAAAGTGAGGACTAAACTACCATCAGATCTGTTTAACATGTCCAAGAAATTAGAAAATTGTTAAAAAACTGTTAACAGCAGAGCAGTTTCAAAGTCTCGAATTTTCTGCAAGTTTAGAGAAAAGTATTAGTCCTGCAGGGCTGCAGAGAAGTGTCACTACTGAACTTGAGCATGAAGGTAATTTATTTAATTTTTTAAAATTTTGTCTAATTTTATTTGGTCTTCTGACCAGATAGAAGTGGAAACACAGCTTGAAGCTACCCCAGCTGTGCTACCGTTGTGCTGGTGGAGAAGATTTGCAGGCTAAATTTCTGGGAGTGAAGGAGCGAAGAAGGGAGAGAAGGTCTCCGGGCCACCAGGGGAAAATGAGGGCACCCCAGCTGGAGGGATGGGAAATGGGGAAAGGAAAAGGGATTATTTTGGCAAGAGGCTGTAAAGCTGCAGATTTTGGGAACAGCCGTCTGTTCACCGAGCAGTGTTTTGAGTGGGGTTCTTCTTGGTATAAGCACGGTGTGGACTCCAGCAGCCTGCGGCAAGCCCTGGTTTTGATTGTCCTGAAGAGACTTCCAAAAGAGGGATATGAATATATTAGTCAGCTGCACTGGGACCTGTAGGGGCCTCTGCACTCACCCAGTGCCACTTGTCAAGGGTAGGAGAGATGCTGGCGCTGTCACAAAGAGGCACGTCTATGTTTATCGTTCTGGAGAGCAGTATGACTCATATTAACTCCACTGACCTCTTACTCTCTTCTTCCTACCTCCATCTCTGCCAGCCTCAGTCTGCAGACCCAGACTGTGGATCTGATCCCACTAATCCTGCTTCTCCGGTTTCTCTTCTTTCAACTGCTCGACATGCTTTATTTTGAACATCCCATTGGTACCTGAGCTCACAGTTGGATATAGCCGTTTCCTCCTAGCTTTCTAAACCTCAGTCTCATGGGAGCAGCTACTGTCCAGGACCAGGGAGCTCTTATACAATTAGCTACCTCCAATTTCTAGCAGTATCTTTGATGGCTAATATCCAGATACTCAGAGCTGTTAACTCTGAGTTAACAGAGTGCATCCTTTAACACTTCAGCTGCGGAATAGACCATCTCATCTGTCTTGGTTCTGGGCCCCAGGAGACAGCTCTGCCTCCTGAAAGCATCCTAGCACAGGAGGAACAACAGGTGAAAAGTACTTTTAGTTTATGGAGTCCTTGGAATCTGAAAACTCAGGAGTTAATTATGACTGTTAATAAAAATTGATGCATTTAGAGTACTGGATTACAGGGCTAGCTTACTGCACATGCTCAGTGTCTTTGGAGAAGGTCATTAATAAAGTTGTTTGAACCTCCTAAACCTGTGTGGGTTCTACTAAAGCCAAACAAAATCAAACAAAAAGTGTTCATTACATTAGAAGGCCAGTGAGATTTGTAGCAGAAGTTACATTCTGTAAATGATGGATCTAAATCTTTGGTAAATGTCCTAGTTCTGAAAGAGGAATTAGGGTGTTGTATCACCCTAATTATGCATACAAGTCTTCACACTTACACAAGCTGGCAGAGGGTGGAGGGTGCTCATAGTTCCAGCCTTCTTAATGAGGAAGATATTTATCAAAGCTGACATGAGGTAGCCATCTCCTGTGCTGCCAGATGCTCACATTTAGAGATGCTATCAACACACTTAGCTGACAACAGCTTGCTGCGGATCTGGACAGCTGGTGGGGGTTTCCAGGACAGTGGCACGAAGACTCAGAAGTCCCCCAAGTTTGGGTGCTGCCTGTGACCGGCATCTATCAGTCTCCAGCCCTTCACAAAACAGTAATGGTGAAAGCAAAACTTCTTGTTGGTCTGATGAGTCGCAACTGGTTTCCATTTTCAGGTGTAATTGTTTCCTTTGTGGCCTCCTCAACTCTCCTACCTGTGCAGATCAGAGGAAAGAGCAGGGGACGGGGATGGGAGGGCAACACCCTTCTCTTGTGGTCTCATGAATCACTGGGCCAGCTCAGCTACCTGTTAAGGGTCTGAGGGGAATTAGCTGTGACTGCTCAGGAAGAAACTGGCTGCAAGACAGGTGAACAGGCAGAGATGCTAAAAGGAATAAAGCTTCAGAGCTCATACGTTGAAGTCCTTTGTAGCTTCTTTGCAGAGCGCAGGCTCAAGTTGAGCAATTGCTCTTGCATTGCGGTACACCAGGAAATCTGTAGTGCATGAGGCTGGTTGTGTGCACAAAAAATTGCAATTTGGTAGGTAAAACTTGTTTCTGACTTATCTAAGACTGCCTTGAGTTAGAGTGTTCTATTCCACATGTACTATGGTCTACAGTCATGGTCATGGATAAGCCAGGTGAGACTGTGTAACAATGTCAAGGTGCCATGGCCAGAATCCAAGCTCAGGTCTTGACATTGACTATGGAGGGCAGGATTTACACCAGTGGGCTTTACTGAACTTACATAATCATACAACAATTTTCCTCCGAAACGTTATCTGTTTGGGTTTTTTGGTTAGGGGTGGGCGTTTAGTTGTGGTTGTTGTTGTTTGTTTGCTTGTGTTTTTAAGAAACAAGATGCTTTTCAAAACTGAAGGGAAAAATAGACAGTAATTTTAGTTACTCTTACACTCTCTATTTTCAACCAGTGACTTCTGCTGCCACCAGTAAAAGGAGCTCACACATTTTGATATTTAGAGGTTTTACCAAGGAGAGATTGAAATTACGTGTTTGGATGCTGTTGGTACATCATAGCTGCCAAAGATTATGTGTATTTTAAAATTTTAATTGTGCAGGAAAATGTAAGGCAGATCCTGATAAACACAGACATAAGCCAGCTGCAAAACGTCATCGCAGCCCACAGGGATATAAAATTTGTTGCAGAGTGAACTTAGGTGCACTTCAGTCACTAAACTATCGTCTTAGCATTTTGTGTATTGATAGAGCAGGGTATCTGAACTCTTTCTTCTTCACTGTGCTGGTTTAAAACCCTGCTCGAAAATTAAACCCACTCAAGCTGTCCCTTGTTACCCCTGCCCCTTCCAATGATGGAGTGGAGGAACAGAAAACCAGGAGAGATTCTAAACTGGAATCACAATTTACTGAAAAGTCGCAATAATCTCATTTTATTAATAAAATAGTATACGAAAGAGAGAGGGTGTTATCCTTAAAAGGGTATTCACCACTGAACAAAAATGCTTCTGAAAAGACAGTGCTCAACTTGATCACCAAACAAAGGCAAAATGGCAACCGTTCTTGCATGCTCACCTTGTGGGAAAACAAAGACAATATATCAAGGAGACTCTTGCATCTTAAATTCCACCCTCAGTCTGAAAAAAACAAAACAAAACAACCACCCCCCCAAAAAAAAAACCCCAGAAAGCAGGGACAAAACAGAACTTTGAAAGCTAGTTTGTCCAAACAAAGAGTTGCGTTGCTGAAATGATGACTTCAGGCCACCTGACAGGACTTGGGCCCGCTTCGGCTCTCCAGTGGCAGCTGTGGTGGCTCTGGCAGTGACAGTTCCAGCAGTGGTGGCTTCAGCAGTGGTGGCTGCCCTTGAGGCGTGACAAGGCTGTCTCCTGGCGTTGAGCAGTAACATGGTCCTGACCCCTGGTCCTGCACACCCTCTTGTGCAAGCCCAGCAAAAATGCCAAACCTTCTGTTTCTGGCCGCAGCTTTTTTGGTTTTTCTGCCAAAACCACGCCCCTCAGCAGTGATGCAGGTGGTATCGAAGAGACAGCGCTGAAAACTCCAACCACTTGTCTCTGCACGCAGGACATCCACCTTTTTTTTTTAGTATTTCTTAAATTATCTTTACATCAAATCTCTTATTTACAGCAGTGTAAAAGCAGATATTGAGAAAAAATATCAATGATTTCATTCCCAAACGGCTAACTGGGTATTTTTCTTACCTTTGAGCTACAGGATTTAGGTAAGCTGCAGGGTCAAAGGGTATTTCTCATAACACTGAGAGCATAAAATTTACACACTTTAGGTTAAACTAAGACATAAAGCAAATCTCATTTCCAGGGTAACATGCAAACCCAAAGTTCTGCAGTAATTAAATCTCTCTCTGGCTTTAATTAAAAAAAAAAAAGTAAATAGTGACTACATTTTCCCTCAAACTCCAGGCTGTACTGATCTAAATGGAGCTTTAATCTCTAGCTGCCATTTCAGACCATTGCAATATCCTTCCTCTCTTCTATATTTATAATCTGTTTCATTAAGCATATCTGAGCCCCTGGGGTTTTAGCCAGCAGATTCAGAGGCAGCAGCTGTAAGAAAACTTGTAGGATTTCAGACTTCTTTACAGTGGGTAGCTGCATATAAAACAAAGGAAAGCCAAGCACAGGAGCTGCTGTACTTGGCATGAGCTCTCCTTTTGCCCACTCTCAGGCAGGAACCTGGGGGTGTTCTGTACAAGCATCACCATATCCACTCCGGTGTTTTTGACCTTGGTCACTGAGTGTGTTTATTTTTGCCTTTATTTAAAGTGACACAGGAAGAGCTTAAAATGAGGACTGCAATAATGACATTACGGAAGTACCTCAAAGCCTCTGCCTCTGAACATTAGCCTAGATCCTTAAGCTATATGGGTTTTGCGTAATTGCTACCAAAATATCATTTACATCTCCAAGGCCATTAAGGGGGCCAATGCCCAAATTAGCCCTCCATGGAGAGGCTGCTGTTACTAGAGGTATTGCAGAGATGCATAAGCAGTGTGGGGGAGTATCGGAGCCCCTGGTACAACAGTCAGCCTTGACAGCTGGGATGAGACTGGCCCCACTGCGGACAGGGGACCATGCTGACCATGTCTAGCATGACACAGGGGTTTTTTGTTTTCACAGGATAGACCCTTCCCCTCCTCCTTGCCTTGGAGACAGGGCTTGCCTGCTGGAAGAGCAATTATCCAGTCAGGAGAGGACCACGGCTTTCCTCCTCCATCAGGCTTTCCAAATCAAAAATGACATTGTCTCCTGCCTCCAGGGAAGCAAAGGTTATCAGCACAGGGAGACTGATGACTGGCTGCTGAAAAACCACATCACAGGCATTGCTGAAAACCTCAGCCAGGACACTGAAGTAACACATACCAAAGAGCATTTCCCTTGCTGTAGTGGTGCAGCTCTAGCCCATGGTCCATCCAGCACTAATACTGGCTTCAGCAGCAGCAAAGTTCTCACTACAGTGGCCACTGTGTGGCAGTTAAATTCTGATTTTTTCCTTTTGTAGTGGCACTTGCAGGTACTTAGGAAAACAGAGGGGAGGGGACTAGAGAAGCTAAAGGGAAAAGAAGTGATATGCAATAAAAAGCAGATTAATGAGTTTTGGTGGTGTTTTAATTCAAAGGCTTGGATTCTATTTGCCTTCCGTTTCGTTGGAGTGTGGAGATTGAGCTCAAGGGAAATACAGATAGTGCAGGATATTTTGTTCAAGGGAAATAAAGTGTGGGTGTATTTCCTTTTAATGTATAACATCAAGACTCAAGTTAGGGTCTACTTTTTACTTTTCCTTATGAAAATATTCTAATCTATACAAACTTCTGTACAATCAAAAACTGTAGAAACTCTTCACAAGGTTCAGTACAAACGTCATTGAAGATTCAGGCTCACCTTTTATTTAAACTGATAGATAGTTTTGTACTGGAGATGCATAATGGGTTGCCTTTCTTCTGCCTAAAGACCTTTGATTATTTGCTATTATTTGTCTGATTTATATGTGACATTTACCAACACCTGTTTCATGCAAAGATGTAAAATACAAAAATATTCTGAAATAGAATTTCAGAGATTTTTTTTTTGTCTTTGAAGTCTCAAATGTCTTACAAATGCCACTAAATTCACCATACAATTGGTTTCCTGTGTACTTCAAGAAATAATTGATCTCCTATACATTTATCTCAAGGACGATGCAATCATGGGTCACCTGAATTTCATTTGAGTTAACATTAGGGTCTGTGCTAATTTCACACTGATTTTATTTTCAAGACTTTGATACTATGTTAGTAAGCAATGCAATAAAACCATTTACTTATTTTAAACTATCCAGTTCCTCTCACACTATCCAGATCAAGCATCTGCAGTACAGCTTTGCTAGAAATATGATGTAAGCATATAAAGGTAATCTTTTCCCTTGGTTGTAAATTACACTTCTCTAGGTCCTAATCTCATGTGTGTGTTTGCTTAGGGTATTATGGTTGTGAGGATTTGATAAGGGTAGAGCACTGACAGCACAGAAAACAGTGAAGTGAGAACATGTCAAAGCCTCTAAAGAATTAATAGAGATTTGGAGAATTGCTTTTGGCACATAGCAAATCAGAGTGGTTGAGCAATGTTGATTTCTCAAGCATTAAAATAAAAAGAAAGGTTCCATCAGGAAATCTGATTGACTCATACTCTCAATTGACTATACTTCCCCAAAGCAGGAAGAATATCCTTCAAAAAAGCCTGTGTTGGAGAAAATGCTGGCATGCTATTGCCACTAAGAATGAAACTCAGCTGGACTAAATACACTCCTCTGCTAGAGCCAGAGAAATGTCCCAGTTGTCACTGCATCAGGGACATCAAAGGAACTAGCGTCAAGTGAAAATCACAGAATGGTTGTGGATGGAAGGGGTCTTTTTAAAATCAGACTTTTGATAAAGACATCCTTCATCATGCCAGGAGACGATTGCAAACTGCAAGAGAAAAACATTTCTACTAAAAGTCTTGGGGTAGAGGAGAGATGTGCCTGCCATCAGTTCTGGTAACACCCATAAAATAATCGTGTTTTGGTTGAGAATCTGCACACAGACTCAGGGTGACCATCAACCACGAGCAGGATGGCTCCGTTTTACCCAGGGGTGGCGAGCTCCAGGACAGGAGTGCTGCCAGGGGTCCAGGGAACAAGATGGAGAAGGAGAATTTTGATTTCCCTCAATAAACACAAGGCAGCTGCTTTCCATCCCAATGAACGACTGTGTCTTGTACTGCTTTTGGCAGCAAGGGATTGGTGGTCCCATTCTGTGCCTCTGTCTTCGTGGACTTGTGGCATCAGGCTTGCATCCATGTTAAAGTACACTGCTAGAAATACAGTTGAGTTGTGCAGTACATCCCACCCTTTGAGAACGTTATTTTCTGATGCAGAACAAAAAATGGGAAAGCCCAGTATACTTGGTATTTTGGTTATCCATACTCTGTGTGCAAGGGGGGCAAGGAATAGGTGCACAAATGACAGATTTTTAATTACATTTGATTTCAGAGTTATTACAGCTTTCTCCTTCACCTGTGCCCCAGTTTTGGTGCATGCTGAATTGTCTCCTTTTGCTGGAAAAGTGGGACTGGCACATCTATGACATAACCCAGAAGGACTGTCCATGTGCCCTCCCACGGCTCCAGTTGTGGTACAAGCCAGTGGGACCAACAAACCCATCAGCAAACAACCCTTGCAAACTTTAGGCATTTACAGTTGAAATTTTTCTTCACATCTGTCCTTTTCTATACTACTAAAAAATAAAATCCACTCAGTGGGGAACATTTCAACCAAAAAGCCAAGAAAAGAAACTCTATTTTTACACAATAGGATATTTATTTTAAAAGGGGTAAGAGCTGTGCTTTGACCAGATGAGTGTTATGTAGTGCTGAATTACACTGAAATATCAGCCCTAGGCCTCTCCTTTCAGCCTGACAAGTAAAATCAGATTTTAAAAATCATTTCCTGGCTCCTCTCTGTGTCTGTTAAAAGGTCACAGAAGCTGCACAAGGGTTTCTTGAAATTAATATTTGTGACGTATTTAGATACCATCAGCATGAGTCACTTCAGAAGAGCCTACTCCTTCCATCTTTAGATCAGACCTTAAAAACTGAAATGAATCAGATATCAGGCCACACACTGAATGATAAGGGTAGAACAAGATGTTAAAGAGCTACTTCTGCCGGCCGGCATCCTCGTTCAGGGCAGATTGGGTGTATCTGTAAAGCACTTTGGCAGCAGGTCCGTGGTATGGCTGGAACCAAACCTGGCCCTGTGCAGAACTGTGTGTGCTAAGGACATCCCTTCATGCAATGCCTTCTCCACTTAGCTCTTGTCCCTCCCATAGGAAACAGCCGGTGTCCCCTGCTAAAAGGGAGACAAATTAGTGTGTTATTCTTTAAGGGCTGCGCTGTACTGCAGGTGTCTGAGGGAGAGAATAAGATGAATTTCCCAATTTTTACATTTCCTTATTTTTTGCACATTTTCAACCTAAAGCATGTTTTTAAAGGGAAAATGGATGTATTATTTATGCAGATATAGATTTCTGAGAAAAAAATGTAGTTACTTTCCCCGAGAAGGAAAACAAGCTGAGGCACTGAAGCAGGTTGTCCAGAGAAGTTGTGGATGCCCCATCTGTTCAAAGCCAGACTGGTGGGGCTTTGAGCAGCCTGGTCTGGCGGAAGGTGTCCAGGGAGGCTGGAATAAGATAATCTTTAAGGTCCCTTCCAACCCATTGTGTGATCCTGTGATTCTATGACCTGCTCCCATAAATGGTGGTTTGAATCCTATTTTGAAATGCTAATTTTGAGATGCAAAGGAGAACACGAGATTGTGCCACCACAGAAACTAATTTAGCAGTTCAACATCTGACCATAAATACATCTAGCATTGGAGACCTATGTGGAAGAGTGACAAGCTGTCCTGGTTCAAGACACTTTAACAGGTGGACACTCTAAAATGAGTTACCTCCCGTTAGTTTCAACCAATCCCTTTCCACCAATAAGGAGAAAATAAATATGAGTAGAAATAAGTGAAAAAAAGAACAGTTTACGAACAAGCAAAGCAGCAACAGGGGAAAAAAGCGAATAATCACTAGGTACCAAATCACTAAATCTCACAAAATCCTTAGGAACAAAGGGAAACCCAGAATGGCAGGTGTTATAAATGACTTAGATCCCGAGTGGAAATGAGTTAGAAGTTTATTGAGAATAATAAAAAAATCAGCAAAGCAAAAGGAACAGCGCTGGGAGCATGGAAAAATGCTAGAAGCTTGCCCACAAAATGGTGGTTCCACTTTTTATACCCCTGAAATCGCATCAGCCTTATGCATATTTACTTTTGGTTTTACATAATCTCGCCCCATGTCACTCCTTTCGGCGCCAGCGCAGTTCCATTGCTGTGGTCGTTGGGGTCCTCAGTGGATGAAATCCTACTCCTCTTATGGTCGCATCTTAGAAGTTTGGCCAGCAACAGCTCGTCCCGTGCAAACTCACAAAACTCACATTACAACACACAAATCACACAACCCTTGTGAAAGCCAGCCTCACAAGCAGGCTATTGTAACAACATTAACCACTTTATAACATCTACTATTATCTTAATATTTTCCAAGGCCAACATTATAATATTTAATACCAATTCATATAATACTTTCCGAAAGCCAATTCCCACTAACTTGTTTCTCACAGCAGGGTAGCTCCCACCCTTTCCAGATGGTGGCTGCCACGGGCAACCTCGCGTGGGGAGACAAAGGGAAGGCGGAGTCAGCCTTCCTACCCCCCTTCACCACTTATCCCTCAGGACGGCAGCAGTTCTGTTGGAAAGGCAGCCTGGAACGCTCCAGCAGCTGTAGTCAGTCAGGAGCTGGAACTCGTGGAGGGACTTCGTCTCCGTGGTGGCCGGAGACAGCGAGGCAGGCAAGGCACGGCACAGCCACACGGCCGGGGCGGCTCGGTGCCTTCTCTCCTCGACCTGGAGCGGCCTGGCCTGGAGGGAAGCCGCCTGGCCCAGCGGGGCTGCAGCTGCAGGCAGGCACTCGGGGAATTTGCCTCCAGGCAGTACAAGATGCAAGAGAGGAACAAAGGATTCAAAAGATTTTAGAAAAACCAAAAACAAAGCAGAGAGATCTTGCCTTCAGTGCTCTGACCTTCTAAAGGGACCTTGACTAACCTCTCAGTCTTGCAGTTCCATTTCCAGGTGCACCCCTGGGCATGAAAGAGAAAGTAGCAATTTTTTGGGCACAGTAGAATATGGAATAGAACAACGTTTTGGGTTAAACTGGGACACTCAATTTCTGCTAGCCCATTGATGCAGAGCCGATTCAGAGTAGCATAAATGTATTTCATACTCATTTTATATCTCCATTTTCGTCCCAGATATGAACTTTCACACTCTCCGTGTTAGAAAAAAACTCAAGCCAGGGAAAAATAACTATATTTTCCTGTCTTATTCTTCATCACACACTTAAAAGGTTGGTGAATTTTTTTCTTTTCCGGCTTGTCACTTCATGTGAAGTAGTTATTTCCTCCTACTTACGCTCTCCAGTTTTCTCAATAAAATCTGTACTTTTTCTTTTGGAAAGTAGGTCTTGTTGAGTAAACTTGAGTTATTCATTTGGTGAGATTATAAGTTTTCATTGGTACAAGTAATTGCATGTATTTAACATGTGTGGACTTCCATGGGGCACTTTGTAACACAAATACTATAATTAAAAATTGGAACTGTGCTGTGTAAGAGAGCACATAGATCAACAATTGTCTGAATGGATATATGAGAAAAAGCAGTCATTAAAGAAGAAATCATCTTGAAGTAGCATTTTTCTTTTTTTTTTTTTTTTTTNTGTTTTGTTTTGTTTTGTTTTGTTTTTGTGGGGTTTTTTGTTTGTTTGTTTGGGATTTGTTTTGTTTTGTTCTGTTTTGTTTTGTTTTGACCTCCATAGGCCAGTTACACACTTTTTATATAAAACTCTGCAGTTGACATTTATGGATAACACAAAAATAGGTCAAGTAAGGACAAGGCAATAATAAAGAATAACCAGAAATGTTGTTAATGTAGTCTGACTGAGGAAAAAAATTGCTTTAGATTCCAAACAAGAGATCTTTCATGGCTGAGTCTCCCATGAAAAGTTTGGGGAATACAGCAGGTAAATGACTTAGCATGAACTTTTACACGATGCAGCATCAGAAATGCCAGGAGTATGGCTGTGGACAAGAGAAGCACAGAGAAATAGGAAGCTAAAATACACTCTTCATATGGCACAGAGATTGATACCAGGATAGTGTACCAAGCCCAGCATCTCCTTTCTGAAATTAAGAAAATGATACGGTGTAAAGACGAGCCAGGGATGTGATGGTGGGATAAGGAAAAGGATGAGAATCTCTGCATAATTTATAGAAAAAAAATGCATTCAGAGATGTCTTCCTTTCTATGTATAATTACCAGGAGAGAAAGGAAAAAAATCACAGAGTACCAAAGGATTCCAGACTACTGCCCAGAGACCCAGGAATCCAAGATGAGAAACTGAAGCCAACACATCCAAAGTTGGCAGAGAAGGATGTGGGGGTGCTTTAACTCTCTGGTTGGTTTGCATTAGAACAAAGTAGGTGATCCTGCAAGAGTCTCCTGATGTTTTTAAATTGAGGTTGACAGACTGCCTAAGCAACATGCTTTTAGCAAAGCCATGACCTCATTCCCCTGTGTTTTCCTAGGTGTGATGCTTCTCTTCATCATCTGCACTGGAGCTTGGTCCCGTCTTCTGCGCTGGGGTATTTGCTTGCAGCAGAGGAAAAGACAAGCAATCGAGGAAAGCAGGAAAACAGAGTAATTGTGGAAAAATGACCAGTCCACTTGTAGTTGCATAAAGAAGAAAAAAACCAACCCACACTCAGAAGAAACAAGAGGCTGAGGACTCATGAAGGGCCACAACAACATTATGGGGCCCCCTCTTCCTCTTCCTTCCTTGTCCATACATTAGGTGTGCTGGTCAGTGTTTCCCACATCTGAAATGGGGAATCTCAGAACAATACTGAAGATAGAAAATCTACAATGAAGGCACCAAAGTAATCATCTTATGATGCTGGAAACAAAGTCCTTAGCCTTTTTTTTTTTTTTTTTAAGGTGAGAAAAAAGGAAATGACGTTAAAGGAAAGCTCCATTAAAAGCTACTGGAATTGCACTGCCAGTCGTGCCATTTTAACAGCATTTCAACAGCAATATTATAATGCAGTTTTATGTGGATGATTGCCGTTAAGCTAAGGTATAGTGTAGTTTTATGCGATTCAGGATTCATCAGTGCTTTCTTGTTTTTCTTGCTGCTGAATTTCCCTTTGGGAAATGCCAAGCTGTAACTGCATACCTGCCCCCAGCATTGTGGTTGAGAAGCGAGCCAGAACTGACAGAGGACTGCCACTACATCATTAATTTTTCACATTTTCCTGTTCTCAAGTTTCAGGATTTAAAATTGCTATGTACATTCAAAACAGTACAGAGTGACCGGAGACAAATGCTCATGTTTATGTAATTTACATGTATTGAATTAGTTGAAACCTTCCAAATGCAAACTTGTGATGACAGCTTTCCTCTTTATTTGTAGCCCAACCTTAATCCAATACTATCTGGGATAAAATAAACTTCAAATGGAGTCACTGCTCTTTCTCACAGCAGGTGACATATCCTCCTGTGTTCTGCCGTGTATAAAGGATTAATGTGGATTTGTTCTTAATTCAAATTGTGTCTATTCTTTTACTCTCTCTTTCCTTGAAAAATAGATGGATACTTGCTGACTGCTGTGGTGCTTTTTGTTAATGTTCAGACCTTCTGAGTACATTTATACACCATGTAAATATTTATGTTTCAAGTAGCAGTGATCTTTTAAAAAACAGCCTTCAACATCTTAGCTATGCTGGCATTCTCACTGAATGAAATATATATTTTATTTGCATTCTACTTCTCAATAGGAATTTCTTTTGGCATGGGAGTATGTATTACAGTAACAAGAATTAGGTAATAAACTGTAAAAAAAGCCACACTTCTGATAAATAATGATTCATTTTTTTCAGACACAACTGGGAAAAGAATGAATGAACAAATGTATAAGCAATCCACAGATGGTTACAACTGTATTAGTTTATTTATGGACATTTTTGTTGCTCAGGGAAAAGGTCCAACATAATGGTACACCATCAGAAGCCCTGATGCACACCTGTGAGATTGTTCAACCCTTCATAAAATGCAATACTTTGAGAAGTACAGGAGTCCAATACACAGTGTTGGTACCATGACTTTGGATGATAAAGCTGCTTGAAATATATAGCAGGTAGCTATACTTCCATCTCTAATGAAATACTGATATAACTGTCAGAGGCTTTTATTTCCTTATACTTTTTAATCTATATTCCAAGCTTGCACTGTCTGTACACTGTCTGTACAATTCCCAATCCACCTGCACTGCTGCTTGCACGTTCCTCAGACTCCATTTTCTATAACTGGAAAATCATGATCTCACTGTAAGCTGTGGAATGTGTCCTCTGGTAAATAACAAATTAGAGTAACATTTATGCAAGTCCCAAATGTCCCCATTCTCTTCCTCATTCAATCTGCCAAACAGCAATAATGCATTTAACCACTTTTCACACAATAATGATGTTACGTGAAGGAAAAATGAGATCTGAGAAGGCACAAAACTTGAGGTGCATCAAGCCTTGAGGCATGTCGAAGACACTTGAGGGTCTTTGCAAAGCTTACCACGTCTGCGGGTTCACACAGGGCTCTCACCCCTCCAGCAACACAGTAAAGTGGGTGTATTGCATTAACCTCATGCTGAAAACCTGGTTCTCGGGCTCTTCATATCCTACCTTCAAATCCTCTATTTTTAAGTATTCCCTGTATAGAATATTCAGGTTCTTTCTCTTGTAACTGAAGCTATGTCTGCTCCATTAATCCTCTTCTTTCTTAAGTTGTGTGCTGCTTGTGAAGTCTTGCAACTCATGCCTTGTGTTTCCTAGGGGAGCAGTGAGTCCTGGTCCCCTTGTTTTTCAAATCAATGGCTCCTTTTGATCGAAGTTCTGGCCTTTGCCTCTCTTATCTACAGCTAACTTGTATTTCCTTGATCTATGCACTCCAGAGGTATACCCACAGTGCCTATGCATCATCAAGAGATGACAAAAAGCTGGACTATTTAGACTGTCAGCTAGGTGATGGAGGGTTTTTCATTATGGTAATTCACCCTGACTGCTTTAATGTGGAGGACAGGCTGCCATGACACAAACCTGTTAATCAACATCCATTCAAAACACTAAGAGAAAGTTAATGAATATCTATGTCATAAAATAAGGAAAACACAAAATGAAAGTGTATTGTCTCACCAGTTAATTGACAAATTGAGGCACTAAATGTCACCTGTAAGAAGAAAGGTATAAACCAATTAACAGTGGGCACACCTTAGTTAGAGTGGCTGCACAGCCTCATGTGCCCTCAGTTTTGTGATTTATATATCACTTACCTAGTGTATTTTTGCTATTACAGGTTCAGAAGTACTTTTGGGATGGGACATTAATCTTGATAAAGTTTAGAGAGCAGGGAGCTCCAGGGAAGGATGCAATGAACAAAAGTATCTGGCATCCATATTCAGAATGAATACTCTGAATAGCAGAGCTAGTGCAAAAAAATTAAAATCTGATTATAATGATCCTTCACTAACAATATTTCAAAGGCAATAGTTTCACTCCTTAAAATGGTAAAGTAATTGAGTGAAGACTTATTTTAAGTAAGATCTAATCTGAATTCTATTCAGCAGTGAAAATAGGCTGGAAAAATTTTTAACAGAAAAAAATTCTCATCAAGACAAAGGAAAACGAATACAGGTCAATGAGGAAATAACGGGCTAAAGTGGTCAATGAATTAAAGTTGGGAAAAGAGAAGGAGAAACATGAAGACAGCAGCAAATGATAGAGATCAAGATGATGTGAAAGAGACAAGAAATGTAACCAGTATAAGAGAGAAGAAAAAGAATAGAACAATTTCAGAAAAGAAACTGGAAAACTGAATTGAAGTAAAAGCTGAGCTTATCAAAAGCTGATGATACCCTACTAAAATTGTGATCAGAAATAGGAATCTTGAAGAAAGGAGGCTTTCTAGACACTAAGATGTGTTAGCATTGCATATTTAAAACAAAATACAAAGTATTTATTTACTAAATATTGAGATATTTTTCCAGTTAATATAAAATCTAATTAAAAATCAGTGTCCTTTGGGGAATGTCTGTCTCCTTTTACATTGCTACTTTAGAAGTCTACCAGATTTATGTGCTCTTTTTATAGAACTGAAATAAAATTTAACTTCTGGAATAGACTGGATTTTCTGCATAAAACTTGACAAATCAAAATCAGTTTTAAAGCCCAGTTACCGCCTCAATTAATGTGCAGCTGTCTGGGACCCAGTCTGCAGTTGTGCTGTAAATGTACGAACTGATATTGTTACTGAAATCCAGATGAATTTTAAAGATATTGCAGGATTTCATGGGAATTGAGCCTTGCTCAGAAATTTGACCATTCACAGAAGAATGGATGCTTATCTCTTATTTCTTGGGGTTAGTTAGGTTAGAATAGCTGCATTCCACTGCCTGAAGCAATTTCAACTGCCAGTAGATCTGTTTTCACATATGAAAATTCACTGCAGTACTAGTGGAGTATTTAATAAGAGTACTACTCTTATTAAATATCCACGAGTATCTCTTTATTAATATTTCAAGTTTTTGCTGGGCCAAGGAGTGTGGCAAACTATTTGTATCTGTGGCCTCACTCTTGCTACATATATATTTGTAAGCTCCATGGAGGAGGGATACTAATGGGAGAAAGTTCAAAATAAAATAAAAATGGGACTGTTGTATTATTAATAACAAATCATTCGCACTAGAATATAAAATATTAATGTTATTAATAATTATAATTGCGTTATTAATCATAATCATTTTGTCATTTTCAAGTGTGTCCCTCAAGATGGACCCCAGCCACCTTCATCCTCCTCAGCACCTTGGCTGAGGTTGGCAGGATCTGCATCCCAGAGAGACCATTGTGCTCATTTGAGCTGAACCACAGAGGCCCTGTAACCTCACGAGGTAACTGCTGGTGTCGTTCATAGCTATCATTTTCAGTATTTGTTAAGTAACTTTATAAAAAAATCAATTACTTCCACAGTTCTCCCTTTCTCCTCAAGGCACGTGTTAGAAATTAACACAATGGCATTAAAATTTTTGTGATACTTGCTGTCTGGGTTAGACCCTGACTAATTGCCAGGCATCCACGAAAAACTATCCACCTGTTTTCCTCTGCTATAGCTGAGCAGAGGAGGGGAAATTAACACAAAAACTTCATGAGTTGAGAAAAGGATTAGGGGAAAAACACTTTAAGGCAAAACAGGTTCAAAACTTAAACAGTATAAAGAAAATTTATTTACAGAATTAAAAGTGAAAAAGATAATGAGAACTAAAATAAACCTTCAGAACATCTTTCCTTCCCAGTCACTCCCTCTTTCCCACTGAATGTGCAAGGAGACAAAAACATGGGGTTTTGGTCAGTCTTTCACTTTCTAGGAATCTTTCTTCAGCTCATTCAGGGAAAGGAGTTCTTTCTTCTGTTGTGCCGTGGGGTCCTTCCCGCAGGAGACAGTTCTCTGTGAACTTCTCTAGTGTGGTTCTAATTTTCACGAACAGCAGCCTGCCCGACCCACTGTAATGTGACTTCCTCCCACAGGCCAAGGAGTCTTCCCACAACTGCCCAGCATGGGTCATTTTAGTTCATGGGGTTTAGTCTTTTAAGAGTAAGCTGTTCTAGTTTGGAAGCAAGGGAAACTCTCTGTTCCAGCTTCTCACTAGATTACAGCTTTTCAGCATCCACGCACTCCAGCGTGGGCACTCCTTCTCACGGGCTGCGAGTGGATTTCTGTATTCCCCCATGCACCTCATGAATGACAGGGAAATAATTTGTTGTATTATAGTCCTCCCCACGGCTTGCAGAAGAATCTCAGCTCTGACGCCTGAAGCACTTCCTCTCTCTCTTTCCTCTGCGCCGAGGTTGTTCTCCTCATGTGTTCTCACTTTTCCCNCTTTTCAGCATCCACGCACTCCAGCGTGGGCACTCCTTCTCACGGGCTGCGAGTGGATTTCTGTATTCCCCCATGCACCTCATGAATGACAGGGAAATAATTTGTTGTATTATAGTCCTCCCCACGGCTTGCAGAAGAATCTCAGCTCTGACGCCTGAAGCACTTCCTCTCTCTCTTTCCTCTGCGCCGAGGTTGTTCTCCTCATGTGTTCTCACTTTTCCCTTTCCTCTGACTTGTAAGAAAATTGTTGTCCATAGGTATTATTGTTCTCCAATTCTATCAGTTGACAAGTTCTTGTAGAGTTTCGCTGCGCTGAAAAGGTTGATCTCATCTGTGCTCCGTGTTGGGGAATTGTTTGCGGTATTTTTGCTGCTGGCCACGTGGTCCCTGCTGGCACTGCACGGGCGGCCCTGGCCACGCGGTCCCGGCCTCGGGAAGGGCCCCGCCGGGATGGGCTCCGGCAGCCGCCTCACTACACCTCAGGAGAAGAAAGAGTGCTTCCCGCCGTTTTTCCTTTCTTAAATATGCCATCACAGAGGCATTACCAACTTCTCTTATTGGGCTAGTAACCTGCCTATCGTCAGAGCCTTCAGCAATTGGCTCTGTGTCAGACATACTAGAAATTTCCAGCAGCTTGTTCCTGCCCACCAAAAACTGGACTGTTTTTAAACTAGGACACTTGCCTGTCTTCTTTGAGTGCTACCTGCTTTAATGCCTTTGTGTGGGCTTTCACTTGTCTGTCCAACTGGTGCCCTAAAGGCAACTCTGCATTCTCTTTTTGTTTTACATACAAGCAATTTTTATCCTTAAAAACCTAATTTTCAACTGCAAGAGATTTGCACTCACTGATGCCCAGCAATTCAGTCCGTGTTAAATGGGATGGTGTAGATTCTTCAGAGTTAATTCAAATGTAAAATTAACATTTTTCACTCCTCAGATATTTTCCTGAAGTAGATGCAATGCAGAAATAGTATTTTGTCATGTAGGTTCTACCTCCAAGATAAGGACTGATGAAAAAATTGAGTTTAGGTGTTGCTAGAAAGCTATTGAGGAGATTTGGAATAAATTTAAACAATTTACTCAAGTGACTCAAGACTACTCCATAACACTGACTAAGATGTAGTCATAATTTTAGGCTGACAAGCATTCTAAATGACTTCAGGGATCAGCTACTCACTCACCAGATGTGTACAGAAGCGCAGGTGACATGGTCTGAGGAAAATCAACATCACAGGCACTGGCTGCCTAACTTGGTGAAGGAGAGACTGGTAAGACTTTTCAGGATGACATCCCACTACGCTGGGGTGGCCTCCAGGCATGCCAGGAGCACGAGTGAGCAGCAACACTCCTGTCACCCTGATCCCAGGAGGTACCATATCACACACACAAACCCTGAGATCCAACACAAAACCAGGTGCCTTAGGACACAGCCAGCAAAGTGGTGAGTTAAAACCAGAGTATAATCAGAGATTAATTTTGGAAGGGAAATCTGCAAGATAAGGTTCAACCCCTTGCTCAAGCAGGGCCAACAGCAAAATCAGGGCTTGAGCCTCATCCAAGGGATTTTTGTTTCCAAAGACAGAGATCCCACAGAGCTCTGGACCTCCTGGGAAATGAAGTCAGCCTGGATTATGGCACCACTTTATGTCTGTGTAACCCCAGTGTACTCAACCATGGTGTCTCCCTGTCCCAAGGTGAGCATCGGTGCCATCACAGGACACCATCCAGTATAATTCACTGTCAAGCTCAGAAAAGGAAGAGATTATCTGTGCCATGCTTTAAACTTAAATAAGCCCTCACCAACGTGTGGTCAGTAATAACATGGCATGTTCCACAGCAGCAGTTAGTGCTTGGCACAGGACCAAGCCTTTTAATTAATTCCTTCACAGCTTTTAAAGCTTCTCTTCCTTTGCCATGTGCAGTTAATTCCACTTCAGAGTTCAAACACAATTAAAACGTGATCACCGTATCTTAGCATCAGGATGAAGGCTGCAAATCAAAACAGATTCAGAAATTGCTTAGAACTATTACCCTCCTGGACTTCAATCTCCTTTTATTCTGCCTGATGATAATCTCTTGTACTCAATGCAACCAATAGTTAGTGCAGCCAGAAAGATATTAAAAACACTTCTGAATTCTCAGCTGGTATCTCAAAGTTATCATCTGAATTTCCTTCTTCCACTAACAGATTTTGTGATTATTTTGCAGAAAACACACCAATAAATGTGGTTATTCTCCCCTAAGACAGACTGCTGTGACAAAAAATATAGCATTAACAAGGGTTCAATCTTTCAAAGCCCCTCGTAAATAAGTTTAATAAGGAATGCAGTTGTTTTCCTGTGCACATGTACATGTACACAGAGGCATGCATGGTGCTCCCTTGCATGTGGTTTCAGTGGAAGCACAGATCAGTCCCTGGGAGCTGAAGGAAATCTCAGCATGGGTGCTGGAGAAATGCAGGTGATGAGCTTCAGCCTGTACCAGGAGGGCGGTTCTGCTCAGCAGATTCTGCTCTGGCAGCTGTCTTCAGCAATGCTGCTTTGCACATCAGTCTGAGAAGACATGCCATCCCGAGGGACGATGGAGCTGGCAGGCTCCATCTGCTGTGATGGAGCCATCCTGGGAGCACAGGGCAGCAGCTCAGTTATTCACGGAAATGACTCACTCTGTCAGCCACCTGCACCACGCAGCAGTGTTTGTAAACTCAGAGTGTGTTCCAACACCACAATTCTGCCAGGTTTGCAAACACCTTCCCTGGGAGGCAGAGCCACAGGACTCCCTTGTGTTGCAAGGGCTAAAGAAGGTCAGAGGATTTTGACAATATTGACAAGATTTGGAGTTGACCAGAGGACTCGGTGCAACTCGAAGACCAAGGGGTGGGCAGCTGAGGTTTGGCCATACCATCGAGGGGGAATTGCCTCCAAGAGCTGTATTGGCTCAGAAGTAGGAGGGGACAGCTTGCCATCCCTCAGTCAGGCAGCTCTTAAGGGCTCAGCCTCATTACTCATGCCAGCAGCTGAGCTGGGTTTACACCACTGCATTGCACTGCTTTGGCTGGAAAGCTTGGGCTTGGGATGGGCCCATGAAAGCAACTTGAAAAGGGTTGTTTGCGTTCAGAGTCTCACACTGCACAGTGTGAGATCCAATCACTGGATTTAAATAAATAAATAAATAAATAAATAAATAAATAAATAAATAAATAAATAAATAAAATTTTAAAAGCACCTTTGTCCGGGCCCAGCCAGGAAAATAAATTTCCTGGTTTATTTGGTTCACTGTGGAAGAGAGGATTGACATGTTCTCTGTCGTGCCAGACCTGTTCTTGCATTTTATGCAGTGCTGTCACACATGGGATTAGAAACCAAGAGCAGCTGAACATATGGGTAGCAGGAGACAGGTTAATGTGCACATGAACCTGTACTATGTATTTAAAGGAAAGAGCAGAAAAAAGAGCCGAAGAAAATCTTCTAATTCTTTCACTAAAACTAGAACAAATAGATAAACCACAGAAATATGAAAAAGCAGTTGAATCAGATGAAAAGTGATTTAAAAAACTGCATGCAAGAACTTCCAGATTTAAAAGACAGATCTGGAAAGAGTTTGAGGAAGTCCAAAATGAATAGAGAGCATGTGAGATTGGGATTTCATTTGATTTATTTTCAAAAGATATTTCTACAGTGACCTGCTGCTGCAGAAACCACTTTCTAACAAAGACAAAAAGATATTAAAATGACTCCCTCTCTCTCGCAAACCCCACACACAGAGGTGTATTGGTTTAGCCTACCTGTCTTTGCAAACAGCCAGCATGACTTTTGCACAAGAGTTTCAAGGTAATGGTCTTCCATTTAAAGGCAACTTCACAATCTGTTTTCTGGATTTTTTTACAGCACTCATTTCTTCTTAGGAAGATCCCTAACCTTCATATGGAGGCAGCAGTCATTCGCTCTTGCACAGATCCTGCTGCTGTGATCATGTTTGATGGTTTTGTATGATTTCAATGCTTTACTCCCCATTCTCCACCACCAGTATCTGGAGAAAGAGGCAACTGGGTAAGTTGAGCTACCCAACACAGAGCATGCATTGTGTAAATTAAGAGGGAAACAGTCAGATGGTAGTGCGGATACCTGGCAGCTGCTTCTTATGGGGACAGTCACAGTGATGTATCTCACAAAGCCTGAGCTACTTCACCAGATGATTCTGGCTGTTCACAGCAATTACAAAGACTTTCTCCTGAGTCACTAAGTACATAGTCTTCATGAGGAAGATTTCACTCACTGTAATCTGTTCTGTGTGACTCAAACCTAGCCTACTGTAATACCTTCCGATTTGCAGCTGATCGTGGAAACACAGTGGATGTAGTGGGTTATCCAAAAAAATCACTCAGCCATCTTTCCAAAAGAATAGATGCCTGAAAATCACTGCACAAGTATTTCACATCTTACACGTTCTCAACTGAAACCTGAGCGTCTGGTTCTCACCTTCCAAGTTGTCTGTGATCACGTAGTCCATCTCTTTACTTCACCGCCAATTCCTTCATCATCTGCAATGCACCCAATAAGCCCTGCCCCAAGGCTGTAGTAAACCAAGCTCTCTGTTAGTTAAAGTCTTTGTGCAGCTTGACAGGAGAAGGCTGAGCTGTCTACAAGACCTTCTGAATGAGCACAAGATAGCTCTCAAAGAAAGTCATGGCTAAGAAATTTCAGAATAAAAGATTTTGGTGCTGAGAGAGTTCTTTACTTCAAAGAAGTTGAAAATAAACCTGTGGAAAATAAGGACAGAAGAGATCTGTTTATACCAAAATTTGGCCATGCTTGTGTTCAAACTTAAGTCCAAGGACTGCTTTCCCTTGACAGTCCTCTGGCAGGGCTGACCCTGCAACAGGGAGAAAGGAGGCTGCTGAAGAGGTGCAGAGCAGCCTGAAGGGGACAGAGGCAGCCTCTCGACTGTCTCAGCAGCTGTTTGTTCTTCAGCACAGATGGGCATCTTGGAAATCAGAGATGTGTCTGGAATCTGTAAAATTCTAAGCACTATGAAACAATTCAGTCGAACACTAACTAGACTACAGCAGTGACAAAATGAATCCATATGAAACAACCGTTCCAGAAAGAAAAACATGTCATTGGCAGCCATGTTACAATAAAGACTTTAAGAAAAAAATAGAAGGCTGCTTAGTTCTTAGTTCCTGAGAAGTTAAAATCTGTATGAGATGCTGAACAAACACAAAGAGCTACTACACTGTAATTTGAAAGTTATTGTAATCAGCGAGGTAACAGCAGCTTACAATTCTACAATTCTCCAGTCTTTATTGACAGTATTTGACTGTAGAGTGCTGCAAAAAAGGTGCATCAGGTGCTCTGTAGCTCTGTTTTGGAAAAATCTGTGTCTGCACACTCCTGTCTCTCCCTTTTTATACACTTATACACAGCACAAACAGCTGGTGAAGCTGAGCTCCCATTCTCCCAGGAGTGCACAACAACACAGTGTCCATCTCAGATGAGGACTAAGTCTATTTACAGCTGCTACAACTCTGGGAAATCCACAGCACCATCTTTGCGATCTGGTAGGCAAACTGCAGAGCACCAGTACCAGCACCTGAAGGAAAACACAGAATTTCTGACTGCAGTCTTGAAAAAAACAAACCAAAGAAAAACTCCCAATGCTCAATGAAAAAAAATAGTTTTAAAAGCAAACAATCCCCCCTTTTTTAAAGAAAGGCTGTTTTCTTTCTGCCACATTACACACCTGAGGTCAGTCCTGGCTGTAATCATATTTGGTATTGTCCAGTGTATTGGAAGACAGCTCCTAATAACAAGGAGCTTGCAACCCAAGCTGCTATTGTGTTTCCATGCTATTCAATAAATAATGGGATAGATTGGATTTAATGTGCTTTGTATTAAACATGTGCCAGAAACCTTTGCAGAGACAAAGAATCATCTTTTAATGTGTTGAAAGCAACCACTATTTAATTAATTGTTCCTATTCTTTTACAGGATTTCAGTCTATGTGTGTCTCTCTGGAGCAGCTCAAACAAATAAAGAACACAAAGATGAAACTTGAAAAAAGAAAATTCAGAAAGACATAAAAAAAATGCTGTCCAAGTGACCTCCCAGAAGAGTGACCAAGAGCAAGCCTTGTTAAGTCTTGCAGGTGCTCCCCCTAGTGAGAACCAGCATGGGGTTAAAAAAAGTAACCTCTAGACATAGGTGATTTTCTTCTCCCCTGTCCCTGGAGGATGTTATTGTTACATATGATACTGTGCAGCCACAAAACCTACAGGTCTGTGTCGTGGCTTAGCACAGCTCGGGTTTTAGTTAAGGAAAAAATCCCCCAGCTACGGAAGTGATGTTTTTGCAAGGGGCTGCTCTAACTTCCTCCAGACCCGACGAAAGCCAATCAACTGGCTAGTTTGAATATTAACAACTCTTTTAAGCCACTTAGGAAGCTTGCCACGCCTCTGTAAACCACATTTAAGTACGAACAAGCGCGGGAATCTCTCTCTTACTTCCAGGCTTTTGGACAGGTAACTGGGGCGCCCGGCTGGCCCCGCGGAGCCGGGCTGCGGTCCTGCTCCGTGCGAGCCAGCCCCGCGGCGCGGCTGAAAGTCTCAGCCGTTCCTGCTCCGTGAGAGCAGCCTCCCGCAGTGCGGTGTGCGCGGCCCGGCAGGGCTGGGCCGCAGTGCCGCTCCATCGCAGCTGGCGGGATCGGCCCGCGGCGCAGGGGCTGAGCCGGCCGGGAGAAAGCCAGCCCGGAGCCGCGAGCTGCCGCGCGGCCCAAACTCCTCCCCACAACTGAGGCCGGGGCCACGCGGCCGAATTTCATCCAGACGCCGCTCGGCAGAGATCAAGTGACCAACAGCGAGAGATAAATTCCAGCTGCAAGGCCCAGGTAAGAGTAACTCTTTCAGTGCTCTAATTCCGCAAACAGTTGAAGCCTGCAGGCATCAATCCTCTCCTGAGTTAGAGAAAAGGGAGGAGTGAAGGCACGTGGAGAAAACACCATAGAGACACCAAAGTCAGTGAAGAAGGAAGAGCCAAAGCCCAGAGAGAGGAGATAGAGGAGATGCTTCAAACCCAGAAGCTGAAATTCTTTTGTAAAGCTATGGTGATGAAATTTTATACATCAGTGAACCTCTTGTAATTTCGTGAAAAGCATGGGGGGTGGAGCGTTCAAACTGCAGCCGTGAGCAAAGGTACCTGCGCTGAAACAAGCAAATGTTGGGAGTAGCTGTGATCTAACGAGAAACTTGAGCAGAGAAAGAGATGAGAGATTAGATGATGACAACCCTTGCTCCCAGGAAAGAAGACCTCTGTTCCTAGAGATGAAGATGATCCCAGAGATAGATGAAGAGAACCTTTGCTTTTGAACAGCTCATCCTTAAAATGGTAGCCCATTAGCTAAAGATTGAACCCTCGAAAACAGTTGTGGGGAAAGCTGTAAGTAGAGGGAATGGACTTTCACGCTGAGCAGAGAACCACCCCGGGCGGCTGTTTGTTGTGACACTGAAGCCATGAGAAAACTGTTTCTTGTGGAGATGTCCCCATGGCATGGCAAGAGAAACTCCTCACCCTAAGTGAACTGGAGAAAGACTATAATAGAGGTGGTAAACTCACTGAAAAAATCCCAAGTTCTGTGTCTTTTGTGTCAGTGGGAGGAGGAAGGAGAGGTGGGGAGAGAAGTGTTCTGAAGGTTTATTCTGACTCTTTTTTTTTTCTTTTAGTTCTATTAATAAAGCTATCTTCATATTCTTTAAAGTTTTGTGCCTGCTTTGCTTTCTCCTAATTCTTATCTTACAGAAGGAAAATAAGTAAGCAACGGATTGCAAACAAAACCACTGCACTTAACTGGTGTTTCTGCCTGGTTTCAAACTGAACTCCCTACACTCTGGAACACCAACAGCTGTTTTCATGTTTTCATGTTTCATTTTACAACAAAATGCTTTGCTACAGAAGAGAAGTGATACTTTTAGGATTGCCTTAAAATTTATCAAGCAGATTTCATACAAAAGTCTTTGTATTATTTAAAGGACTTTAGGAAAACAAGTACTCTGTTATTGTGTGCTGCCATAAGCTACACTTATCTTAGATTGGTGAAAATACTGAAATCAGGCCTAGGAAATTCCTAAAGCTCCACACAGCATTATGGAAGCTGGTATCAGAGTATCTACTGCTGCATGATTTGGATCTATTGAATTACTGGATTATTAAAAATAGTCAATAAACTGTGTACAGGTGACAAAATGCCAGCTTATTATTAGTAGATGCATTACTAGAAAGATTTATTTCTCATCTTCTCTGTTTGACTGAATAAAAGTTAGTGGTGTTTTGCAGCAGAACTTTCAAAAATGTACCTGACATTGTCGCTTTTGTTTTGCTTCAAAACACAAGAAAAAGTCTGGAAATAAGGAGAAAAACTCTGGGAGCAGGGCAAAGGAAACACACCAGTATAATTTCCTAATAAAAGCTAACACAGTTCTTTGGCAGGGAGACAAAAGAAAGAGACACAATACAATAAACTCCTCATTTTTTACAGTACATCTGTTTTGCGAAGTCCAGTATCATCTCTTGCCCAGAGAAGAAAATTCAAGAGGACTTGAATAACTCCCCTCTAATAACCCATATCTCAAGTCTCTTGTGCTTCTTGCTCGACAAAAATGGAGATTTCTCAAGCCATGGATTGCAGGTGGCCACTCTGAGAAGTCACACCTGCACCACATGACAGCTGAAAGCAAATCGATGCAGACAGTAGGGAATGTCACTTCAACAATTAATCTTGTTGCTCCCGCAGACAAAACTTTGGTACTTTTAAACTTTCTCTATGGTGTAGAAAGTCCTAGAAATCACATCTTGTACAAGACAACAAAAATTCCAGATGACCTTTCTGCATTTTGTTTGTGGCCAGGCTCTTTAGAGATAAACTGCAAGAGAAAGACTCCCAGCTTCACATCTGCTTTCAGGCCAGAAAGGTCTGTGTTTGTCACATTTCCTATAAGAAGCAGGAAACCCACAACACTGAAGTCTCAACAACATGCAGCCATTTCTGAGCTCCTCTGTACATAAACAAAAAATACAAAAGTTATCAAACAAAAACATTGGAGAGAAAGAAGTATACATCTGTGTTGTCATTAAACTCTTGAGGAAGATTACATTAATGCAATTGCCTACTGTATATTGTGATACCATTCTGAGAGCTCAGAAGTTGAGTATAAATCAAATGCAGGAAATCTCAAGAAATAGAAAGGAGATGAACATTTTTTTGGGACAACCCAAAAAAATCAATAAAATTTTCAGAAGCAAGCTTTTTTCTCATGTTTGTATAAAAAGAAATATAAGAAGTGTATAAAATCCTTTGTATCTGAAGCCGTGTAAAGTTCTACCTTCAGTTCATTAGATCTCATTCCATTCTGCCTTCAGCATAAGGCAACATAATAAATTATAGTTGGAGAATGTTTCTTTCCCCCCCCCCCTTTACAGCAAGAGCAGCTGAAGGTAGGACTTCCCAGGCAATGAAATCCATAAACAATTCTCAATTCCCCAAATCAGTGTTGTTTATGTGCCTTTGTACAGTATTTTGCTGTGCTCTGTATCAGCATAAAATACACGGTTGCCTCAACCCACATGAGGTTGCAACTTTTTACAAGCTTTGCCAGTGTTACAGCAGACTTACTACAAGGTGCTAATTTTGTAGAGGCTATACATTGTTGAAAAATCAGGATGAGCTGAGACTTTTACCTCATGTTGCTGAATTTTACAGAAGCTTCTATTTAAACTCATCTTCCCTGAGCACTTTCCACTGAGTAGGTGGCAGAGATTTGTGGAGTTTTTTTCCTACAGTGTATGTAATAAACTTTGGGCTGTATAATTATCTTATTCAAGGAGTTCATCACTGTTGACAGTAAAAGTAAGTTCATGGTATTCTGAAGAGAAAAAACACCGTACTACTACTCTGGGCTGTTGTCATCTGTTGGTTCTCCTAGACGTTAGAAGGCATTTAGGGCTCAGAAGTAGCAAAGCCTAGGCTAACATTCACACAGGATTAACAGGGACAGGCAGGTGCTCACTGTGCTGCCAGCAGGCTGGTGATGACAGCTTTTCCACCACTAGAGTGGGTGGCACACATACCAAGACCGTATGCCAAGGATACAAACCATAGGCTGATTTTTCCAGGTTGTTAACAGCAGGAAGCTAAAAAAAGTTACAGCTACTCTTGAGAGTCACAAGTCTGGCTTTTGCAGCATTTCTATTTAAGATTTGCAGTTACTGACAGTTCAAGGCTATTTGACAGCAGGCTGTGAAGGGAAATATAATTGATCTAATTTACAGAAAGTCTTTTTAAGGAAGGTGAGAGAATGAAAGCATGGAAGGTAAGGAGAGATTCTTGCTATTCAGAGGTTTCCTCTAACCTCCACAGTTCAGAAGCCCCAGCCTACTGAGCTGAGTTTTCCTGCTAAAATGACAGTGGCATGCTCTCCAGAGATCACTCTGTGTGACTTGCACCCCAGCTCACCATCCTGTTTTCTGTAAGCCCAGAAGAACTGGTTCCAAAAGCAAGTACCTGTTCAGTGCAGGTCCCGGGCCTGCCTTTGAAGTGCCCTTTGCTTCCTATAATATGGGATCATATAAAGCCATAAGTAAGGCTTTACTGGACAGAAATTTTAAGAAGCTTTAAACAAGAAAATGGACAGCTATCATGACTCTTGTCAACAGAGTGAACATCCTCATGGTAATTTTCAAAGGTTAGAGTCATTGCTTTATTTTGTATTTTCATGTACATAAAAGCAAAATAACAACATGTCTTAAGAACCGCTGTCATGATTCATCCAATTAAGCAACCAGCAGCTGAGTTACCAAGAGATGACAGAAGTTGGCTGCTACTTAGCTCTTAAGATTCTGTGCCAAGAAAACCTAGCATTGCTGGCAGTCAAGTTAATATTTTACTTCTGTGTGTGTCCTAGGGGGAAATACTCTATTGTGAATAGCGATGAAGTTTAAGTGGGGAAGCAAACAAAAGCAAATTTCAGGGTTTTCTTTTCAAAATAAATGTGAGTTTATGTGTGTAACTCAACATGAAAATAACCTACTTTTGTTCAAGAAAAAGCAAAACTAAAGACAAAGCTGCAGTTGATGAAACAGAAAAAAATAAATCAGACATAACAAACAAAACAGTCCAAACTACATAGAGTTCTGGAAGGTGAAGAAATTAAATTGGATGAATGGAAGAGTATTTTGCTTGAGACAGTCCATTCTAGGCACTTGCTGACAATTTCTCATTTAGTTCCAGAGCTCTAACATCTCCATTAGCTTTGGCATTTTCTATAAGCACCTGTAGAGAAAAACAAAGAATGACCCAAGAATTTAAGATTTTACTGCTAGTGTTTTAATGAAATGTATTTTAATTCCTGCTAGACTGTTTCCCTAAAAGATCACCTAACCCATAAACCCCAGAAAGGAAATATTCAGCATTACACATCAACTTGCACTATAGTGATTTGCTAAACCTGTAGTCACTTCCAGTGCTGTGTAGAAGCATCATTTGTTACTTTGACAGTAGTTACCCGCTGGCAATTAAACAAGCAGACCTATTTTCCTGCTGACCCACACTCGTCTCCTGCAAGTACCTTTGTATAAATCTCCATTTGCCAAACTGGAGAATTCTCTGCAGCTGCTTTAAAAAGCCTGCCACATCCTTTTTCCTCCCTCACTTAAATTCACACTTCCCTGATTTATTTTCCACAGGTCATGCTTTTCTATTAGTTAAAAAAGGTCCCACAACAGCCTAATATTCATAAGCTTCTGGCATATCTCCTGTAATCCAATGACATTATACATACTGAAAAGGAAAGCCATTAAGCAGAACCAAGCAAATCTCCAGCTATTATTATCATACTCAGCAGCAGGGACTATAGCTGACTTTGCAGAAGCAAGTGCAATGAGATCATACCATGATCTTCCGAACTCACTAAATCTAGCTTTTTTTAATCAACCCGCATGTCTCTGTATGGATTTTTGTCAACATCTTTTTATATGCTATACCTCCAAATGCATTTTGTATTGGATTCACCATTTCACCAGGGAACAGCTGATAATCTGGGCCAAAGACCTCATTGCGCCAGTGGCAGCACTGAGGATAGCAGAGCGTATTCAGGTTTTCAGGAGCAAAGTGACTCTCATTATAAGCTAAAATGAATGACAGCCCACTCGCTCTACATGAAAGAGCTGCGTGGATTTGTGAGTTTGACCAAATAAATTAGTGAAGTACTGCCAACAGAAACTAATGCACCATTTACTATGTACTGAAAATAATGATCATTACAGATATAGGTCTTCAATACAAAGCATACAGCATTCTACTGCTCAGATCTTTTGGGTCAGGGACACAACGTGTTCCAGCCAGGCTAGAAGGAATTAACATTTTTAGTGCTAAAACTTTGATTAAATGGGCCTCACGTCTACTGAACATTCACCAGTAGAATTGCTGCAAGTTTGGACTGGAGACTTTACTGTTTATTTTTCATTACTGCACGGAGGAATGGAAGACACTCAAACAAACTGGTGTTGATTTCAAAAACTGAAGCACATTTGCACCTCAAGAGCAGGTGTGCCAGCACCTTCCTAGCCTCCTTCTACCCCACTTGCAAGTTGCAATTATAATATTAAATGTAAATAAATAGAAGTTCTGTATGAGATGGACCATCTTACATCTATTAGTTCACAATCATCTTTGGCATACAGATGTTGCAGGAGGTACCAGCGTGCCACTGACACTATGGTTTCTGGATTTGCTGGTTGATAAACGACTCTCTCCAACATTCGCCGAGTCTCCCTGGAAATATAATCAAAACATAAACCAAATCAAATTCAACTGAACAGGCCCCAAGTAACCTAACAAAGCAAGCAACAATGGCCGGAAGTAATACATGGGAAAGGCCTGACTGCAGTCCCTGCAAACAGAGACAAGATGTGAAATTGCAGAAGAGAAGGTAATTGGAATAGAGTACTACACAAAGTCTGAAATTCTGTTTGGCTGATACTACCCTCTAACACCAACACACCAAATACCTAAGGATATTTTCAAATTCACAGTGTCATTAGAAATCTGGTAAAAACTGCCAACTACATGTAGGGATGTCATATTCATTCACTGGTGCTCTGTCAGCTTTGGTTCTTGTTCCAAGAATTCTGTCCTTTATAAGCAATGTGATATTCCAGTACATTGTGATTTAACAGGCTGTTGAGAAGTTACATGTTTTTGTTTTCTATTTGTATTTAAGATTTCTTGTTTCAGGATTTTGAAACACCTAGGCAGATCAACCAGATCTTGTGATATACTGTTCATGTAAGTTAATATCTAGAATTCTAATAAGACTGATTTTAAATGAGTTTTTAATCTTAATTTTATTATAAGCAACAACCATTACAATAGGCTGTCATCTGAACAGCCAACAAAAAGAGTAAGCCAGTTTGTTAGAATTACGTACAAAACAGGTGAATTATTGAACAAAACCATAAAAAACCCTCCAATTTTCCATAGCTTAAACGAAAATACTATAAAAGACAAAATGGCCATAACAACCAAATTCACAACACAGGAAGATTGTGATTCCAAGAACCCATTCCCTATATATTTCCCCCCTTCCCCAAAAAGCCACAATGACCACCTGGCTGTTCAGGAATGGGCATGAACTTTCACTGTGAGCCCAATTTAGGATCAAAATTAATCCCAGCAGTAGATAGGGCAGTCATGTCTGTTTTGACTGTGCTATTTTAGAAGATTTTTCAGAATGTATAGTGATAACATGCTTTTAAAAGTTGTCTTACAGCTGGTTTTTTCTGGGTATGAAGGTCTTTTTTTTTGACAAATAATGCACGATTTGGCTGCTCCCCACATTACTAACCCCTTCTCCCCTCTCCCTTTTAATTGCCACACTATTTCAAGAATTAATTTCCATTTTCAAATTTCTTTAAGTTCTTGAAGTTAGACCTGCAGATAATGACCACTTGTATTTTTAGACACTGTATTCCACTGAAAACATAACAGGCCATGCATACCTCGCTCCCATTTTGCGATTATACTGTAGCAGGGCTTGAAGCAGAGATGCCAAGGGGCAGGGAGAAAGTTTCAAAGCTTCAGTTGTTGCCTCCTGAACCAAGGATGGCCAATGTTCATTTGAGACATTAGCCTATTATAAAAGCAAAAATAAAAGAAAGAAAGAGAATAATAATAAAAGAAAATTTAAAAAAAGATAAAAAAAAACAGGGGGAAAAAAGATTTTATTGTAGTGTATTTGTATCTCTCTGGAAAGCAGGTTTAATTCAAGCTGTTCTGAGAAGCATTTGGCAGGTTAGAAAGAAAGAGAATAATAATAAAAGAAAAACTAACAGTGCTTAGAAGTGCCTGGAAAAGTCATACTAACTTTTTTAGGAGCAGCCTTGCCAGCATTCCACTTGCTAGTTTATGCACATAGTCTTTTTGTTTTTCCATACAAATTTTAGCAGTGCTTCAGAAACCCTTGTAAATCTTTGTACCATATATAAAACTAGTCTAGAATGTAGAATTTATCTCCAGAAGTGACATAATTTTTTACCAGAAGGAAAAACCAACTCCTAGATGGTAATTACCAAATAGAACAACTATTGAGCAAAGCCATGTATCTTAAGAATACAAGCAAAGCAAAGCAAGAAAAACTGACTTAAAAAAACTTTATTATCCCTATTGTGTCTGGATAGCATTCAAATTACTGTACTTGAAAGGGTGACCAAAATTGCACTTGGAAGGTAATTGGAAGACAAACAGTTTTCAAATACAGAGCTTTCTTGGACCTGAGCAAGTTTTTCACCTGGCTTTTATACATTTTATTAAAGCAGTGCAGACTAGAAAGGCACAAAAAAAAAAATCCACTTATCAGCTTCTCTGCTCACTCAAAAAGTAGAGATGAGATAATCAAATTCATACTAATCACATTTTTAAACAAAATCTTGTGTATTATTCGGCAATTCAGGCCAGCCCTTGAAGAAATTGTATTAAGTTAGAAGGTGTCTTGTGACCTGTGGAAGCATTTAGGAGCAATAGCAAACAAAGCAGACCACTAGAAAACAGACAGAAAAACAGCAGAAAAAATACTGCTGCTTGACAAATTCTGCCTTTGGAAGCAATGGGCTTGTGAGGAAATCTGAGGACACCTCTCTTCTCCAAAAAGGAGAAACAGCACTGCAGGTTTATCCTCAGTAAATCTGACTGCCTTTTCTTACAAAAGATCTCAGGATATATGGGGTTGCTTCACCTGATTTTGATTAAAGCCAGGTCATTTGCTAAAATGTGAAAAAGCATTAGCCAAGATCACAGCAGCATCTACATTTTACTATAGACTTGGAATTCCGGTAGTGCACTTCAAGTTTCTAGAGTGACACTGCTTGAAGAAGATAAACACTTGCCAAGACCCTGAGGTATGTTCACCTTCCCCCAGTGCAAGGAATAGAGTTATTTTCTTTATTCCACAAGGTACAATTCCCTTAGATTGTTTTTAGACTTCAGGGCAAGACATCATGTCTGGAAATGACCATACAGCATAAAAACACTTGAAATGTGACTGACTGACTTCTCCAGGCACCACTGAAGAAAAAATGTCTGCTGAAGCAGTTGTCTGAACAAGAGGACAGACACTTGAAGGGTATGTCAGTTTGGATGATCAAACTGAGGCTGTTAAAAGCCTTACTGAGCAAGTGAGCCTCTTACGCACAAAGTGGTTCTATGTGAATATTACACTGCAACCTCTCTTACAAAAAGACATTCTAAGAATACTCCACTGCCCCTTGAAGTGTCATTTTATTCTCTAGCTGTCATTCATAGAATGTAAAGTCATTTAAACAGAGGCTTCATTTAAAGACTACAGAAGCCCTGTGTCCCATCAACTTCTGTTAAATCATGCAGTTATGTTATTTTGGTTATCCTACCATGCAGATTTCCAGTGCGAGCATAGCTAGCCTGAGCAGACTGGATAACTTCCCGTTCCAGCTGCCCTGCTGTGATGCCAACTGCAGACTCTTTCTGTAGCACATCTCTGCTCCAGTCATCATTCTCTGAGACTGATATACTTTAGCCAGCCACTGAAAATAAACATCCAACAAAATCAGTTATGGAGCCACGAAACCACACATCCATTAGGTAATATCACTTAGTCCAATTTATGAGAGTAACACAGCATACTATTAGCTAAAACCATGCAGCCAGTCCTCATTCCAACAACATACTGTGCATTGCCCTGCAGAAAAATTAGTCTGCTGCAGAGCTGGCAGTACACCTCACTACAGTAACTTATTTTGGGAGTTCCCTAGCGCACTCAGGAACTTTTTTTGGTAAGTTCTCTCAGCTGCTGTGTGCTCTGCCAGCACAAGATGTCCTGGATTTCCTCATGAAGAGAAGAAAAAGGATTCTAGCTTCTCTGTCTTTATTTCTGTAGTAGTCACACATTTTTTGAAGCAGATGCAACCATATTTGCAAATCCCTGACATGTACATGCTACGCATGAAGTAGTGCAAGCCATATTTAGAAATACTCTTTGCTGGATCACGGAGTAAACAAAGCAATTCCCTTGCTTTTGAGCAAAGGCTACTCTAGACTTTTGCTAGCTAAAGACTGCCTGGTGTTAGAGGGGGCAAAAATTATTAACCCTTTCTGGTGCACAGAAGTTACTTCCAATTACAAAGAGAAACACACTAGAAAGTACCAATTAGCACTAGTGAGATTGTGCATTCTTGACATCAAGCTGCAGACCTGCTTTTTAAAGTAAAACATTCATTCATGTGCTTCCCTTGGCCTCAGCTCTTTGCAGCTGAAGATGTCTAGCACTCAAGAAGTAAAGAAGAGAACCCTCACGCAAAGGCACAAGGCAGCTTTGCCAGATCTACTTTTCTCTTTTCCTGGTAAGTCAAAGCACAAAAAGTAGAACAGCCATCAGAACAGCAGTTCAGCAGCACTCCTAAATCCCACAAAACAACCATTTACACAAAAGCCAAAAACTGAACAAAAAGAAAAGTTAATGGCCTCTCAATGTAGTAAAACTGTAAGGCATCACAATGGATAAAAATCAAACTCTTAGAAGTCTAGAGACAGAAAACATAAAAGCATAAATTTATCTACTAGGAACAGATGTAGCAGCCAGGCTTTTTCAGACTGCTATCTAAGCCCTAAGAAATACTTCCTTTAATTGAAGACTAAAAAGATCTTCCTCAGAGGTATTTTACCTGTGACCGGGATTAAGAAGACCAAAACAAATCATCCCCTCCCACTCCCCACATCACACGCACTCAGTTGCCTTAATCTCCCTGCTTGTAAGCAAGATGACTTGGCTATGCAAGGGATGCTTGAAGAATGTAAACAAGCCCTAATTTAATTTGAAAAATGTTATTAAAATAGAGCATACAATCGTGTCTTGCGTGCTCCCTATTTTGCAAATTCAATCTGAATGAGTTCTACATTCAAAAAAGATGAAGTCTCACAAATCACAGAAAAATGCATCAAAAAAACACCTTCCCCAGAAATAATGTTCCTGTGTTTTTGAAGAGGATCCACAGCCTTGTAAGAAGTGAGATAATGATATCTACAGCAGCCTTCCACTGATCTTCTAAGAGTGAAATCAACTTCACTGAATCTTACCACAAGCAGGGTTTTATTTTATCAACAGGCAGAAGAGCATCATAAATCCTTCAGCTACATAAAGGACTCTAAAAGTTCATAGAATTTTTCTAAACAATGCACTACTTACATTGGTAAAGACAGATAATAACTGTAAACTAAAAAGCAGCTGTTAGAAAATAAATATATGCGCTGCATCACCGAAAGGATCTCTTGGCATGTGTGAGACTTCTCAGATTGTCTCACAGAAGCAGCATATGAAGTGAGCTTTAGCACTTTTGTGTCAACTAAAAATGATCACTCATCACGCCACAGAAGGGAGTTAGTGAACAGTGTTACTGGGAGTGATTCTCTGCAGAATCAACTTACTCAAAAGAACAGTGACACCTGAAGTCAGAACATTATGGAGAAAGAGACTTATTCAGGTTTTCAGACTCTCAATAAGAAATTGTATATTACTACATTAGGAAACCCTTTACTTCCATTTATTCTTATGGGTTATGAAATATTTAATTGGTTTCTGCTCACATGTCAAATCATAGGTCCCTAAAGACAAGGGCACCAGGCATTTAACTCAGGCTTTTAATTCTCCTGCCTCCATGTCTGCTTGGTCTTACTAGCGGTCCTTAATATTTCAGCTTTTATATAAAGTTAACATAATGTTTCAACTTTGGAACAAACTGAATTTCAGCTGTTTTTCTGTCACTGACTGTCAGCAGATAAATAAAATCAAGCAGTGAAACAAATGTTCACCCTCTTACAGTAAGGTGTGAGAGTGGCACACCAGTCAGGCAAAGGATCCAGACTTACTTGCCAGGCTGCAGCTGAGGATGAACTGGACATGACTGTCTTGCGAAGTTCTTCCAGGATGTTGTCTGGAAGTTCTTTGTGAGTCTGCAACAGCTGCTTACACTGAACTTGTCGCAAAAGCAAAAACAGAGCTGGGTGCTCAGGGCAGCTTTTTAGACCCTAAAACCGAAACAATCAGAATTATCACTCCCCAATATCAAAGATACTTAGATTTTCCATTCTGTCCTTCACATAAAACAACATTGAAAGCATTCTCAGGATGCTTAAACATAGCGTTTTTCTCTTCCTCTGCACAAAAGAGTGTTCCAGGGACTGATCCATGAAAACAGGTAACATTTTTTCTGTGTTCAAAATATATTTGAAGTCTAAGATCAATTTGGTACATCTCCTACTTTTACAGGTTTCTGAAACAGCTCTCATTTGGTTTAACAATTATTACAAGCTTTGGGCCTAAATGAATAGAGGCAAAAACCCAGCTTGGGGCTAAAAGGGTTAATTATGCTTCAAGCAATTTCAGTTCTCCTAGATAAGGTGCTTTATTTTCACTGGACCAGAAGCACTTTACTAAACATTTCCTATTCAATAACAGCAGATATCCAGAAAGTATTTCTTTGAACAAACACAAAAAAGCAACGACAGAAAACTAGCTATCTGTTGCTTTACCCTTCTCAGGTGAAGCAAGTGAAGTTTCTGCAAGCCTCACTGCATGTTATTTTCCCTGCTGAAATCACAATAATTCCAAGAATTATAACTCAAAACAGATTTGTTTTAAGAAACAATACTTGTGCTTTTCACACATTTTTTAAAAAAACAAAGGATGTTGCCTGTGAATCCTTCACAACTGAATGACAGCAGTGTCTGACCCACCCCCACCAGTTATACTGCTTTCTGAGAATTCTGGGGTCCAAAACTACCACTGACAGTTTGTGGTACTAGGGAATGCTATCCTTTTCTCGTCACTAATTGCAGACACTGACTGTCCTCTCCCCAAGCTATTTAATCAAACAAAAATCAACAAAATACAAGCAAAATCCACCACAACCTTCCCCCATACCCAGATTAGGGGAAGGACAGACCTTGAATGTCTTGAAATCTCTGATCATTGTTAGTATCAGACAGGTCAGTAGAGATGTTCGCCAGAAAAGGAAAACACCTCACCAAGCAAACAAAGAGACAAGAAAGAACTTCTTCCTGAAAACCAGCATGTTCAATGAATCTGTTTGTTTGGTTTGGGTTTTTTGTTGGTTGTTCTTTTTTTTTTTAACTCCCATCCACTTTAATAAAATATAGCAAAAACAAGGATCACATTTGCATGTGATCAGCAATTTTCCTTAATGAAAATCAGGGATGTGTGCTTTTTTGTTTTTCTTCTGCCGAGTCTTCTGCCCATGAACACCTTTTCAAATGTTGTTAACAGCCTAGCTGTGTTGCCACAAGACCTTTCTTTTTAATAATTAAACTTGTGGCTTCCACTTGGGGCTCTGAAACAAAGTACCAACACAACCCAGAAGAAATCAAAGTCCCATGCATGTCTCCTACCCCGACTTCTTGCCCTGAATGTTGGTAATGTTTTGCTTAACTCTAGTCAGGAAGAACAGACTTAAGATTTATCATGACACACACTACTTCTTTCAACTATCAACACAGTTTTGGTGTTGCAAACAGTATACTGGGGAGGGAAGAACCCAACCAGCTCAGCTGGTCAGAGAAAGGTGCTATAATGCCGAAGTTGAAGGTTTGATCCCCATACAGACCTTTCACTTCAGAGCTGGACTTGATGATCTTCGTCAGTCCCTTCCAACTTAGAATATTCTGTGATTCTGTGAACTAGTGTATTTTGTAGCTCTGATGGACCAGACAGAGGTTTGCTACTTCAAACACTACCTTTCTGTATAATGCACACAAATAATGGTTTCTATACAATTCTACCACAATCTGCCAGTGTGACACCATCATACCTTGTTACAAAGAGCTTCAGCTTCTGATAGTTTACCAGTCTCCTCTAGACTGGTAATAGCTTGACACAGACACCAGTCTTCAAGAGTACGGACATAATTACGTGGAAGGTTACTTTCTCCAGCTGTAAAGACAGACAAAACACTTAAACAGATTAGCTTTTATGCTGTAGTACCATACCATGGTCACATGCTCTAGATCTGGTAAAGGAGAACTTTTATGAGTTTTAACCTGACATGGCTCCCTTCATTAGTAGGAACAGTGAAAGACGGCAAAATTAAAGGCATGAGGGGAAAAAAGCATGCACCATTTGAGTTAATGGTTCGAGATCAATCAAACACGGAATTTTAATTCCAGTTTTCAAAACACTATGGACATTGAGCAGGACTGAGCAGCTCCTGGAAGAGTGACAGAACTCAAAGCTGCTTTAGCCTTTCCTTGCGAGCACTGTTGCTGTAGAGTTATACACCCACAACCTTCATGGGTGTACGCATCAGAGCTCAAAAATACTATTTTAGAAAACCATTGGAAGCCTTGGAAGGGAAAGCAAGCTGCCATTAATGTTTTTATGTGTAAAATAGTTATGGCTCAAGCCACTACTGCGTAATCCTCAGCCTATTTGCAAGTTCAGAAGAGCATTTCAAGCTTAGATAATTTCAATTTTATTTTACTTTTTTAAAATAGAAAACTTGTATATCTTACTTTTGGCTGAAACTGTAGATACAAGTGTCATCTCTAGACCTGTTCGTTTCGGTTCAGTGTTGTTTAGACAGACAACAGTGTTTTCAGCATGACAGGCTGCCATTAGCACTGCCCAAGCAGCAGGATTATCTAGGAAAGAAGGGTCAAAGGGAACTCATGCCCATTCTAAATATGCTGGTATTTCACTTAGAATGGTCTTTACGAGATAAAGCATAAAAGCATAGCTATCAATGGAACCATACACTGTAAATAAGAGCAACAATAAGTAATTGAGCTCAAACCAAGGAAGGTGATAACTACTTGCTTCTAACTAGTAAGATTCATCAGATTATAAAAGGAAGATGCTGTTCCTAAAGCCAGCTAATGTATTTTTCACAGACAGATTCAGAGTGCTAACCTGAAGCTGTCAGTTTATTTTTGACTACACAGATTAATCTTGGCTATCACTTAGAGTTGTAACAAAACACAAACTGGCAGCAAAAATCCCAAGATGCCATCCACAGCTTTCAGCCATACAGACTCAGTCTGTTCTGACCACCATCATGGAATTTACAGCAATAGGTGCCTATTTCCACTGCCAGCTAATTCCTGCGTCAGCTTCGCCTTTAACTAGCCCTGTGAAGAACACCTACTACTGTAAGAGCAATCTCTGTCCTGAACTGGACAGAGCTCAGTTAGAGATTTTACTTATGTAAATTTTCATCCTTAGGATAATTAATTTTGCCAGCAAAATGAAAGAAAGCTTGAAGATCTAACAAAGTAAAATGTAAAGTATTCTGCTTTTAAAATAGCAGTCATACACTTGTATTTCCTGTAGGAAAGTAATTGAAATTTTTAACTTGCAAGCCCGCCTTATGTATCAGAGCTAAATGACTCCAGAAGAAGCAGTATTTTGGTATTTCATTATCAAGTACAAATTAGCAATTGAAAACCCCACTAGGCTTGCACTTTATATGCCTAAGGAAGAAAAACCATTTAGTTGTCTGTAGTTTATAACCCGCACTTTTTAACATAACCTTTCTAATCCAGAATCTCAAGGTAGATGAATAATTCTTTTCTGTCTGGTGTTGCATATGGAGGGAATGCGTGTTTTTCAGTTTTGTCTAGCATACTAAGTAATACTTATGTCTTTTCCTGTTGAGAGATTAAGAAGTTGCTCATAGTTTAGAAGAAGCCTTAAAACCCAGTGATATTTTTCTTATTGTCTGGTTGAATTCCCATTCCACTAAATTTGGAACGATAATGAAAATTTCCACTCTAAGGATTCTCCCCAAAACATACATGGATAACCCTAAACAACAAATCAACCCAACAAAAGTAGATTTTTTTCTTAGTCCAATAATTTTTGCTTCTGATGGATAAAAAGACAAAAAATCACTGCTGTGTTTGAGAACAAGAGTAACCTGGACAGACATGGATGGCCTTCTGAATATTTTTCAGAGGATTGTTTTTCTTATCTTCTAACATGTGACATCCTGCTACCAACTGATTAACTGCAATATTCAGCAGGACTTCCTATAAAACAGAACATAAGAGTTACTTAACACTGTGAGTGATCAGATGAAATTAATTTTAGGACTGCTCATGGAATTACAAAACCTTCATTTTAAGAAAGCCAAACCTTTCCACAGTTTACATCAAGTGTATGTGCAACACCTCCTGCCACAGCTCCTCCCTGTGAGATTAAAAAAAACAAACAATTGATTTCATTACATTGCTAATTAATTTTACGCAAAATATAATGCCAAAATCTTTTTATCTTTGTTATTCACAAGTACAAAGTTTGCAAAGTCAGGCAATTTCCTTGCTTATAGCATGACCTTTTTATAAAAAATTAGCAAGAGACATTCCAGACTAGAGCTTATCTCTATGATTGGTTTCCAATTTTAGCCCCATATTGAAAAGGGTTTGTTTTCAGGTGCTATTTTTTATTTATATAATTAACATCAATTAAAACAAAGAGTATTTATTTGGAGGAAAGCTAATAAAAAGCAGAAAAGTGGCAAGGAAACACTGACTAATGTGAAAAGTGAAGATGACTAGATTAATCAAATTAAACACAGGTAAATCTTAATATATATTTACTTACATAAATACAGCTCTATCAAACTAAACAAAATAAATTATACATAGTATAGCCTTTCATTGTTGGCATAATTCTAGCAGATTTTTCCTCTAAGTTTATTTCAAGAACCGTTACCTCCTGAAAGATGCAAATAATAGTATATAAATTCAGTATGTGGCCGTGCACTGCTTTGTATGTAAACCTTAAGTTTTCATATTAACTGGGGAAAGTCCACACACTGAAGGGTGGGGTTTTCTAAGTTAAGAAACAACACAGACTACTTGAAATGTAAACAGCACACATGTGTTAAAGCAATACACTTACTTTTGGCTTTTTTGATGCATACAATGGAACTAGTCGAGACAGAAGAGACCAGAGGCCAGGATTATCAGGGTAGCTAAGAAGAGAAAAGGGCATTAGACTTTCTGGTTTAGATATGCACCTGGTCTTCCAAGACTCAGGAGGCACTTGATATAAATACCAAATAGACCTTCCTCTATTAAGAAAACAATACAATGTAGTAGAAGATAGACATGGGTCGTAAATAAAAACAAACAACACAATATTGAAATTATACTGTTAGCTAAAGAAATAAAATGTACAGCATGCATATCAATATTCACGGGAAGAAAACACACTTTAGGGCTACAGGTCTTGTCCTCACAGTATGAAGAACAGGAATTTTAATTGTAGTTGGAAAAAAACAATTGCATGAAAATAGTTTCCAAAAACACTTGGAGAGACTATGACGTGTGCCTTCCTGAAAGGCTCAGAATGTTAAGGCTAATCAAATCACATTCAAACACAGACATTTAGCTAATGGAACAAACGGCTTCAAAGGCTGTTAAATATTAAATAAATACCCAAGGGACTTTTCTAGGCTGAAGGTTATGCTACATAGGATGAAAAATGCTTTCATAGAAGGGTAAACTAACCTACCTGTCAAAGAAGCCAGCCAAACAAAATCAGAAAACATTGAACAAGCCATGGAACTTCTGCTGTTTGATTATATAAATAAGAAAGCAAACTTGTCAGCTAAAGGTACAGTCTTAGGTGAGGATTTCACCTTCGAAACTGAATTAAAAAAAATTTTTTTTTTAGAATAATAATTCAAATAAACAGGTTTGCTTACTCTTCAATGTAATCAAAGCAACACATTTACAAGGCAATTTAAAGCACGACAAACTATATACCTGTGTATTGCTTTGGAGACTTCCCTCTGGATTGCCATATTTCTACCTTGTAATGCATAAACAGCAGATGCAATAAGGCACCTCTCATAAATCCCATCACTCCCTTTTTCATGCTTCAGTAATTCTTTTAGGGCTGCTGTTGCAAGTGTTGCATCCTGCTTCACCAATCCCAGTGTGCACAAAGCCTTCAGACTTTCCGTACTAGGTTCCTTTAATGAGCTGTTGAATCAGAAAGAGGGAAAGAGACAACTATTTTGGAGCACAAATTAAACTTAATGTTAACATTAGAGTTCTTGTTACTTCTAGGTCCTCTTGCTCCTATGTATCATGAAAGGTATACAGAATTAACAGACTCTCACTGTGGGATCGTGGATCAGGCTAGATCTGTATCCTTGAGGACCAGGTGACTACAGGCACCTAATCAAGCTCTTAATGATTGCTTTTGCCTTCAAAAAAAGACAGGAATTCTGATTCTATGTTTTGTTTTCAGTCCCTAGCAAGAAAAAAATTAACAGCTGTTAAACAAACTTGAACAGCCAGCTAAAGGACCCTTTGACAAGTAGGAAATGGTGTTCTATCATACTAGTTATCCAGACATATTCACTGTTAAAAATCTCTGTGCTAAGCTGGTTATGAGAAATGAAAAAGGTGGCTTCATGTTCAAGGTCCTACTCAGGCACTTTAAGCCATCTAGTGTTGGAGTGAGAGCTCCTCTGGACCCAGGCCCAGAGGAAAGCCAAAGCAGAGGAGTTGAACTAAAACCTTTGGATAAGCTGAAATACATGAAATCACACCAAAGTGAAATAGAAATATAGATTTTTAACTTTTAATAGAAATATATACTAAGTGCTTCAAACATTGAAAAGCTGCAGCAAAGAGACCTTAAACACTGTTCATATTGCAGCAGTGTTACCTTTTCACAGATTTTCTTTACTTTAGACAAAACATAGATGGAACTATGCTGTTCACATTTTTTAGATAGAGTGTTCACATAAACAACAAGAGCTGATAGCAACTATATACGCAAATCTGTGTAATACCTATGTAATACTTGTGTAAGATTTATGACCATTAGAATTAGACCAGGGTAGGTTGAGAAAAGAAAAACTAGAATCATGTGTTGATTGGTCAATTAACAAACATAATCCACAATTCTGTAAGTTTAGAAAACAGAAAAAAGAAGAAGAAGCTGTTTAACCTGCTGCTGCTGCTGCTGTTATCATGTATCCCCTTCGAACTCTACCTTCAGAAAACTATGGAACTATGAAATAAAAGACTTTAACAAGACAGCAGCCTCCTCTGCTCTTTCACCCTCGGCCGAAAAGGGAGGGTGTTCCATCAAAAACTCAACAATCTAGCACAAATTCCAGTAAAGAGACACATCTATTGGACCAGAATGCACCATTTTTGTTTCCAATTCAGATCTAGACATACTCACTGTGATTTTTTTCCTAAGGCATTTACTATCTTTTTTTTTTTTAAACACAAACAAATAATGTCATTAGAAAACTCTCATTGCTCATGACAAAAATAGAAGTCTGCAGTGATTTATAGGATGTAGGAAGTATCAGTTTCCTAGCCAGCTAATCATCAATTACTTGAGATTTAGAGTGTATTAGGTAATGGACCTTCACTATTTCAGTAACTTCAGGAGTCTGCTGGTAAGATGGGGGCTGTACTGTCACTACTAGAGTTGTCTATTGACAGAGGGTTGCTCCTGAGAGGATGAGGTGATAACTCTTAATCTGTAGCTACCAGGAGCCTAACAATGATGCAGAGGCTATTAGCCTCCACAGATATGAAAAATAACAGGCATTCACAACTTAACTGCACAACTACTAGCGAGATCTGTTTCTTTTCATGGGAAAGCTACAGGATTGTCCCAGTCTACGTTGCTTGGAGCACAACAGTTTTAGAGATTTCTGACTATTTAAACTGAAATTATTTTCATTGGTCATTCAGAGTTCTTACAGCTAAAGAGCAAAATTATTGCCTAGTGCTTAGGACAACTACAAAGTAATATTAACTTAAAAGATAAAGTTTTTAAAACTATCATTCAAGGACGTTGGGCATCCAAACTGCCCAGCCCTTCCACTCAATACTGCTTTAAGAACGTGAAAGACACAGACCATAAAACAAAACCAGACATATCACATGAATAAGTATACTGCATCCACTTCCACTTTTATTCTGCAATACACAAAGAAAATATGCACCTGACTTCCCACAAAAAGGAAATTTGAGGATTCAACAGTACAATAAAATATCACATTCTGATTATTTCCTCCACTCACCATTTAAACAGCAATGTCTTTGCAGCGTCCACGTTGTTCAGTTTATATTCTATTATTGCCAAGGCAGTCAGGATATCTGCTTTATCTTTTTCAGACTCAGCAACAGACAAGGCTTTTTCATAGGCTGGTAAAAATTCAAAACTCAGAATTGAGGGAGAAGAAAAAATACAACCTTCGTAAAGCCCTTAGGCAAGCATGATATTAGAACAGAGAGACACTTTAGGTTCAGGTTCACTGTATTTTCCCACCTCAAATCATAAGCAGAAGACAAAAAAAAGTTGACTAAGACTTTGGAAGTAACTATGTTTGGAAATACCACATTTACTGTTTAGAGACTGAGAGCTGTTTAACATATAGCAAGTAGAAACAGAAATGAAAAGCAGCATCGGGATATTCAGAAAAAGCCTGCAAGAACATGGTATAAATACTTCCCAGTGATAGTTCACTTATGAAACAGTACTTCAGATGGGCATATTCATTCCAATTAAAATATAAAATTATTTAAAACACTGAACTGACTGTTCCTTTGTGAGTGCTTACACTTCTACACTGATCATTGCATATACCTTTTTGTGAAGTTGCATATCTCAGAAGTGCAGAACATTATATTAATATACAATTACATTTACCACTGAAGCTAAAGTGCTTTGAACAACACATTAATCGCCTGTTACAGAATCATAGAATAATTAGGGTTGGAAAGGACCTCTGGAGATCAACCCCTCTGCCACGGCAGGGCCACCCAGAGAAGGTGACACAGGACGTTTGCAGTGGGTTTTGAATGCCTCCAGAGGAGAGAAACTCCAAACCTCACAGTGAAGCCTGTTCCAGAGCCATCGTCTGGATGTAAAGAAGAGGTAATGTAAAGAAGTTCTTCCTCATGTTGAGGTAGAACTTCTTGTGTTTTAGTTGATGTCCATTATGCCTTGTCCTGTTGATGAGCACCACTGCAAAGTGGCTAGCACCATCCTCTTGACACTCGCTTTTGAGGCATTTATATTGATGACATCTCCTCTCAATCTTCTCTTCTCTAGACTGTAACTGATTCTTCCAGGAAAACAATTTTATTTGAGAACAAGGGAGGCTCAGAGGAAAACAGCTTAATGGACAAGAATTAAACACTTGAAGAAAGTTATCTTTCCTTACTACATTTCAATGATTCTAGCACCCTACTGAACATCCTAATGATTTTCACAGAATTATAGAATAGTTTGAGTAGGAAGTGACCCACCAGAATCATGAAGTACAACTGTGCAGGACACTCCAAGAATTCACACCATGTGCCTGAGACCATTGTCCAAAAGCTTCTTGAACTGAAGACAGCATTGGTGCTGTGATGACTTCCCTGGGGAGCTGCTCAGAAACTCAACCACCCTCTACGTGAAAAATCTTTTCCTGATATCCAACCTAAACCTCCCCTGACTCAGCTTCATGCCATTTCCTTGAGTCCTGTCAATAGTCACAAGAGTGAAGAGACTGGTACCTGTCCCTTCACCTCCTTGTGGTTGAAGACCATAATGAGGTCTCCTCTCAGTCTCCTCCAGACCAAACAAAGCAAGCGACCTCAGCTGCTCCTCCTAAGGCTTCCCCTCCAGACCGTTCACCATCTCTACAGCCCTCTTCTGGATGCTAACAGCTTAATGTCTTTTTTTTATTGTGGTACTGAAAACTGCACATGGTACTCAAGGTATTGAAATAGTTGCGGCATTTATACTTATGCCTTAGGATTCAAAGAGCAAAATAAACTGAATGTCAGCTAGGTTGGTCAAATTAACAAATTTTGGTAAGATTAACCGCAAGAGAAGCGTTCCATAACGCTCTGAATTTTACCTTTGATACTTTCTTCTAAGAGTCCTTTCTTGAAGTAAGCTAATGCTAGCCCCACAATGCCATCAAACTCAGTTAGGGGTATTGATGTGTAAACTTCAATGGCCTCATCACACAGCCCAAGAGCACTGTGAAAAAAAAGCCAGTCACTGGTATGAAGGATGCAGCAACAGCTGCTATGATTCAGACAAACTGTCCTTGAAGACCAGTGTCTTCTTTTCCATAGCAGTTTTAAGCAGACACCTAGAAAAGAGCAGTATTAGGACAAGAATGTGAAGTATTCCCCACCCTTCTCCTGTTACAGTAGTTACTCTCTCCAACTATACGTTGCATGAAGAACAGTTGATAGGGAAAGTCCCCCACATCTGCACCACAGCTATAATACAAGGATGTTAATGGTCATCACAGTGCAGGAGGAGAAAACAGCAAAGGAGAAACATGGAAAAAGAACATCAAGCTATGCATGCATACAGACAGGAAAACGCACACACGGAGACCACGGCATTCTTGTTCTAAGACCACTATGGGAAAAATAATACAGGATTGTGTTTATTAGAACTACTTATTAGTTACTAGAGATTTGATCTTGTCTGAGTTGCACACATGAAATAACACACATACAGCTTGGATGTAAGACATCAGGGGTCTAAAGAGTTGCTTCTAAAATCTTCCTTGAAGTTAACAAATTATCACTTTGTCACAGGCTGAGAGTTTCAGTGTCATGTACAGAAACTAAAGAATATATGAGGTTTCCCTAGAGAGCTAACAAATATTTAATTAGCAGAGCTTGAGGTACCTCGTATCAAAAAGAAATTTGAAAGTCTACATACTTGTGTCCTGCATTCCCTCAGAACCAGAAGGGCACCACAAAGGGAACTTAGAATTGTGAGCAGGACTACAGCAGCGGGGTTCATCAGCAGAAAGACCACACACATCTACAAAAAACCCCAACCTCACATGCTTCAGGTTGTGAAAGTCCATGCAAATTCAAAGGGTAGGCAGAAGGGATTTTGAATAAACCTCGAAGCATCAATTTTATTCAGACTAAGCCTGAGCTATGGGTCAAGGATCAAGACTGTAAAAAAATAATAAATAAAAAGCCTCCACAATTTATTGTGGAGACAATGTGACAGCTATGTTATATAGACTGCATTAAGGCATGTTAGTACCAAGAAAAGAATAAAGGAATCACTGATACGTTACATCTGTGAAGACATAGAGCAATTCCTTGCAATATGATTTTTTAAAATTATACTACCCATTTCTGGAGCAAATACAAAGTTCAGTCAAACATGTCTCCAGTTAAGAATAATGTATAGTAGATTATTTTTAGCAACCATCTTTCACCTTAAGCCTCACCGTATTTTGTATCACTGCATTCACTACCTCCAAAGCTGAAGTTACAGGCTCAGAAAATGTCAACAGACACTTACCACAGTGACCTGCCATAGTTTTGCATTGCTGTATTGTATTTCTCAGTATCCTCTGAGTTTTTCAGCAGTGACGCTGCCCTAAAATTAACCACAATGAAGGTTACTTATCATCTGACTATAACATGTATATTTTGAGAACAGTTCTCAGAGTAAAATGGACAACCGTTTTATGCAGAAGCTCTTCTATGCTAATTAAACATAAACAGGGCCTATTTTACTGTTTTAATGAATCAACAAACACGTTCATCAAATATTATTTCATTTGCCACCTTCTCCTACCATTTGAAAAGAAGAGAGAAGAAAAAAAAAACCCAAACAAATCCAACCACCACAGGCCAACCACCTCTATGAATTAGAATGCGATAAAGAATAAAACTAAAACCAAGCTTGCCTTCTACAATTTCATTTAAATCCCACAGTGAATTAGTTAATGTCCTGGTAAGACATACAAGTCTTAGGACAGCTTTACTTTTCCAGTTCTGTGTTCTGCACTTCCAAATTTGGTACAGGAGCATCCCCACACCCACCCCTACAAAACACTTAGTTGAAACGCACTGTTAAACTGAGAAAGTAAAGTTATATCTAAGGAAAAGAAAAACCCTTTAAGTTTTTCAGTTGGTGCATGGAAAAGAGGTCAAGGAGCTTGTCTAAGCTTTCCAAGGGTGTGCCATTTACCTCTCATAGGCATAGGCTGCCTGCTGTTTTAGATGCAGATACTCATTCAAAAACCCAAACATTGTGAAAGCAGAAGCATCATCTGGATTTCTTTCTAGAAAATCAGGATTGACAATGTAGGAAAACAAGATCAGTAAGCTGTGAAAAAGCATTACAAAAACACTGCTACATCAAAGCTACAGTGCATGCACTAAACACTTTGCCAAATGCTTCTGTCAGTTGCTCACTAGAATAATTTTGACAGGCTTGCTGACAAATACAGAAGAGATAGATGACCCAAAACATGACATGACATCAGGTTGGCTCAAAAATGTTTAAAATATTATGATGTAACATTAATGCACTCAATATATTTAAAGTTTTTCAGCATGCAGTTGCTCTTTTTTTTTGGGTAATGAAATGGGAAAGTATTCATCTTGCACTGACTCCAGTAGAATACTACTAGAATCTTAAGTTTTGTTTTTAATACACTCTGATACAATTCTGTACAATGTGCTGTAGCATAACTCTGCTTGAGCAGGGAGGTAAGACCAGATGACCTGGTCCCTTCCAACCTTAGTCATTTTGTCATTTTTAATTAATTGCTAAGGCACGAATTTGTCAGCTGTCAACTCATCTCAGACTAGTAACTTTTCTTCTCAGACTAGGAAGGAAGCCTCTCCAGAGACCCCTTAAGAACAAGGGAGGAAGAAATAGAGTCTCAGATTCATCTCATTTACAGTGAGATATATTTTCTAGCTCTCAAAAGTCAGCAACAGATTACTCAAATGATTTATTTACAGGAATACTTGCAGACGAATGAAAATCTGCATTTGCTCTATCTACCTTCCAGGCTAGACATATCCAGTGGGGAGGCTGGCTTGGAACCCTGCACAAAACCAGAGTCCATCACCTGCTGACGGTTAACAAAATCATATGCCTGAGAATATAGAGCTACACAGCACACAGGAACAAACTTCTGCCAAGCATCACACCACAGAGGCAGAGGATCTGGTATTTATCTTCACTTATGCATACAGACACATGCAAAGGGAGTCTGAAAGCAAACATGCTATGACAAGCATGACAAGGCTCTGGTCCCTATCTTCATTGCTCTTTGAGACAGCTGGAATGAGTAGGTAGACAGAACCCACATCTATTTCATCTTTGTGTGACAATAAAAATCGGTTAGTGGTCTGCTTACCCTCTTTCAGCAACTTTACAGCTCAAAAGGCTCTCCCCAACTCAGCCAGACCTCTCTTGTCCAGAACTATTACAGGTGTATCTGCTCATTCTGAATGCATGTTAGGTGTGACAGGTTAGAGAGGTATTTAAATCACCTACCTGTATATTTGCTCAAGACCACTTGAGCTGCTGGTATAGCATTCATTTGAACAATGTTGTACAGATACAGTTCAGTGTTTCTGTTGGCTTTATCCTGCAGCGTTGAACATACCCAGTGGGCATAGCCTTTTGCTCCCTCAGTCTCAAGAAACAAACAGACACCCCCCAAAATAGGAATCATTAAACCTGCTCAAGATACAGCAAAATAATTACAGATTATAACAATAATTCTATGTTTTAGGATAGAGTTTTGGCTAAAAACCTGCATCACTGTTAAGCAGAAGAATATACCAAATTTAATTACTCCACACATACTTCTAACTTGCGCTTTGGGCAAAGTAAATTCTTACATTTTCATATAATGTGCTGCATCACTCCAGGGATGACAGGCAAAAAAAAAAGCTATGAAAGAATAAGTCCTCCACTTTTTCAGAACTCAGGGTCCTGGCAATATCCTTGTTCTTTCCAGAAATAATTTATGCCTTTGATCTATGTCCAATTCTGTGGAACATGGACAATGTTTTTCATGACTTACAGAGCTGATTTCTTGAACCCTTGGGACTAAAGCGTTTTATAAAATATAAAATTGCCTGCTATGCAATACCAGCGTAAATCAGAAACAACAACATGGAAGTCAGACAATCTCATCTGAAACACGATTGCAGCAGTTCCACTATTCAAGACATGCCTATTCTTAAGTCAGTAGAGAGACTGGATATACAAAAACTTAGGAACAATACAACTGTTACACTTACATGCATATTGAGTTCAGTCGTGTGCCTGAAGAGATCCATAGTATCATAGCTACCTATGGTCTCTGCAATAACAGCCTAGAGAGAAGCAAGAGTTGCTGTGGTCATGTACTTCAAAAATTGTGACAATGACACAAACCTTAGCACATATTACGTTAGGCATATCTTAAGCATTCAACATGAAGACACCTTCTTCTCATACTCTCCAAGCAAGATTGGTTTTAAAAATAAAATGAACACAAGAGGAACACAAGCAGTTTCCACTGTATCAGTAATTTAAAGTCTTTGGCTCCTACTCTACATTCTTCAGGACAAAGACTTGCGTGTGTTGGGACAAGTCATAACATCTGACAGGAGCTGCATTTCAACATGTGATAGTGCCAGTTCTTTCAAAGAATCCAGTTTTCAATTAGGTATCATTAGCAGGTGAGCAGCGTGGGATTATGAAATTCACCTATAATGATTGTAAAAGTCACATCTCAACTATTCACAGATGGCCTAGATATCCGAAGGAGCACATCAGCTCTCAGTGGCAGAAGAGGAAGGGACTTCCCAGAAAATGAGAACTGCTTTGTCCCAGGTACTTTAGAAGCTTATTCATTCTAACAGTGGCATTAGAAAGGAGGACTGAGAAGAGAGTTAGGCAGTGCCACATAATGAACTAGTGGTATAGCTGAAGCTGAAATAACTATCACCTAATAAAGACAGTGCTTTGTTGACAGTTGTCTATAAAAAGCCTCGGAGCACAGTGATTGTTTTGTTAATAGTTTGTTAGAGAACTCACAATATGAGCCACAAAAACATCATACGAGCGTGTCTGATGAACATAGTAGTCTCCATTGTATTACTACCACGGAAACAAAGAGAGTAGAAGCTCCCTTCACTTAAAACAATTTTTAGAAGCATGAATAAGTGCCAGTTATTAGGATGAAGTTTAAGTCTGCTCTTCAACAACCGTTTTTTGTGTGCAGTTTTATGATTTTCATCCTACCTGTCCAATCCAACACAACAAGTAGGAAGGCTCCAGAGACTGGGCTACCTTGAAGGCTTCATGAGCTTGCTGTAGAACCAAAGATAACACTGCTGTTGAACTGCCTGGCATGGTAACAGAGCACTTCTGAGTACACAGGCACATTAACAGGCAGTAGTATTGGAAGAGATTTAATGGACCAAATTAGGTCACTACTAAAAACATCTTCTGTATCACACAGAACAATGTGACAAATAAACCAGTTTAGCCTTAAAGAAAATGTTAAAAACCTAGAAAACTTCACAATATCAAAGTTTTCCTCCCTCCTAAATATACTCCCTTCCCAGCTAAAGAGTTCAGAACCAACCCTTGGAACAATTTAAAAATCTGACTCTTGGAGAATCCAGTTTTGAAAATTTGCTTTTTTATAATACAAACATATTTTCAAAAGGATAAAACTGATGACCACCCACAAGTCATCTTCCTATGGCCTACATATGCTTAAGAGTTCCTCCCTCAATTTGGCACAAGGTGAACAAAGTCTTTGCATTACTAGTCTCAGAAGTAAGCAGTCTGTACTATCAAGTTATTTTTCTTAAAAATAATTCTGACCATCACATTTCCAATCAAACAAAATTTCTGTAATTCCAGCCTGCAAATAGGACAGGATGTACTTTAGCTGCATGAGAGCTTCAGGCTTCACTTAAAATGTACTCTGATTTTCCTCCAGAGAAACTCTGAAGACTAGAGTGTTACAGTAAATCATACATCTGCTGATGAGCAGAAAGTACGTATCTATGGAAACTCAAACACTGGAAGTTCAGTCTGTGACCTACAGCTAAAAGTTCTTGGCCAAACCTGGCATGCCCTGGTTTGACTAACCAGTTCTCTGTCCTTTCAGTAAGTTTTCATTCCAGCTAGTTACTTGGAAAGCAATTTTGCCAATTCAGCAGAAGTTCACAATTCACAGTTCAATTAACCTTAGCCCCCCCAGAACAAATTTTTAATTTATCTGCATTCTTCAAGTGCCAATCTAATTTCTTTCGAAGGACGTACATTTTTGAATTTGAAAGGGACATTTTAAGGGACACTCCCATCCCCATATACACCCTTAAAAAAAAGGGAAAGGAAAATTACTCTTGAGGATGGGAAATAAATTACCTCAATGTTTCCAGTTGCCAGATACAAAACCCCCAAGTTGGTCCAGGCAACAATATTCTAAACAGAAAAAATAAAGTTAAAACCAATATATTATTACACTCTTCAGAAATAACAGTGCATCAGGGGAAAAGTCTTAAATGCCCACTTGAAACAGATGGCAGCTGCCTACAGCACTTACAATTTGCTCAGCTTGAACAGATTTGATAAACGAATGTTGAGCAAGAGCATAATTCCCAATAGCTGGGGGGAGAAAGAAAAAAGGAGAGTTAGATGTAACTGAATTTCAAAACACCATTAGTCAAGCTGCCTCCTAATTTAGGGTATTAGACATCTAGGGCTGTCACTGAAGACTTACCACTACAAGAAGCAACTACACCAAGTGCATTCCAATAAAGATGATTTTTGCTATCAAGTCTCACAGCTTTTTTGAGACACTGGAAGAAAATCAAATGTGGGTTGTAATGATTAGAAGAGCAAAAATTAAGACTTTATGTGCTTACTTACACAGAGATGTAGGTTTTATCGTGTACAGAGAGAGTATGCAGAGAACCATGAACATAAATTTAAAGACTATACCAGGAAATACAGGCAGTACCTGCAAAGACTTCTCTAGCAGTTCACTGATCTCATTCATGTCAGTGCCCACTGCTGTGAGGTGCTCCGCTTGTCGATAATAATTTATTCCAAGATCACACCATATGCTAGGCAAAGGCATCAGTTTTAAAGCTCTGCCATAACACCTACAGAAACATGAATCACAGAATCACTATTCCAAGTCTCTACACAAAGAGCAGAAAGCTGAAAAAGCATTCAAAAGAGTGCTTAAAAACCTAAACCAAGTAAATATGCATAAATACAAACAAAACCAGACAAGAGCTGAAAGCAAAAAAAATAACTAACACATTTTCATTCAGACACTTAATTGGGCCTGAATCAGAATCATCCTGGTCTAAAGGCAATCTGTAGTGCCCACCAGTTATGAAGCCACAGGTGTGGTTATGTAGGTGTGCATTAAATCAAAGCTCTGTCAGTTACATTATGCATGCTTTTACTTAAAACAGATATCAGTAATTTCTACAGTTCATCAGGCTTCTCCTAGGAAGTATTTGACTTTACAGATCATGGTTGAGATTCACCAAGCAGCTGCATTTCCTGCCTTACAGCTCCAGCTGAAAAAAGCTCAGAGGGAGTCAGAAGAGTGAATTTACGACATTTTTACAAGAAAGAGGTACAGACAGAAAGCTGAAAGTATTATCTTGGACCCCAGTTGTCCTGGGAGAATTAGTTAGCAAATACTGCAACTGCTTCATTTAAACAGGTGTGATTTGTGGAACAGCATGGAGAATGAAGTCATGTGCCTGGAGACAGAAAGGAGAAGAGCAGGTGCTGACAGCACTGTGGCAATACAGGAAACATACCCTGAAATGAGTAGTGTAACCTGGAAGAAGCATGAGAATCTATGTACCCAGTATGCAGGTATCAACAGATCAGCATGTCTTTCATTTTCTACAAATTAAATAGTCTAGAATACTTGAGACTCTACAGAGTCTTAAACTGAAGAGAAGCTCTTGATAATAAAAAAATATTACCTTCCTCCCAGTACGAGAAGCTCGTTTTTCTTCAGCATCTGTTTGGCTGCACTTTTACCCAGAAGGGATCCTAGTACTTGAACATTCACTTTGCTTGGTGAAATAACATGCACACTAGTACAGGTATCTCCTAAGAGTTTCCAGAGGCAAGATACATCAGGACGGTGCTTTACTGCCCTACAGTTACAACGAAAACACACACAACACCCATTCAGACACTTCAACACCCTTTTCTGAAAGTGCCACTTTGAAGAGTGTCACAACCTCAAATGCAATTAATCAGTGAGCTGTTTGATTTAATCCAGTTTCTTCCTATTAAAGATATAGGCCTAAAAGACCAAAAATTAAAAAAGAAAGAACAACAAAAAACAACCAACCAAAAACCACCCCAACATGTCAGCTGACTACACGCGCTCTTGCAGTGTCATATTACAAGACATGACTCATCTGCAGAAACCTGATGGACTTTCTCCTCTAACAGCAGTTATTCCAAGGTTTAATTTAGGACATTTTGTATGAAATGCAAAACAAAAATACTGAGAGAAGGAAGGAATATTTTTCTCTTATCCATTATTTATGGTAGGAATACCCTCCTCCCAGACCCATATCAGGACGACTATGCAAGAGAACTCTGTCATTTCACACTTTTGTTATAATGAAATGACTCTGTATCTTTGAAAAGAAAAAAAACAAAACTCTGTAATTGCAATTGATTTAAGCAGCCTATGTCTAGAATCTATTATTCAAACCATTTTAATAAACACATTCTTACTTCTAGAATAGAAGCCCTAGTCCATTTGATTCAGTTTAACTGAAAATTCTCAAACACTTAACTCTTATTTTTCTGCCTGTCAACCCACAGTCCCAGTGGAAATTAAATAGGTGACTATTTAGTACCAACCTTGTAAAATATGCAAGGGCCTGCTCTATGTAATCCACAGCTTTCCTATCCAAATAGTTCTCAAGGGCTGATCTTGCCAGCATGAGATAACACTCACCAAGTCCTGAAAGTAAGAGAAAATACCCTCTATGAAAAGAAATGCTTTCATGATATGCTTAACAGACCAGTGGGGAAGGAGGCCGGAAGCCTGGTCAATATTCTGCCTTATGCAAAACTTGATACACTGCATACGTTGTAACAAAATCAAAAGACCCCTAATGCTCACAACAGAGACTTTGCTTTTAACCTATCTTGTCAAGTGTGAACTGTAGAATTACTTGGCTATTAAAAATAAACCTAATTAATTATAAAAAATACAGCATTTAAGCTTCGGGTTTGTCTTCAAATATTAAGTAAACCCCTCCTGAGAAATCTGCATTTTTAAGTCTTTGACAAATACATCAACTTTCACTTCACACGTGTCAAAAATCAATCCTGAAAACCAAAAAGAACAAAGAATGTCAGAGTAGGCAAAAGGGAAAATCTTCAGTGAAGAAAACTTGAAGCCAACCTTATGTAATCCTATTTATATAAGAATTTACTTCAGTGGTGTACTGGGTCTGGCTGAGATGGAGGTAACTTTCCCCTTAGCAACCCTCACAGTGCTGTGCTATGTACTGGTAGCTGGAAAGGTGGTGAAAACACACTAGAATTTTGGCTGCTGGTGAACAGTGCTTGGAGCAGCACCAAGGCAGTCTTTCCAACATTCCCCGCTTCAGCAGTAGGCCGGGGGGGGGTGGTGTGTCAAAATCCTGAGATGAGACACTGCCAGGACAGCTGACCTAAACTGACCAAAGGGATATTCCATACTGTATCACATCTGTTCAGCCATAAATGCTGAGAGGAATGTGGAAGAGGTGGGGGGGCACTTGTTATGACATTTGTTTTCTGGAGCAATCACTAGGCAGACTGAAGTCCTACTTCATGAGAAGTGGCTGGACATTGCCTGCTGATAGGAAATAAAGAATAAATTTTGTTTTCCTTTGCTTCTGTATGGGGCCTTTTCTCTTGCTTTATTAAACTGCATTTATCTTGACCCATGAGTTTCTTCAATCTTATTGCATCTTCTGTTCACATCCTGCTGAGAAAGGGAGTGACAGAGCAGCCTGGTGGGCAGCTGATGTCCTGATGTCAAGACAAGGTCAACCCACCACAACTGGAAATAATTGCCACTATTTAAAAAGGACTACATCATATGCCACAATTGCTGAAATTTAGAAATAGTAATTGCTTGGTTTATACATTTGCTGGCACCAGCACTGATTCTTTCTGGCAGTAAAGCACTGGATATGAGTACCATTCATTCTCAGTATTATTTTGACAGTTCTGAAGCTACCCTCCTCATGCCATTGTAATTGTGCACCGGTATCAAAATAGTGTTTCGCAAGAGTCTTTACTTTGGCCCCCCTCAGAAGTCCCAAGATCATGAGCTTATCAGATTTCAAGATGCTCTTAATCAGAAAACAAAATTGATTTTATTCCCCAAAATTACACATTAAAAGATGTGCTAGAACAGAGGCAGAATAAAAATTTAGTAGCACAAAAACAAAACACATTGAAAAGATGCATTGAAGTAACACCAGTTATTCTCTCAACTACTAGAGACTACACTTCCAACAACTCAACTCAGATACTGTTTAAATCGATCAGAACATTAGAAAAAGAACACTGATGGGACAGTCAAAGAACTTCAGAGAGTTTTAAGAACTTCCACAAAAACTAAAATATCGGACCAAACATCATAAAAAGTCTCTAAGAAAGTGAAGGCTGTTTGGAGACTAAAAAGGATTTAGAGCTGACAAACCAGAGATTTGGATGCGAGCAATTATGAAAGAAGACTGGGGAGATATAAGAAAAGAGTAAGTATCAGGGCAGCTCTGGGGGGGAATCTTGATACTATGGACTTAAGTACTCTTAAACCATTTTATTCCTAGTAACACTGTCAGCTGTTACCTACAAACACTGAAAAAAGCCATACACATGTGCACAAATCTATACAGCACCTTTGCAAACTGCTGCTGCAGTCAGCGGTTACCTTCTTGCTCAACAACTAGTAAAACTGCCTAAATACAGTACTCTCCAACTCCATTATGGAACTTTGCCACGTCACTTTAGTCTGGAAAACATTCAAATGGAGTTACACAGGAGGAGGTAGAGGTGTCAACCACACTGTAACTTTTTCAGACAAAAAATCCACCTTTGCAATAATAACCCAACATTTTTGAATTAAGTCTTACTAGAATCAGTTTAGATTAATCCAAAAATCAAAAGGCCTTACATACAATGAAAAAATAATTAAAAATTCAAACCAATATCAAGCAGCAAACAGCACCTGTTTCAGACGGCTATATGGGGTGAGAATGATTGAAGACTAAGTGGCAGGGAGAATGCAAACAGAGCAATTATTCATTTTTTATCAAAATTTTATACACTCCCTCCATTATGTAACTTCAGAATCACAGTTCCAGCACCAGGAAGAAGTCCCAATTGCCCCATTTCTCTCTGCTCCTACCTATATCCTGAAGGTCTCTACTCTTCCCACCTGTAACACTTGTGATACCTCTTGGGATTTACTGCTAGTTTTAATTACTTGGAGAAGCTCAGAGGGGTCTGAATCACTAGACTAACACAAGAAGTGAGGAATGCATGGTCAGGAGCAGATGAAAATCAGTATAATCCCACGTCTTTGAAATGGCAGTCTGATTCTATTGCTTGTTGAGCCAGTGTTTTACTGCTTAGGTGCAACTACAGCACTGTTAGCTGGCTTCCTCTATATATCTTTAATTCTTCTACTCATTCAGCTTGGTAGACACACAGGATTAATTACCTTTCCTACTTACGTGAAAGAGAAATGATCACTCACATTCATGATGATTTAAGAGTTTCTCAGGTATCTGTGCTACTACAAACTAGCTTTCATGCAGGGGACCACATGGCTCTACATACCCAAAATACAACTCTATCCTTCCATGCAAGAAAACCTCAATACAAGTCTGAAACACTACAGTGTGTAAAGGGAGGAAAAGCGAACATTTCAAATTCAGACATGCTACCTTTCAGCGCAGGCACATAGTTTTCTGTCTTCTTTAAAATTTGTTGATAGGTAGCTATAGCATTTTCGTATTTGCCTAGAATCTGCTCAAGTGCTGCAGCTCTGTAAATGCTGTACACGAGTCCTGGGTTCAGCTCACTCGCTTTCCTGAAGGATTTCAGAGCTGTTGAGTAGCTACCTCTGTTCAAGTAAGCCTCCCCTAGAGACTCCCAGCAGTTGGAATCCTTTGGATCAGCCCTGAGAGCTGCCTGCAAACTGAAGATAGCAAGATTAACATTTATTTAAATGAAATATGATACAATTTAACATAAATTATTTCCTTTCATTGTATAAGCTCAGAACACTAACTTTGCATTATATACTCTTCAGAACACAAATGCACAATTACATAGAACTTTTAAAGACAGCACAGTAGCTTTTTCATCTTCAGAGGGCATTATACAATTTTAGGCATTGTACCTTAACCTGGCTATTCAGTGCTACAGAAGGCTTGTCTGTGCCTGTCACCAGGCTTGTTAGTACAAAACACTGCTATGTTAACAAGAATACATTCTGTGAATTCTAGAACTGAAGAGAGACATAGCTTGCTCAGACCCATTTCCCACTGTTTAGTACAAGCTATCATCAGCTACCTTATTTTGAAAACTTGCTATGAGCAAAGACCAGTTCATTGGGATTTGTAGAAAAGGATTTAAACCAACCACCAGTTCTCTTACTCAGCCACTGCTTGCGACGGCTGACCAGTTCTCAGGTAATAAAGCCCACGATGAAGCCAGGCCCATTTTGCTGTACCAGGTCTTGCTTTTCCAGTTACTTCATTCAAGATTGACAGAGCAGTGTCCTAACAAAGAACCAAATGCCAAGTTAGTAAACAAGAAACATGTCAAAAATATTCTTATGACTTTCTATGCTTTCCTCAAAGCAGCAAGGTGCAGAATAGAAAAATGTTACAAAAGCTAAATAAGGAAAATCCCCTAAAACTTTCTCTTTATGTTCCCTACTGAAAAGATCCTTCATCTATATCACACGTGACGACTCCAGTGTCATGGTTGGTTCTCCCATCCTTCTCCTCATTAATCTTCTCTCATCCTTCTCTCCAAATTTAATTTGGAATTGGAACATAAAATTGAAGCAGGTCCAACTATAAAAGCTGCTAAGCAATGACAGAACATTTGTTTTCAGATCTTAAATACAGAGGAAACCTGAAGTGATTCCTCAGAGAAGAGGATTAATAGAAGAACAAACCAGCAGTAGTCTGACATTCTGAATATACAATACCATGTCTCCAAGTTCCACACTTAAGTTTACAGCTGCTGTTCCAGATTCTTCATCCGTCTCATCCAGTTCAAAAGCCTTTTTATAGCAACCACGAGCTCTACTTTTGTCTCCAGCAATGTCTCTGTAGTAGTTACCTAGATAACAAAAGGCACTTCCCAAGTAGCTGTCCAATTTTGCAGCCTATAAGGAAATATGAACACAACATCAGTTGGCATTTTGAAGGATTATACTTATAGACAGGTCCAGTGATAACTACTTGTTCAGTTTCTGCTTATATTTTTTAAGCCCTTCTGTGATGTATCTGAGTTGTCAAAATTTATTTTTAAATTGCAAAGATTATCTGAACTTTAAATAGCTGTAAAATCTGCTACAAATCTCATGACACAAATCATTTTGTACACAAAGTACCAAAACAGTTGTGCTAGGAGAAAGCAAGTCTTTATGACATCTCATAATTTTCACGTTCTACTCTGTTTCAGTCATCATGTTCATACCCTTACCATATTACACCACAATTAACTCCAGCCTTTTCTAGAGTTTCAGTTCCTTCTCAGATGTACTTGGCAGATTTGCTTATAGTTAAGAAACCCACAGCCTCCAAGCAGCAGGAAACGGCTTTGTCGATAATGATAAAGATCACATAAAATGGTTTAGAACCAAAAGAACTGTTCACTTCAGCTACATTTGCCACTATACCATGCCGTTATTAAAGTGCAAACAGTAGGCAATTATTTGAGTTGCCGATACCTATCACAAAATTACGTGGTGAGTTTACAACACTCGGAGTTTTATTTTGTATACTTCCAAGTTACTAATACAGATGTCAAACTAAATCTTTTGGATTCATGTTACGATCTATGTTCAGAGAAAAAGCCACAATTGCTAAAACACCAAAGATCAGGAAAAACATATAAATTATGGGGCTTTACCAACTTACATCCTTGGACAGACAGTGAAACCCCAACACCATTCTCGACTTTCTTCCTTCTTCAAGTTTTTCCAATTTCAATTCTGCCCTCCCCATTTCAAAAGGTCTTCAAAGACTTATGCTGCATATCTAGAGGACTCCATTTTCCAACCCCCAAGGAGAGAAGACTGAAAGGATCACCACTAAGTTTTGCTAATTTAAAGGCCACAAGAATTAGTTGAAAAGAGGAAAACAAAAGCAGGGAGATTCGAGGTAACTGCACAGCTCCCCACAATGCCTTTTTGCACAGAAGAACCTAGTTTACAGGCTCTAGAGGCTCATACACTGTAACAAGGAGAATATTCAAGTCTCTCATTCCAGTCAGTGTCTTCTCTATATTTGGCTTCTGATGTAGGAAAACACTAATTCTACATCAACAGTTAAAGTTGTCTTTACCTTCAAGAACTGAGTGAGTGCTTTTCCTTTGTCTTTTTTTGTCTCATCACTCATGAACCAGTATGTGAGCCCCAGGTACTGATGATACTCTGCAGTTCCAGCCTTTTTTTCAATAGCATTTAGAAAACTAAGCAAAATAAACACAGGTCAGGTCAGACAAATTCTCAAAAGCTGCAAACACACAACACTTCGCTGTTAGAGGAAAGAAAAAAAGTCTACCTTTTTTCTGCCTGTTCATAGTTCTTTTGGGAATAATGGATGAAACCCTCTAGAGCATGGGCCTCAGCCAGATCAGGGTGGGACAACAGAAGCTCTTGTGAAATCTGCAAAATGATGTAATTTTTCCCTAGTTACTCCCTCTATGAAACCAAGAATTTTACTTAGTTTACAGGAATGACAAAAAGCACTAACCTTTGAAGCCTGATCCATTAAACCTTTGTTTAGATAAGCCTGACCCCTGAGAGCTGAAACCACTGGACCACTGCTTCCATCTACAATCTAGAAAACCAAGTAATAAACACAATTAATTTATTCTCTCCCCACATTAAAAATCAAAGGTGTCAAAAGGAGACTGACTGCATGAAGATATAGACAAAAAAGCATTTAAATGTTTTCTCTATTACCCCTGAGAAGACTTGGAATAATTCTGATAAAGATCAAGTATAAGATTGTACAGAACAAGGACAAACATACAAAAGTATGAAGAACGACAAAAAAGAATGAAACTGTGTGACAAAACCAATGGGAAGCAAATTCCGCTAAAGCTTAACCACTCAATTTTAAGGTAATATGTTCTTCATGACTAATGACAAGTGAGTGAAGGACATGGGAGGCAGGATTATAACATGAATTCAAATTAAGATGAGTAACAGCATAGAACTAGCAAGAACCCAGCAACAGTAAGCAAGACCAGACAAAGTCAAAAGCGACAGCTTCTAAAATTAGAACTGCAAATTAAAAAGAGCTGTAGCAAAGCCTGAAAAAGCAGGGATGGAAGAAATGTTTGAATAACACGACAGCTGGTAGGAATGGTCTAAACCACAAAGTTGAAAGGAGGCCAGGATAGAAATACTCAGCTTAAGCACAGAAAGATAAGAGCACTTTTTAATATTTAAAAAACCCCCAAACATTTTTGTCAATAATAATACCTGGTCAAGTGCTTTAATGGCTTCTTCTGCAGCATCAGCATCAGCTATTTTAATCAAAGTCTCTGCTTTCAACTGAAGGGCAAGGTTCTTCCACCGAAGATTAGGACCCTCAGGACTTCCAAGAGCCTCAAGAGCTGTTGACAAGAAGAACCGTTCATCAAGTTAAATGAGAAAAGAAAGAGTACAGAAAGCAGCACTCTTCCAAATATTTTTAAAATCTTTCTTTTTCTGTCTAATAGAACACCATTCAGACTGCTCTCCTGCATATATAAGAAATTGTCCTGTAAAATTTCTACTCATTCAAGTTTAAGTATTAAGTCAATTCTAGGAGGTCATCTCAGATGCATGGATACTAATTGCTTTCTAGCTGCTGGTCTTACAAATGGAGTGCTACCATTTTTTCCATTGGAGTTCTAAAGAAACAATAACCTTTCAACAAACAAGTTGTTTTGCACTTCAGTGTTCAAATAAAAGAATATTACTGAAACCAGGGATTTACCTTGGTGCCCGTACAAAAGTTACTTTGTACCCTTCAACAGTTCTGATTACTTTTCCAATACAGAGACTAATCTCACCTCAGAGACTGAAGGCATCTCTGTTGAGCATCACCATTCTCCAAAGGCAAGAAGTTCCTGCATAACTCAATTAATTGTATTTCTTTATTTTCAGGTATGACAAACTTTTGTCTGATTTGATACAACCACTAAGACAGGACAAGTAAAAAGCAATGTTTCCCCAAAATTGTCTCCAACTTTCCACACATGCTTTGGACTCAAGAAAAATTTCTGCATCAACAGCATTTTTCAGCAAGGAACAACACCTTAACTTACCCTTTGCATTGAAAAACAAATTTGCTCTGAGCTTGCCATTTTAGTTGCATTTGCACTAGACAGACCTCACGTACGAAAACAAAACACTCAATCTTTATTTATATTCCACATCATTTGCATCTTCACAGAGTTCAAAATTATCTCTTCCCCAGGCTGGAAAAGGATTTGTCAGGCTATTTACTTGTTCTCATACGCTGCATTTTTTTATCCATTTGATCAACCTTATTTCTAGTCTATTAACTTCTACTCTTACTTTGTTTTTGAGATGGAGTAGATAGGTACCAAAACTACACACAGATTCCATTATGCTGTTGAAGTTCTTAAAGCTACTGTGTGTTGATGGTATGTTTCACTAACCATTCCCTTCTCTGAAATTGCTAATATTTGACTTGTCTGTAAAAGAAACAGTCCTATTTTTTCATACATATCTGGGACCTTCTGCACTCTACTTCAATGAGAGTGTAGGATAGCTTTGTGAGAACATTTCTTCCCACAACTCTATCATTCTGCATTTAAAACAGTAAGTAAAATTCTACAGTCTTAACACTTAGTTACACACTCTGGTAATCACCTCAAAGTTTTGCAGTCTGCTTTGCATAGCAGCGAACTACAACCTTATTACTCAGTATTCATAAACAGCACAGGTATCAGGGACAATGCATGGGACACCTCCTTCCAGCCTGAAAACAGATGTAATTACTATACCCTGCTCTACTTTTCAACTTACTTAAAAAAACTCAACACTCAATGTTACAACTGTACTTCTTAACCCACGGCTACTTAGTTTCCTTAACAGTCATGTAATGGATCTTACAATTTACCACCTGGAAATCTCCCTTATCTATGTGCTCATAAGCTCCATGAAGCAGTTCTAAATATGCAACTTTAAAAAGACCATGCTGTCTATCCCCAAAATATTTTTCTACATAAATTCTCTAACTCTACTATTTCAGTTTTAACTAATTCAACCACTAAATATACCAGACCTGTCAGTGGTTTCCCTGAACTTTTCTAGAACTCTTTTTAAAATTTAGAGCCATGCTATCTACTTCCAAGCATTTGGGTGCCAAGACAGTTTCAGCAAGCAATTATGTAAATCGCTTAAACCTTCAGCATTTTCATCTTTGTCTTCCTCAGTCAATTCCTAAGTTGGTATCTCATAGTTCCTTAATGCTATGTTTCTTTGTCTTGTTTTACAGACACTGCTATTAACATTAATCACAGACAAGTTGTTAGATCAGTCTGCTGAAAAGAAGGGTCATGGTACAAAGTCACGCTGAGCTCTTCCACACTGAACACAAACGGGAAAAGAATTACCCCATTTTCATTATTTCTGCAATAAATTTCTTTTTACCTACTTTGTTCAATTTTCATTTTTCCTCCACCCAAATTTATAGGTCTTTTGAATTTCTCTGACCAGCAAGTACTTTCCCTTGATTTCCCATGACTGTTCAACCAGGTTTGTATACTTCTACTTCTTCAAGTCTTTTTTAAGAAATTTTTCACCAAATTTGTCCCTGCCACAAAGAAAGTCCACTTTAGCTGCCCCTTCAATTATAACCACCAGGGAGTGGCTCTGTTCAGTTGAGATATGCATCACTAGATCACAATAATTGCCCTCACTGCCAGCTAGCACTGATGAAGTTTTACACTCAACGAGCTTTCTCCAAATGTGGCTGTACTACGCACAATTTCTGCATTTTACATTACCTTGATTAAAAATTTATCTTACAGGTTGAAACATGGTATCTACCAGACTAAATATTTGTGACACCTACCCTTAGGTTTTCAGGCAACCTGTCGCTTATCAGCATTGGTCAACCACGAGCAGAAGCAGCACATCAGAACACGTAAACCCTCTAAATATTAACCATCAGACAGCTTTTTGGATCCACTTAGCCAAGTATCTTCTCTGTTCCTGAGACTAAGCAGCATAAGGTGCTTTTCAGCTGTCATAAACTAAGAGAGGTAGCACAAGCTCGAGACTGCAAAAAGCAAGAGACTGCGACTACTGCTAACTCAGACCTACCACACAAAGGCGACACTGGCTGGACTACATAAAGCAGCGTACCTCTGCAGTTGCTCTTTCAATTAGCAAGCAGTTACCTTGATTGCAGGACAGGACAGCATTCCTGTGTTCGTGAATTTTCATCTGTGCCTCTGCTAAATAATGCCATGCTACTGGACACTGGTTAGTCTTCTGCAAACCTAAGTAAGAGTTTAAAAAAGACACTTTAAAAAGTTGCTTAGGGTTGCAAAGACACTGCAGCTGGTAGATACTTTATTTCCATACAATGCCATCAAAAACATATTATCAATCAGATAGTAAGACTTGCAGTTATTTTTTTCTGAGTCTTAATTTAAACTTTTAGATGTAGAGGCCTCCATGCAACAAGGCAAAAACTAGAAAGCATGTAAGCAGTTAGGCTTAATTCTGCATATAACATTACATATACTGAAACTTTCTTGATGAACTTCCCCTAATTAAGGATTCACTAATAAAACTGAATTTCTGTCTTCTGGTATGTAACTATGAAGTAATGCCTGGAAGCCTCAATGTGTAAGATGCAAACACATATCTCTTTGGAAAAGACATTATTTCCAAAGCCTATATATTTACACATTATACCAAGAGCCTTGTCTTTGCATTCTCTCCACTGAGAGCAAAGTCTATGCGTTAAAGTAAAAATAGAAAACCAACTTAATATTAATTAAAATAAACTATTATCTTTTGTCAAAACCAGGATGTATGTTTTGTCAAAACATACAACGGCCATTTAAGCCAGAAGAATTTGTTTTCCAAGGAACACTTTTTCCTCTTCACGTGCTCTTAGGCACATGAAACTTTTATTTCATATGTTAGGCAAGATGATGTTTCACTGTAAACTACTGCAGAGTATTCCAAAATTCCATTTCAGAAACAATTTTATTCTAAACTTAGGAGAATGGATGCAGGATATCACGGCATAGTCTGACTGACTCATGAACACTTATAACCCAGTTATTTACCCAGTTTTCACTGTAAGCTGCCACAGCAGCACAGTAAGAGTGGGCAGTCTCATTTTCCCACTAGTATGCTGATGAGTACTTTGCAAAGAGCTTTGCCATTTCACCACAAGCAAGTTAATTTACAGATGAGTAAGCCAACTCTTCAGCAAATATGGTTATTGTAAAACAACAACATAAAACCAAAGAAACTCCTACAATATTTCTCTCTAGATATTCAATGTAAGTCTTTACCCAATCTAAGTGCTAAAGAGGTTTGAAAATGGAAGTAACTTCAGACAAAAGTCATCTTTGTTCAGGTAGAGAAATGCAGTGACTCTACTAGAGAAGCTGCATTACATTTTACGTCATAAATTCCACGTTCCTTCATTTACAGCTATTGCTCCATTTAGTGTTTCCTATAGTTATTTCCCCAGTAACAGCAGGATTAAAAATAGTTTACCTTAAAACACTACAGAGCTGGCTATAACACAAATGAAAGGCTTCAGAGATGTTATACTTAAAGCTGTATTTAAAAAATTTCAACACAATCAGACAAAGTGTTCAGCATTCTTTTAAATTCTAGCTGGTCTTAGAATTGGCAAACTACTACACAAGTGTAAGATTCCCTAACTATTCAACACAAACTAAAGCTGGTGTTCGAGTTACAGACCATTAACACCTCATATTACACATTTACCTTCAGTAAGACTCTTAACAGCCTCCTTGTATTTATTTTCTTTGAGGCATTTTATACCAAAACCAATGATGCCTGGACCACTGCTTGCATCCATCTCCAAAAGCCTAGAGAAACAGTGCAGGGCCTTTTCCGACAAAGTACCTGGTTTCAGAAAAAGACACGTTTTACAGGGTTTTAGATTTAAAAAAAAAAACTGCAACAGCTTACTTTACCTGTGTAAATGATCATTATCCTTTGAGTTCGAAGTGATTTTCCAAAGGCACTACATACTTATCATTCTCTATCCCACAAAAAAACCAAAACCCAAGAAGTAATCTAAATAATCAGTACTGTGAAACAAAATAAATGGACACTCTGAAACCTGAATAACCACTTTTGCTAAATTACTACAGGTATACTTCCTTTATTAATAAATATTAATTCCTTCATATGCTTTTCACCTAAGTCCAGCTGAACGCCCACATGTCAAGATCTGCCACAAATAAATCAAAATTATTTCCTTCCAGAATAGATGTTGCTTACCTACCAATTTGCTGTGATGAGCTTGCTGAAGTTATCTTGCTGTGAAACCATATACTTTAATGTTCTAGCTTAATTTTAACTGATGCCACTAACTTTCGACACTTGTGTTTAACTGTGATTGTAGACTTGGCAATGCTTACAGGAACTTTGTGACTTGTTGCAGAAACCTTAGAACTATTATTTTCTTGAAGAAATTATTGATTCATGTGGCGTAACAGTTGCTTTGATCTGCATTTGGTAAAGGTGACTTTACAATGCATCTGAGTTAACAAACCTATGTGAAGCGTAGGACATGAAGGATTAAAACATATGACTCAGATCTAAACAAACAGCCTTCCTAAAACAAAAGCAGCATCCTTCCCACTCCAAAAGCTTGTAGGATGGTGAGATGCTGTCAGAGCATTGGTACACAAGAACTGTGCCAATCTTTTCCTTTGAAAATTAAGTTTCTGCCTGTTTCTCCAAAATGTAAAGCATTTTCAAACACTTTACAAACTGAGAGTGTGGGCCTCATTTGTCTTCATACTTTCAGTCAAAGCGAGAAATTCTCACTTGCTTTATTTTGCTACATTATTCCAATTCTCCAAAACAGGAAAAGGCCTTTTTCTACCTAAGCTGAAAGTTGTTTCTGGAGGTTTTTTTTTTCTGATTTTGTTTCCCTGCTTTAAAAAGAAATAAAATCAACTTCTGATGCCTTAAACAATAAATCGAAATGCCAAAATCCAGTAATTCCTTTTAAAATGATTTTGAGGAAGTGTCCAACACTATTGCAATGTTGTTTAGCAAAAGACTCAAAACAGTAATGCATAGTTTCAGATCCCTGCACTTCTGAACACACCACGTTTTGGTTTTTTCCCCCCAAAGATTCTCCTTTTCTACTCAGAACATGTATCTAAACAGATCTGTTTATTCCCTATTCACAAGGCACACTTTCTAACAAAGTTTCACAAATGTTTATCTGGGGTTTTTTTGTGAAGAAAGAGCATCTGTGTCAAGAATAACCTAAGTGTAGTCCATCCTCAGCCTTAGAGCGCTGGCTAACACTCATTTCTTCTTAAAAGGTCAGGAAGCTAATCTTCATTTATCTGGAGAGGCTGCTTTCAAGTAACGCATTCCTTCTTTGAGACTTCATAGACTTGGACTTAAGTCACAGGAGGTGTTTGTCACTTCAAGTCACTACTCAGTTACAGGGCTAGGATGGGACCAAACACTTTATTTCCAGAAAGACAACATAAAAGTAAAGAGTGTACTTGTACTGGGTTGTGAAGGGTAAAAACTTGTAAACAGATTGTCAGAAAACCAACTATGAAAGATAAAATTTAAGCCCCAGAAATGCCTAAATACATCCTACTCACCTGAATGAACAAAGTGCAAGCACAGTACTTCCAAAGGATAAGTAATGGTAGGGTACAAAGCCATCATATCATGACAGGCCTTTTCCAACCTAGCTACTTCATGAGGAAACTTGAAAGGAAAAAAAGTAAATAGTTATTTGTGTGAATTCTCAGACGTGAAATAATACATCTATTTTCTTACTAAGACACCTTAACACAACCTTACTTTTGACAAGCACTGTATGAAGTCTTTGTAAAGATTTTGGTGGTCTTCACCAGGAACCACGTCAGCAGAGTTCAGTGCATGTTCAAATGCAGTCAAAAGCTGAAATAAGAAAAAATTAAGAGTGAAAAAAAAAATTAGGGAAATGTTATCTTCATAGAATAGAATATTTCAGTTGGAAGGAACCTACAACAATCATCTAGTCCACATGCGTCAGCACTTCAGATCTGACCAAAAGCTAAAGCATGTTATTAAGGGCATTGACCAGATGCCTCTTGAACACTGACAGATTTAGGGCATGAGCTGACTTTCTCTGAAGGCCGCTGACCACCCTTTTGGTAAAGAAATGCTGGAACTTGTCAAGTCCCGTGAACCATTCCCACACATTCCATCACTAGATGCCAGAAAGAACAACACTTCCCTCTCCACTTCCCCTCCTCAGGAAGCTGCAGACAGTAGAGGTCACCCCTCACTCTCCTCCAAACTAGGCAAACCCAAAGTTATCATCTGTTCCTTAGAGGACATACTTTCCAGCGCTTCCATATTGAAGTGGACAGTTACATGTTATTACCTGGATCCTACTCATTAAGTTTACACTAGTGCTATGAACAGAGAAAGCCATAAAGCAAGTTCCTTCCTTCCATGAAGCAGCACTCAGCCTCTCAAGCACGTAAATTGTCTAGTAAAAGATGAAACTATAATATGCTGCCACATACCGTAAGATGGTACAAAGAAGGTAAAATTCATAAGAACATACATTCTTCTTCAAACCTAATCTCAATTCAAAGAAGGAAATTAGGTTACTATCCCACAGGATTAGCTGTCAGCGCTTCTCTCTGCTCTAGTCTAGAAGCCTAGTCTTTTTTTCTTGACTCTTTATATATTGGAGAACACAGGCACCAGAGTGCAGGCTTACAAACAAGCACGCTAAACAAAAAGTTGTACACAGCTTCTCACAAGAGAAATACTGAAGTGCGTTGCCTTCAGGTCCACATCCTTCCACATTCAGGTGCTATACTCAAAACTCCAGTAAAATGTAGATTTGCATGTGAAACCTATTCCTGATGTTTATGCCTTTTTTTTTCCATTTTCAAGTTATTTTCTCTTTCCAAAAGAGAAAGCAGTGATGCCTGCAGTACCTCTTTTCTATACTAGCTCGTAAGTTAGTCTTTGCCTTCTCAAAAGTAGAGATCCAGATTCAATTTTCTGCCATCTGAAATTAATTCAATTTGTATTTTCTCCTTTCTGAAACACTGCTAGCAAGCAAACTGGAGATGACAAATTTCCACCTTTCATGTCGAAGGAGGTTCATCTTGCAAGAACAGATAAATCAGATAAAACAAAATAAACTTTGTCCATAGAGAACACAGGATGAGTATAGTTCATTATCATTCTGTTTGTTTCAATCTGCTTTGACACTTTCCTAAGAAGTGAGAGCTTAACATCTAGAGGAGAAAAGAAAATTTGAACCAAAACACTTCTATCTAGGATAAAGAATAGGTAGAAAGAAATGGAAAAACCTCACAAAGCCACCTCTTCGAACCTGGATGAAAGCAGGGGGAAATTTGTTGTTTTGAAGAACATCTGCATTGGTTTTGTGTGGGAAGGCTTTGCTAGTAGAAGGCTAAGTGGGGTGGCTTCTATGAGAAGCAGCTAGAAACTCCCAAGTCCAACAGAGCTGATGCCAGCTGGCTTCAAGACAGACATGCTGCTGGCTGAGGTTGAGAGCATCAGCAATGGCGGTAGTGCCTCTGGGACGACAGATTTAAGAAGGGGAAAAAACCAGTGCAACAGCAATTACAGGCAGAGAGAGGAGTGAGAATATGTGAGAGCAAAAAAAGGACCCATGCTGGAGAAGTCTGTTACTGAAGGACTACGTCCTGTGCAACGAACCATGCTGGAACAATTTGTGAAGAATTTCGGTGCCTTGTTACACCTAAGGCTCATCTCAGGCTGCTGCACAGTTGCTGTTTTTGTCAGAAGATAAAATGGCCCAGCTTTTCCCTGAGAAGCTTAGTACCTCTGAACATTGAGACAGTCAACTCAGACAAACAGGCTCCAATTACTAGCTGCACTGTACATATATATGTACCTAGCTGAACAAGAAGTGAGAAACATTACCATCTGCCCAGTCTTATTATCCTGGTTCCTTGTACTGTCTTTCAGGAACTGGATCATCTTCTTCCAAAGCTGATGAAGCTCTGCCTTTTCTGCACCTTCCTCCTGTTTCATGCGTATTAGTTTCTGCCAAGTTTCAGCCACCTGTCAACAGGAACAAATGACCCATGCTGTCACTCTTAAAAGGGCTGAAGATCCGATATAAGTACAGTCAATTTGTTACCAAAATTCATCGAAAACTGGGTAAATAAAATTCCTTAACACAAATGTAGCATTAAGAAGTCGGCATTATTTACTGGGTAAGGGATACACAGGGGACTGCTCCACCTAGCGTGCATTCTCACCCTCTGCAAGTGCGTTGCTTACGTACAGTCACCACACACGTACTATAACTGCTTCTCAGCATAAAACCCTCCCCTGGTTCAGTCTTTTTATACTCTTGTTAGGCTGTGGCTACATTCCTAAGCAGTTGTCTTCCCGTTATCTTTCCTCTGTCTTTGCTCAGAAAGCAGATCCTGCACACTGTTTCTTTGCCAAAAGTGCACAGACACAGTAGATCCCCTAATTCTTGGATTAACCCTTCGGTATCAAATTCTATCACACTAGGGTAGACAACAGAGTAACATTTAAAGCAATCCAGATTTATCTGCTTTCTGATTAAATAAATAGCAAGTCCCAAAGCATCGTGTGGGACCTCTTCACCTTCCAACATACAGCAAGTAAGGTAGAGAACATCAAGAGTATATGAACTTTGACTCTGGTTCCTGGAGGAAATCAACAGTAAAAGTAGACCTAAAGATCTACAGCATTACAAACAGAAAGAGAACAAAAGCAGCAGTCCATGCTGAAATTCCAGTGTGGAAAAGTCAAGAGAACCGAAAAGAAAAAATACAACCCTTAAGTCTAACTTCAGTTTCTTGTTCCATATAAAGTAAGTCTGCCTTCATATGCGAAATTATTAGCATTAAATTTAGTTTCAGAAGCAGGTACACAATGAGGCTTTGGAGCTAATTAATAGTCTTCAGCCCCATGCTCTGTGGTATGCAAAATTTTTATCTTCCATTGCTGGAGGAAAGGTGCGAAGATGACATGGAGTACGACCATGCACCACCCTGTAAGAAAACAGCTTTTTCAAAGAGCAAAGAAAAAGTGAACAGCGTACTTCCAAAATATGCATTCTGTAACATTATGACAGAGATTGCAGCAAACACTACTGTTGAACCACACAGGCATTTAACAACTCCACCTGGTGGTACTGACCAGAGTCACAATGATTTCTGCAAAGCTTGTGATGCTCTGAAGAGGCTTTTCGTGTCCTCATCATCGTGCTGGGAATGCAGTACATAAGACACAAGCAATCGAGTTCAGGTTGTGTATGCATCCCACCTTACCCTCCAGAACGTAGCATCAGGAACAGCCTAGGAAGGGATTACCCCACCAGTGAAGGGCTCATCAGACACCTAGTACTGGCCAAGCCTGGCAAAGGACACCTGACTCACACATACTGCATGTAAATGTACATTTAGGACCATTTTCGACTTCTAGAAATAGAACAGAAGAATTATATTCTGCTCTTTCAGCCTCAATACTCAATAGTAGTCTTTGCCAGTTCTGTCAGTTTAATGGATTGCATCCAAGTCTTACCAGTAGAAAAGAAAAAAACAGTTAAAATCAGTTCTTCCTCGCTGTGGTCCACAAGGATATCTTAAGTGGTCTGTGGCCCGTAAAAGTCGGAATTCCTTGATGAAAAGCAGTTAGATCAAATAGAAAATTAGGAAAGAAAGTGCTTGACCTACCTCTACGTATTTCTTTTCTTGATGATATAGTTCCACAAGCTTGTTACATACATCACACCATTTCTGCTTGTCACCACTAGAAAGGAGAAAGAAAATCCCCCTGAAAAACAAGCTAAGTTTTTCATATAATAGTATAAGGTTATTCAAATTCTGACAAATAATTTTCAGTAGGTTCAGCTGTCAAACTAATATTTAGAATAAATACTACAAATTGCCCTAGAAGTTTTACTCATTGCTGCGCTGAATAAAAAAAGTCCTTCTTTTAGGGACTTTTTGATCAATTTTCAACATAAGGGAACAACCACTCTAGTCAGCTACAGTGACAGCTGAGTTAGATTTGTTAGATCTGTGCCTCTACGAATTGCATGACGCATACTCTGTGATCTTAAAGCAGTGAAAAATAAGCCTTCTTATCAATGCAGGCAATAAACTATCAGAGATAAATGCGCCAAGGTAGTGAGTTTAGACAGGAATAGGATAATGCAGAACTCCCTAAACTACTAGCCTCAAGTACAATTAAACTAAAAGAATTTTTGCTCTACCAAAAGGAACAGGAAAAAGGAACCTTACCTAAGCAGAGAAAGCCTTAGTAAAAAGGGCTGAACCACTGATGTGAGAAGGCTTTAAAAAACCCAAAGTCTATACTGTATATCACCAATAGCGTTCACTGAACCAGAAATCTTAAGACTCAATTTATGGCATTCGATATCCTTTACCTTTCATAAAGTTCCAAGAGTTTTTGGTAAACATCTGCTAAGTCTCCTTTGACATCTGTTTGGTTGGGTTTCTCATATAAATTGGCTAATCCCTTAACAAAAAAAACCAAAAAAAGTAAAGTAAGTAAGATTTTATGTCAATAGTTATGTTTTATGAGAACACTACCTGTTCTGCTCACAAAAATTATTCCATTGCCTTCAAAGAGCTCAAGTGCTAATGCAGTAATCACTGAAGAATTCTGCACAGCCCACTCAATCTATTTATATTAAGTGAAAAGCTTTCCTCACTTTCTTAACTAATATCAACAATTCTTTGAAACTTGTACATATTACACGATCTTGTCTACACAAAAGACAATATAAAAGTTCACTAGGCGATACGATAAAATATATATACAATACACAAAATATATATTAATACATATACACACCCAAGTATTGTATCAAGAAAGTCAGAATCTGATTACAAAAGTGAGGAAATTTCAACATACACTGAATTAAGGCCCCAACAGTTATACTTTAAAATAGCATTTATAGTAAGAAAATAGTAAGAACCTTATCACCTTGAAAGAACATTGACGATATCAGCAACAGACGTAATATGCGACCTTATGCTTCATAAATCAATAAATAACACAACTGTATCTTCTAAATCCGTATTACAACAGGCCGTAATGCACACACCACCCAGTACACAGCTACTTTGTGGGAAACAGAGGAGTAAAAAACTCTACAGGCAGTAATTGGTTTGATTTACAGCCCTGGAAAGAACTTGGGTTGATGTGATAACAAGATATACAGACCCTAAGCAAGAGAATCATAAACCTATGTTTCTATAGCTATAAATAAGAATATGTATCACGTGATATGGTGGAGGGTTTTAAGTATAGTAATGTGATTTTATACTTTAAGTTAAGAATTTAGATGTTATAATAGAAGTATATGGGTGTACGTGACCTAGCAAATAATTGGTAGAAAATAGACGCATTGCAGTAAAAGGTACCAAAGGTGATAGGTTATCAAGTCAAAACAAAGTTTTGTGGTAATTGCTTATTGGACCAGAAAGTTATAAATTGCCATGTAACCTTGAAACTCAGGACTATCTTTCGTTATGGCGAATTGCTGCTAAATCTCACAACCTCTGAGACTGATGCCTTGTTTGTTATTTTAAGTAATAAATTGTGTATAACCGTGACAGTCCCATCTCTTTAATAAGAACTCTGACCACAAGATAGCAAGCAGTGTCCCGCGCCGACACTATATGTATACTGTTGCTTTCAAGTAACAACAAAATCCATTAACAATCCACTTGATGCTGAAAGCTGGAAAAATACATTACTAGATAAAACATCTTCTCTCCATAAGAGAAGAACTGTCAAGTGTTTCTTGAGCTACAAGCACAGAAATTTTTACATGGACAAATTTACTGTATTTGTTTGAACTCATCTTCTCCCTTGCATGTCTCACAGCTATGTAGAAATACAAACACAAGAAAAATAAACTCAAATATACTGAAAATAAAAGTCCACCATGGTCTTACATCGGACACACAACTAATATGAACCTCAGCTAATCCAAAGCTTCCGTGGAACTTAAGGGCCTCAAGAAAACAAGACACAACTCTTAACTCTGCTTTGTTCCTATATTTAACTCCATAGTGGTACTTTCAAGGGAAACAAAAAATGGACATTCACATACCTGCCATGCCAGTAACTGGTTTGGTTCAAGTTCAATAGCCTTCTTATATGCTCCTTTCGCCTGATCAGGCTGCTCTAACTCAGCAGCTGCCAGGCCAATGAACACCCAAGCATTGTAGTTGTTTTTTTCTTGCTTCAAGACTGCCTAAAACCACACAATTTTAAGTAAAACTGATGAAAAAAATGTAACTTATTACATTTTTTTATTACATGACTAAAACTCCATGTACTGAGTTTTATCACTACAATTTGGTGGATTATTTTACATGGCAATATTAGAAGTTAAGTAATTTTTAGGAAGACACTGAGATTAGTAAATTCAGCTTCTTATGCCGGAGGATGCTTCACACCTGAAGTGTTGAGCTAGTAACCCATATTTGCAGCTCAGCAATTAAAGCACTCCTATGAGGTTTGGATTAGAAATGGATTTTTATCTCTATCATTCTAGACTTAATACTCTTATTGCCCCATGTAAGCAAATTCAAAGGAAGCGGAGTGAAAGTTTACATGTGGGAAACTAACACAAATAATCAATTAAGTTAAATCTGAAAATCCATCTCAATTATCACATCAATAAGGTACTCTGCACTATCATATAGCTGTAGGGATATGTGAACGAGAGCAAAATGTGCAAAAAGCCCCAAACTTACCTTCCAAGTATAAAATTAATTACCTTGCAATATTTTAATGCCTCCTTATACTCTTTATTTCTTATGGCATCTCTAGCACTCTTTAATGCTGCCTTCACCTCCTTATTTGACATTGTGGCTGCTAAACACAAAGGATGTATCATCAGTATATTCTGACACATACAAAATGCTTACATCTTTATTGCACAGAGGTCATTTTAAACAGAGAAATGTAGTGCAATATGACAAAATGCATGCAGCACTAGAAACTGATGAAAACAATGACATGGTTAAAATTAATCACATTTAGCTCCAATGCAGGATTCAGTCATTATTCCAAACAGTTACATGATACAAAGGATCTACCCAAGAATGAAATTTTTCTTACAGATTAAGAAAAATTTAAGTAGGAGGAGAGGTAGAGAGGTAACTAAGAGCTTGTAGTTAGACTCACGAGAAAACACCCTACACATATTATCTCCTCTTTAAAAAGAAACTAAGCAGTGAACTGTGCTTAAGAACCCTACTGCCCAAGACACGTGTTCCAGTGGCTGCTAAGAATCAGGGTTTTTCTTGCGTGCTTTCTACAGCAGCACCATGGCCATCTGTCACTTACACTCTGGTGTGGCCTACTCTGCTCCTCTCCCTTCACACCCACTTACGGCAGACTCTGCTTCTGACTACAGCCATGAATCAAAAAACAAAAAGCATTTAAGGGCACACCAAAGAGGCATTCACGCTTTTGAACACAATCATGCACTGTTTTGTGTATGTGGTACACCAAAATGAACTTCAGAAACACCACAGTCAAAGCTGCCGAGATGGGATGAGGCTGAGAAACAATACTGCTGCTGCCAGCACTTCGATGCCACCCTAAAGATGAAAAAAGCAAATAGCTAAAGAACGAAAAAAGTTTTTAGGAGCTTAAAAGCAAAAATAAAGGAATGGCTGAAAAGCCCAGTGCTAACTTAGCAATGAAAAGACACAGGATGAGACCGAATTTCAAAGATTCCCTCAGAACCTATAAAGAAATCTGTCGGACTTGCACTGCTCAGCAGCTCCTGGAAATAAATTTGCTTCCTGCAAGGGAACAGACGCTTCGGCAATCACAAACGCACCCCACTGCAGGCACTGTTCAGCATGGGCTCCACTGTCACCTACAGAGACCACAAAATACCACTTCGGCGCAAACCCGGGCACAGGGGAGGCGGCCGGCCCCCCGAGCGAGGGCATCCAGCCCGGCCTGAGGGTGGGGTCCGGGGCCCGTGGATGTGGTCCGGGGCCGCGGATCGCCTGGGCAGCCCCCCAGGAAAAGCCGCGGCGGACAGAGCTAGGCCACCACGGCGCGTCGCCACCCGCCACCCGCTACTGCCGCACCTTCAGCCACCGCCGCCTCCGCCACCTCAGCCGCCGCCCGCGCACATGCGCACTCTGACTGCAGGGCAGTGACGCGCAGGTACGCCCTCATTTTTTCATGGGGCACTGCGGGAGATGTAGTTCCTGTCTCCCGGGGCACGCTGGGAACTGCAGCCCGCCGCCCGGGGCATTGTGGGAGTTGTAGGCCGCGATAAGCGGCCAGCATGGGGTGGGTTAAGCCTCACGCTCTTAACAGAGCTCCGGAATCTCCTTTCGGAGCCGCTGTTCCTCTCGGTCCGGGAGTTGGGGGTTACGGTGGCGGGGCGATGCGAGGCAGAGGGCCACTGGGGCAAGCCGCGCTGGCGCTGCTCCTCATGGCCGCCGGAGCGGGAGCGAGGCCGCAGCCCACCGGCCCCGGGGACCAGCCCCGGTCTAACGTGGTGCTGGTGGCCTGCGACTCCTTGGTAAGTGACCAGGCGCGGAAGTGCACCCTGACAGGTGAGAGAGGGCGGGAAGGCGGCAGCAGCCTGCACGGAACCACCGAGAATGAAAGACCCCTCCCACACGGACGCATTGCCAAGGCCAGAGGCACGGGCATGCGCACACGAGGCAGGTGTTTACGCCGTGGGACCGCCGCGGGGGCGGCGGCGGCGAGCCCGCCGTGTCGGGAGACACCCAAGTGTCTCCAAACCAAACGCAGCGTGCTTCCTAGCCGGGTGCGCCACGCTCGCATCAGAGGCATGGCAGCAGTCGAAAACCTCTGCGCAGGTCGCTCCCGCGGTCTGGTGTGATACGGCTTATCACCACAAAATTGGCGAGAGGCGGGCCGTGCCAGCACGACTGCGTGGCAGGTCAGCCGTCACTGGAATGGGGCTGGTGTGTAAAGTGAATGCTCTGCTGTTGGCTTGAAAAGCCGAATGGCAAGCAAGGTCACTAAACCCTGTTGCCCTTGCCATTGTCAATCCTAAGAATGTTAGGTCTCCACAACAAATGGGACAGAGAATTGCTGTAATCACGGGTGAAATTATTGATTTATTGGGCATCAAATACTGGTTTACTCAGGCTCTTACAAGGTATAACAACACAATAAACTTGTCGTGTGTATAGCCGTAGGTATCTAGCGGCTTCATTACAGTGATTTATTAATATATTTGGTTTAACCCTCTGTGCCGGTTTGGCCAAAATCTAGTAATATAGCCCCTGAGAGAAAACCAGGTTGCAACCACCCTTCCCCCCCACAGGGTTCGGGAAAAAAGAAATTTTTCCTCGAAGGAAAGTGAAAGAGATAAAAACTATTTATTTTAACAAACACACAGGAAAAGGATAATGATGCTGAATAATGAATTAAAACCCCCGCTATAGAGAGAAACCTGGGAAGATTTCAGAGTCCTTCTGTAGGTGTGGTCTCTCTCCTCCTCGGAGCTGGTCGGTGAGGGCGTGGGCCCACCCCCGGGCCTCGGGGAGAAAATTCTCCTGATGTGTTCTGATGTTGTTGAAACAGTTCAGAAGAGAAGAAGGGTAAAAAACCAAAGTCCCAGGAAACAAAATTCAGCTCTCCGTCTCACACCAAGAGGGGAAAAAAAAAAACAAACCAGCTGGCTGAAGAAAAAGCAAGCAGGGTGCTCCCTTCGTGCCTTCCGCAGTCAGAAAAACACTGAGGAGTGTAATCTCTGTGTCCTTGAGAAGCTGCTTTGGAAAGCTCATCTGGGTTTTTTTTTTCAAGCTCAGTTTAAAGGCACAGAAAAGGCACAATATTACTTTTTGGGCATAGAGCATGATAAGGGATACACATGATAGAGTCACCCCAAGACACCCTCAGACACAGAAATTTTTAAACTTACTGATCCTTGCACATATCTTCACAGTTTTGTCACTGTGCCCAGCCAGCATACTTTGATGTAGGATTTACTCTGAGGAGACTTGGTTTGTCTAACTCATCTGAATGCTCCTTGGTATGGAATCAAACATAAGCTTTGTGGTGTTAAGCTCCAGGTGCTTTCACTTTTCATCACTTCTCATTCACTGTTGAGAAATTTTGGTTCCTAGGCTTCTTGGAATTCCATCCTTGACTGCACAGAAAAGAGCAGTTGACGTCTTGCCTGCTGCCTGTTCTTCTTGGGATGAATTTTTCCTAAATATTTGGTGAACATGTATTACGTTTTTTCAGACCCTATCTTTAAACACATTTGTTGTGATTTCAAAGATAAAGAAATAGCTCCTTCTTTATTAATGTAATAGCTCCTGATTGACTTTCCTTCCTTTGACTGTATTCTCTGTTAATTTTATTTTGAGTAAATCATCTCTCTTAATATTCCAAAATAATGCATGTTTTTTCCTCCATATTTTCAGCTTTTACTAAAAGTCTTACTTACCAATAGTTAAAATTACAGTATTTAAGGTCTGGAGGGTTAGTCAATGTCCATTTTAACCTCAGATGCTAGCAGAGGCTGCAGACAAACCTTAGGTGAACTTCTGTATGTCCCCTTTAAGCAGGAAGATTCTCATAACTATATTACAGGGGTTAATGAGGAAACCCTTACAAAAAGGAAAGGTAAAACTCACAATGTTTGTGATAGTCTTACATAAACAATTAAGAACAAGGTGCTGTTTTTGCAGAGTGTCATATTTGCATAGTGCATACAAAGAAGAGTGTGGTAAAAGAAATGTGTAAGCTTTTTTTCTGAGATGGATTCGAAGGTAGAAACAGATGAACCATTTTGATTACATCACTAGTAGAGAATAGGAAGGATTGCATATTGTTGAAACTAACAGGTTTTCTGGGAAAAGCAAGCTTAAGTCCTGCAGCCTGTTAAAAAGGTCTGGACTTTTATTATACAGTGTGCCTGACTTTGTTGTGGGTCGCACGGCCTATGAAGGAGTCATACCTGTTTTGCCAAGTGGGACAAAAACTTTCTTCTCAGTGATGCTGGACTATGTTCAGCCTGCAGAATAGTGACCTCTTGCTTGAACAGCTGGCTTTCTGCTGCTGTGTCACATCAGGCATTGTGCTATTCCAAGGGTTTCCTGGTGAAATGTGCTAGCTGGCAATTCAGCTCCTGAATTGCTACTTGAAATTAACTGTGTGATGGATGACAGGCTTTGCTGGCAATGCAGCTCAAGTTCCTGGATGAAAGGTGCTTGTTTGTATTAAAGTAATTTTATTTCCTTAGGTATTTCAAAACCTGGAAATCCTACACAGTTCTTAGAGGATGGATTTCCAGAAATAGCTGTTGACCTTCCACCTTCTGAGCCGATTCAAGACGCTTATTACTTTCACTGAATACCCTGTCATCTATAGAAACAATAATCATGTCACAGTATACCAAGCATACTATGACACAAAATATACTGAGTTCTTTTGCTACTGTGTCATTGAATATCATAACACAGTATCAATATAAGGAACTCTTGTCTCCAGCTGTTCAAACAAGACTTTTTTGGACAAACTTAAGAATGTGTTGTTGACAGGACTGCACAGCAGTTGTGTACTTCTGTCATGGTTTAGGAATGGTATTCTCCAATTCAGTGTTCCCGCTGAAATCATGCCAAACTATGTGCTGCTTGCTCGCTCCTCTATCCCCCTCCCATTCCTCTGCGGCAGGCTGGAGCAGAGAATTGGAGGCAGAAAAGATGAAGGTCACAGGTTGGGGTAAGAACAATTTACTAGAAACAGCAGTGAGATAAGGAAAGAAGAGTAACAGCAACAACATTAATAACAAAAATGTACAAGAGAGGTGAGCGATTCACATTTGAGTGCTCACCACTATACCATGCAGAGCCCAACAGTTCCTGACTGCCACCACACTCCCCTGCCCTGGAAAGGACCCCTTCCCCTGTTCCTGGAAAATGACATGACGTACACAATAACCTCCATGTCGTAGCTGTGTCCCCTCCTGGCTTCTGCAAAAAAGAACCATATCCTGGCTGGAACCAGGACAACTTTCCAAAGAGCACTTTCAGCCCAAAGTTTTGTTCAAGTTCCTATTGCATATTACAGCTTTATTTCCAGTTTGTCCTACTGAGTGCTTGTTCAAGTTGCCATTTGTAGCAGTGTACAAAATTAGGTGATTGCTCATTTAGCTTGTTCTGATATGAGCTGAATTCAGAGGCTAGGATGCTGCAGTTAGCTCTACTGGTGCCAAATGGAGTGACTCTCTACAAATGCTGTATTATCCAAGAGTATTTCTGCCAGAAACCAAATGGTGGGAATTGCTTTTTTCTGCAGTTAAAACTACAGATGCACTGGCACTTGTCTGTTTGTCTAAACAAATAGGTGAAAATGAAATTAGCATTATGAAAGTATCAAAAGGGAATCATTGTGGGTGACATTTCAGTGGGAGAATAGCCTTCCTTTTGATTTCTGACTACTTTTCCAGTCCATAGTTTCAAAGAAGTTCACAGAGAAGTGGTATGGATAAACCTTTAAAAAGGATGAGGAATTAGTGGTGGTTTCACAGAAATACGTGTGTCGTACTCAGACACGAAAGGACCACACAGACCCAGCTCAGTCAGGTAGAGGCCGAGACCCTGAAAGAGGCCTCGTTGTTTATTTCACATCATATAAATCTGCTTCTCAGAATGACCATGGCTTGGAGGATGAAGTTACCACCTCTCCAACCACACTGGTCAAAGGAAAAGACCATCAAACTTTCTCCGCCTCAGGAGAAGGAATGAAAAGAAAAGAGATGGTTAGCTAAACATAACTTATGTTTACAGAAAGTGCATGAGAACTTAATTGTATTTACAGAAATGTGAGAAATTGTAAATACAGAAATTGTATTTACAGTGTGAGAACTCCATCACAGAAATGAAAACATCAAAAGACTGCAAAACTCAGGGCGATATATGTGCTACAGCATACATCTACATTGGGATTCAGCCTTACTCCTTGTTACCTTTCACCGTGCCTATTTCCATGGAATGTGTCATGGTAGGACCCCACCCGTGAAGAACTGGAGCTTGGAATATGTGTAGCGATACAAGGGAATTAATTTAACTATAAAGAAGCCAGGTTATCTTTTCCACTGCACTTTTTCAAAAGTGATCCATTTTATATTGGTCTACTTAGAGCTTCTCAGCACTGTTTTCCATACCTATGTAGAATTGGCAGCATTTGAGCAACACAAGTCCAAGGTAACAAATAGATGAATTCATGCAGCTGATAGTTTGCATTAATGCTGTTTGTGTGTTGCTTTTGTCTGTTTGATTACAGGATGGACGCTTGACATTTTTCCCGGGAAATCAGACTGTGGATTTACCTTCTATAAATTTTATGAAAAGACACGGCACTGTCTTTCTCAATGCCTACACCAATTCTCCAATTTGTTGTCCTTCCCGTGCAGGTAGAAGCAAGCAAAACATCAGATAAATGCTTGCATATGTTAATTTAAATATATGGTAATGATGGGAAATTTAAAATGATTGGATTGGGAGGGATTTGTTTTGGTTTTCAGTAAGATCCTTTTTCTTTCTGTTTGTGCCTGAATTTTTATGGTGTTCTTCTCTTTCATCTGTTTATCTCTTCTGTTTCCTGTGTTTCCTCCTTTCTTTTTATTTTTTTTGTTCTCCTTTTTTCAGTTAAGTGTAAGCTCCCAAATGTTTTTACGAACTCCACTGAAGCTTCAGATTTTTAAAAAATCTTCAGGATTTGTAGAGAGATCATAGATTTGTTTTGCTGCAGTGCCGAAACTACACTCAGAACTACTCTCTCTTCCCAATACAAAGTTAATAAATATCTTTCCTGTGTTAAGCAAAGAGTGAGAAATAATAACAGCTGAATAAAGTGGTAGCTGTGACCACTGCCTTCTAGATACGAGGTATCTTTCAATAGCTTTAATTGAATACTTCCCTGTTTTTCTTTACTTAATGCAATTGTTGTTCTCTGTTCAATTTCACACTTGCAGAATTTGCTAGGAAGATAGAAGGAAACTACATTCTTCAATCAAAGGTTACATCTTAAAATGTTTTTACCTTTTTCAGTTGTTTTGCAACAACTCCTTGACCTTCATCTGTAGCTATAAAAGAGATCCCCCTTTCTCTCAAAGCATACGGTGAAAGAAGCAGCAGGCAAAGGCTGTCAAATACAGTGCTACATTTATAATATTCCCTTTATTGGTAACCTAGTCCCCCTTTCTTTTTGTCACGGTCACATTTTAAGTGGGTGATGTTACATGAACAAGCTATCAGCCTTTTTTTCTTTTACTTTATGCTTGAGTCTTTCGGCCAATTTTTATTGCTAAGAACAATGACTTTGTGTTAAATTATTTAATTTTGGTAAGTTTGTGAAAATGACAGGTTAGTACTCCTGTGAGAAAGAAACTGCATAATGAATAAAACAATTCATCAATAATATGTAGCATTATAGGTAGCCGTGACCACTGAGCTCATATGCGGGGCTCTGAACCAGCAGGACATCTCTCATTTAGCCAATAGCTTGGACACCTGCGAGAAACTGAGGGTGCATCTATTGTGGATGTGTCAGGGATGATACCAGAAGAGATGGTGGGAAAGAGAGCTTTGGGGTGGGGAAAGGAGGACTATTGCCATGTGGGGTTGATGCTCTTTGATTACAGGATATTTCTATTGCTTTTAGAATGACTTAGTTTCATTTTAGGACTACCTTTAACTCTAAACTAGCATTGGAAAGAGTGAATGATTCTTGATAAGCTGCAAAGAAATAGGAATGCATTAAAAAATCTTCCCTTACAGTTCCTTTGCAACTCTTCCCTTGGTTTCATTTCTCTTTGGTATCTTCTTTATTATTCTCACTTTGTTTCTGCAATTGGTAGTAAAGTAGATTACCTAAAAAGAATAAAATTAAGGGCATATAGTATTTATGAAAATACTACATTGTAATTCTGTCCACAGATATGCTTAACGTTAAACTCACATTAAATCTAACTGTAGTAAGGGGAAATAACACTCTGAAACACATGTAAATGCAGGATTGTTTCATCAGAAACCAAAAGGAATATTTTCTGATCTAATTAAAACTTGATATAATGATTGCACAGCACCTGGAACGACAGGACCTTCTGCAATTCTGGGGATTATTTGAGGAAACTTTGTTACTTGTATTGATTATGAAATAAGATTTGGAAGAGTAATACGTTGTATTCCTTTTTCTATTGTATCACAGTTTGGACTTTTAACGTCTATAATAATGAGAAGATTAAGCCCTTCTCAACCATATAGGTAGGGGGTACTAATCACTCATCGTTTTTTTTCCCCCAGCTATGTGGAGTGGTCTTTTCACTCATTTAACAGAATCCTGGAATAACTTCAAAGGTCTAGATCCAGATTATGTGACATGGATGGATCTCATGGAGAAGCATGGCTACCGTGCACAGAAGTTTGGGAAATTGGACTTCACTTCTGGACATCATTCAGTAAGGTAATCAGGTAGATTCTCCTGCTATGAAATGAGCAGCAGTGAACAAATCATGTAGTGGTCTGTCATGTGGTTTCAGTCTCCAGTTGAAATGATAGTAGCTTTAATTTAAAAGAAATTATGTTAGCAGAGATCTGTCCTGCAACTTTTTGGAGAAGCAAGCATATCGCATGCAGCTCCACTTTGGCTTTTACCTGTAGTTGAACAGTGATACAAAAACTGGTTTTGCCCAATGTGAATGGTTATTTTTTATCATTGGTATTGCTCCATAAGTGAAATTCATAAACTGTTTTTGCCTTGCCTTAAGGCTTCCTGACTTCCTGGTTAGGCTAACAGTGTAGGAAAAGCAGAAGAAAAACCCATACTACTAATAATTAAATATGAAGTCTACTGTCACAAAATGTCAGAGGTTTTGTGGGATTTTTTTGAAGGTCGTAGGTGTTCACAGACTTGTGCTCTTTTCGTGGGTTGACCCTGGATGGACACCAGGGCCATCATGATAGAACAACCTGTTCTATGACTCCATCTCCTCCATTGAGCAGGAAAGAGAAAAAACAGTGACTCGATGGTGAAGAGAAGAATTGAAAGAGATCACTCAGGAACACAGGCAAAACAGACTTAACTCAGGAAAATTAATTCAATTTATTGCCAATTAGAAGCCAGAGTAAGGCAGTGAGTAGTAAACTTGAATCCTAAAACACTTTCCCCCCACCCTTCCCTTCCACCCAGGCTCAACTTCCAAATTCTCTACCACACCTGTCAGCAGCACAGGGGTTTGGGAATGGGGGCTGTGGTCAGTTCATCACACATTGTCTCTGCCACTCGTTCCTCCTCAGAGGGAGGACTCCTCACGTTCTTCTGCTTCAGTGTGGGGTCCCTGCCCCACTGAAAGGACAGTCCTTCACTAATTTCTCCAAAGTGAGTCCTTCCCATGGGCTGATGTTCTTCACAAACTGCTCCAGCATGGGTCCGTCCCATGGGATGCACTCCTTCAGGAACAGACTGCTCCAGTCTGGGTTTCCCCAGTGCTTCCAGTAAACCTACTCCAGCGTGGGTTCCTCTCTTTGCAGGTCCACAGGTCCTGCTGGAAGTCACCTCCAGTGCAGGCTTTCCACAGGATCGCATCCTTTTTTGGATATCCATTTGCTCTTGATGTGGAGTCCTCCACAGGCTGCAGGTGGATATCTGTTCCATGGACTGTCCATGAAGGGGGACAGCCTTCCTCACCGAGATCTTCTCCATGGGCTGTAGAGGAATCTTCATTCTTTGTCATTTTTATGAACATGCTCTATCTTACTGATTAATGATGTTGTCTATTGTTGAAATAATAATAAAGAGTAGCTTTTTCTTTGATATGAAACAGGTTAGAGTTACTTAACATTTGGTTTTTTAGTTTTGAGGGGATTTTGTTCTTTAAACTTGATCCTAATCTCAGTCTGACTGGATAATCAGACTGGCCTATGGCCTACATAATACTTTTTTCTGTATAAATCAGTATTATGACATTAGGTGCCATTAGACACACCCATCCACACGCTCCTTTATCATATTTCATTTTAATGTTCAAGAAATATGCTTTCTCTGTAAACCAAATGCCTTTTTCTAAGTAATTTATTTACGCCTGTTTAGGTTGAAAGTGTGAGCCTAAGCAAGGAGTTAAAACAGTAAAAAGAATTGTTACAGATAATTTTGAATAGCTTTTCTGAAAGTTAAAGTGCACTGGTAAAATTACTTTGGGGATCGAACTGGTTAGATGCTCTTTAAATGATCATAATACTGTGTTTTGATAAAAGTATGTGATCAAACTTCAAGCAGTTTTATACTTTCCTTTATAATTTGGTTGGTTATATTGAAATTTCCATCAACAAGATGAAGATTAGTCAAGGTCTTAGATGGTCTGCTTCTCACCAGTGTCCACCATCATTCACTGTAGCAAAGAAACAAGGACATCTGCAGCTCAGATTTTCTGGTGTTTTAGAGAGACAACAATTGCCATGATACTAGAAAATCTGTTCAAAAATATTTGATCATTAAAATGTTGCCATTCTTCTCTCTTCTTGCTTTCTTTGCACCCTTTTCTGTTATTCCTTTGATAGGATTTATCAACTACATCTAAAGCAATTGTACAAGAGAAATCATTCTTACAGATTTTTGTCTAAAGTGTGTTTAATTAATAGTACAATCCACACCCAGAGTGTTGTTTCTAAAGGCAGCCTCACCAGGCAAGTTATTTCCCTCTAGACTCTTTCAAATAAAAATCTCAGGCCCAGTTTACAAATAAATAGTGTGTGAATCTGTGCCAGAATGCGGAGAAGAGTCCACAAGATGGAGTGCTGTTTCTAAACATTATTTTGTAGATGTGAGAAGAGCCATTGAAGCCATATCATGAAGTGGTAATAAGTAAGAAAGAAGATTCAGAAGCAGAAATAAAAAGGCTGAAGGTCTGAGTATAAAATAGATGCACAGTTGTTATTGCTCAATTGAATAACAATTCTCCTTTATGCAGGAATTGCAAATAGATTGCAGCTAAAAGTATAGGGGAAGTTCTTCAGGAATTCATACTGCTTTTTGTTTGGAGGAAAAGTGAGGAAAACATTTTCTGCTGAGTGTGTGACTTGTGTATGTGTTTTCAGTAACCGTGTGGAAGCTTGGACTAGGGATGTTGACTTCCTGCTCCGACAAGAAGGAAGACCCATGGTGAAACTTACAGGCCATAGGAAGCATGTTAGAGTGATGGAGGCAGATTGGCAGAATACTGATAAAGCAGTAAATTGGATAAAGGAAGAAGCTGTTAACCTTACTCAACCATTTATTCTTTATTTGGGACTGAATTTACCACATCCATATCCATCACCCTATGCAGGAGAAAATTTTGGATCCTCTACATTTTTAACATCTCCCTATTGGCTTGAAAAGGTATGTGAGGGTGAAATTTAAATAAATTTTTTTAATAACTGTACTTATTACAAATAGTATTTTATTCCCGATTTTTCAAGATTGACCCAGTTTTGATATTTCACTACACAGTAAGAAAGTATGAGATGAATGAGATGTTAGATTTCTGATTAAAGGCTAAGCAAATAGAAGTGAGGAATTTCTCTCTGTTGTGGAAAAAGGTTTTTTAGCAGTATTCATTGAATCAATAAATAAATATGGAGTTCAATGGCTAGAAACACATAAAGAAAAACGAGATTGTTGCTCTTCTTAGCCGGAAATTAATTTTGGTAATGGTCTGAATGTTCATTGTTATGAACATTCTGTGTTTTGCTTGTGAGAAATGGTGCTATATGTAATAATTTTGTCTGAGTTTTACAGTGAAAGATTGACTTTTTCTGCAGTATGAACCTAGAACATGAAGCAATATAAGACACAGCTGAAGTCTTTCTTTTCTGTTAACCTCTTCTGTGCTACTGTAGGTTTTCAAGCACAAGAAAGTGTCCTTATGTCTGTATGTGTAAAGCTAACAAATAGCACTCCATTCCAAAGAAGAAATACTTTTTCTCTGTCTTGTGTGGTCACCAGGTACCATTATCTGCCATAGAATATAAATGTATTACAATAGATTTCATTGCAGAAAGGAATTAATAGTCTCTGCACCTGCAGAATTAGAATTAGGTTGATAAGACTTTATATTTCAAAAAGTCCCTCCGTATGCAATTTATATAACTTATGGCCTTTTCCACTGGAGAACTGCTAAATCTCATTATGTAGGTGTACCAAAAATACAAATACTTAGAAAAAAAGGATTTACAGTGAAGGTTGAGAGATGTGAATTTTTTCATAATAGTGAGGGTTGTGGGTTGTTCTGGTAATGGTGAGAAGTTTGCGGGGAGAGGAAGAGCATGGGAAAAAAACCCTTCATTTAAAAAAAAGTAGAATCTAGCTTAGTTATTAAGGAAAAATTGCTGGGTTAGATGTGTCTTGGGAAGCGTAGGTACTTTTTTTCAATTCACAGGCAGAATTATAACATCTTTGAATTTTTGTCATCCTTTATCCAGTCAGAGCGCCTTAACTCCACAGTTTGCTGGGGTCCTTCCCGCCACTGTGTATACATACTGCATTGTGTGGACTACATATTACCATTTATTGATCATCGGTCGGTTCTTCTCTGATGTAGCTCTTTTTTGGTCATGGAAGAAGCAGTCTTAAAATCACAGAGATAGTCTTATGAAGTTTGAACACACAGATGAAGAACTGAATTAAATGTCTTGTTTATTGGGGTTGTAATACAGGACAGAGTATCAACATAGTATATTTGTGAAACTCTGGGTTGTTAAGCAGATGGTCCCCTGTATTTTGTACGAGCTGTCATTTTGTAGGGCATGTGGCCTCTTTCCTAGTTATGAATTACGTGTCTTGGTTTCAGACGATTTAAAGAGGTGGACACTCTAAAATGAGTTCCTCCCCTTAGTTTCAGACAATCCCTTTCCACCAATAAGGAACCAATACCTGTAGATTTAAGTGAAAAAATAAGTTTATTAACAAGCAAAACAGCAACATGCAAAAAATAGCAGTGAATAATCACTAGATACAAAATTGCTGAATCTCAGGCGCTCCATGGGAACAAAGAGACCCCCAGACTGCTGGGGTACTGCCCGCTTCCAATCTGACAGCCCCCCCACTGCCAGCCACCTGCAGGGCAAAGGGAAGATGGTGTCAGACCCTTTCCAAGGTGGCACCTGCCATGGGTAACCACGCACTCCAGGAAAAAAGGGAAAGGATGGCAGCAAACCCTCCTGGGAAGGTTGGAGCTTATGAAGCTCTAGTGGCAGATGGGAAGTTCTGGCACATGAGGGGTCAGCACTGCTGCCCGGTGCTTCGTCCTGCTGCCTGCCGGACTCTGCTGGTGTTGGTGCTGGTGCCTTCTGACCTGCTGGTGTGTTGGGGAACGCAGGCGGGGAACTGGTCTCTGGACACTGATGTGGGGTGGCCCAACCCCCAGGGACCCGCTCAAGCTTCATTGCCATAGGGTTTGCAAAGATCACTGCAAACACAGTTTCTGATTGCTAAAATGCAGTTTTTGCGAGTTGCCACAGTTGCAAGCCCAGAAACCTGCCAGAATCAAGCGCTTCTGAAGGGGAGTCTCCTCCTTCAGCAAAAGAGGAAGTCACCTTGGGTTCCTTGACCTTTTGAAGGGACTGGCACCTCCCGACTGCCCTCCAATTCTGGTTCCAGCCCTGCTGCAGGTCTTGAAGAGACAGTGACAATTTTACGGCAGATAGATATGGAATACAGTAACATTTTTGGTTACCCAGGACATTACGATACACAGAAAAAAGGATTATGGCTTTGTGAATCCTTAAAACTAGGCTGTAGTCCTGTAGAAAAGAGTCATGGATGGAGAAGGACACTTCTTGCTGTTACATCTTAAGCAGCTAATCAATACCATTTGCAAAGTCCAAAGTGTAACTTTATGTAGCCAAGGACCTTTAGCAATAAGTAAATGACTGAAGCAGTATTTGTTTATCTCCATGATTTCTCCTAGCAGTGTGTTTCCTGTAGATCCTAGGGAAACTTACATTTTGATGAGTCTATTTGACTATTACAAAGCCAGGTGTTACTGCTTGTGGGCACTTGAACTCTTGCAGTCTTATCAACTTGTTTAGCTGTCGGGCTTTTCCTCCAAGTAACAAGTGAGAGGACAAGAGGAAATTGCCTCTAGTTGCACCAGGGACAATATAAATTGGATATTAGCAAAAATTTCTTCACTGAAAGACTTGTCAAGCATTGAAACAGGCTGCCCAGTGCAGTGATCGAGTCACCATCCGTGGAAAGATTTGGAAGACATGTTGATGTGGCCCTTGGGGACACGGTTTAGTGGTGGGTTTGGCAGTAGTGGGTTAGTGTGGGCTCAATGATCTTAGACATCTTTTCCAACCTTTCACCTATTTCTGTGGTTCTATGACTTAATACATCTACTAGATATTAAGAGAGAATATTGTCTATTATGGGAGATGGAATATTGTGGGAGCTCAAGGCCGTTAGCAATTCTGGTGGCCAGATACGCCATGTTCTCAAGAGACAGACATCGCACTACCAGCTCCCCAGAGAGCTGCCCATGTTTGGGGCAGCCCTGGGATGTGCTTCGCAGACACTGGAGTTGCTCTGCTATAATCTAGTTCTCAGGTCTGTTTGTTAGAGATTTTCAGAGGTAAATGAGGGCAAAGGGTGTGGGTTTAGTATTTAATAAATGTAAGTTTTCCATACTAAGATTACATCTTCTCCGCTTTGTGGTAATTTGTGTTTTAAGTCTACAGTATACAAGTAATTAACTGTTAAATGCAACACTTTATTTAAGGGAGTATTTACAAGTACGACAGCCAAGGCTAAATGTGTATATCAAATTTCAAGACTCTAAAGCTAGTACTAAAGCAGACAATATCTGTGACTATGCCTAGTTTGAATATCCAAATCCAACACTACTTGAAATAGATTGGCTTTTTAGTTTCACACTGATCTTACATTTCTTTATAACTAAATGGATTGACATCTGTAGAAACATGTAGAAAGTATTAGAAAATTGGATTAATGTAGTCAGTTCTTTTTATCAAGATGCCAAAACTTGTCCTGGAGCTTTCCCAGAATACATGATTTTCCATGTTGTTCTCTAGTCCCGCGTAACACCCAATCTTTTAGATCCATGAGGTTTATAGGTATTGTACAGTTATGAAGACTCTATGACAATATTCTGTGCTTACTTTAGAATACTGTTCTGTGCTATCTCTCTTAAAAGTATGCAGCAGCTGGTGAAGCACGTATTTGTGTGTCCTAGCCTTAGTTTCTAGCTGATAGTCACACGTTTTTAAAAAACTATTTACCTGTGGAAGCTGTGGGGAAGTATGGAGGAGGTAGCAGCACTGTGTAACAAATAAGCAGCTGGTGTTTGCTGGGCCACAAATTGAGAACTGTGAATTTGTGCTATAATTCTAAAAATTAAATCTGTGTTTAAAAACTTGTTTAATTCAGTTGCTAAAGTAATGTTAATTTCCTCTTATTTTTAGGTAAATCATGAAGCTGTTAAAATACCCAAGTGGTCTTCTCTTTCAGAGATGCATCCAGTAGACTATTACTCATCATACACCAAGAATTGCACAGAAGAGTTTACAAAGGAAGAAGTGAGAAATATTAGAGCATTTTATTATGCTATGTGTGCAGAGACAGATGCCATGCTGGGTAGGTAATGTCTTATTACGCAGTCGGTTTTCTAGTTCTGATTTTTTTAAAGAAAATGCAGATAGAGCTGATCTTTTGGGGAAAAATTAGAAAACAAAACAGCACAATTCAGATCTGGGAGTAAGTCATGGAAGTTGCCTAATCAGCCTATATGATAAATGACGGGATAGCCTTTTAGGTGAATTGAGAGCACTCTGAAAAGTAATCACAGCCAGCAGTCAGAGGCTCTGTAGAAAACCAGTAACTGCAGCAAAACATTGCACGACCCATTGCGCTGGTTTAAAACCTAGTGGGAAAATTACCCCATGCAAGCTGCCACTCCTCCCCCATCCCCTTTTGACAGCACAGGAAATACTAGGAGAGACCACAAGTGGGAACAACAATTTTACTGAAACATTCAAAATAAACACAAGAGTATTGATAAAAGAGGACACAAAGGGAGAGTGCTCTACCCAAAAGAAGGCTATTCACCAATGAAAAAGCAAAAACACCCCCCAAAGAGAGTACCCAGTGTGGTTTTCCCAGACAAAGGCAAGATGGCTCTTACCATCCCCATCCCATCCACACTTGACCATGAGGCTCAGGAAAACAAAAGCAATGAGGCAAATAAGTTTCTGCAGTTTAATATCCTTCCCCCAGCCTGGAAACAATGGAAAACAGGGGCAAAACAAAGCCTAGAAAGCTAATTCATCCAAATAAAAGGTCCTGCTGCCGAAAGTGGTGGCGCTGACAGTGGCAGCAGCCGCAGAAGCAGTAGCAGCAGTGGTGGTGGCAGTGGCTTGTCTCATCTTCCCGCTGCTCCAGCAATAGTTACAGCTTGTCAGGGTTTCAGAAAAGTTACAGCTTCCCATGGCTTCAACAACAGTTAAGGGAGCAGTTCACACCTTTTCTCCACCAAAGTAAGACTGAATCAACTTCACACCTTGGCTTTTCCAGCTGAAAACCATGCCCCCTCCGTGACATAAGTGGTATGTTATTAAACAATGCTGGAAACTCCACCCCTCCTTTCCTCTGTACCCAGGATACCCATGTACAAGAGGAACTAAATCTCTTTGGTTAAGTGCTAACTGAAATAATGGAAACGTTTTGTGAAGGGGACAGTCTGTAAAAGCTGAGCTGGAAGAAAAGATATATTTTAGGGCATAAGTAGTTTTCCTTAGAGATGGATTTCAAATGTGTAACCTGGGTAACAGCTGTTACACAGCAGCTGAGCAATAAGTTTACATTTGGAGTGTCCCTTAGCAGCATATTATTGAAAGTTTTTGAGAAATAATTAATTGTACATTCAGAATTCTTCAGGGTTTGCAGGAAGGTCTACAGATTTAAAATTTACAATGCAAGTTGGTCTTAATTAATAGTGTTTTATTTCTTAATTTGAAAAGTGACCATGAATGAATGAGAATTTGCTTGCATACTAATATGAAATTCATGATTAAATAAGCTAATCTTTTAGGCATGTTAGATTGGTAAAGTGAATTAAAAGACACAGAATTGCTCTTCCTCATTTTATGAATGAAAAGAGATCAATAGAAGCCTAACAGCTTTAGGAGATGAAAGGACTGTAAAGTAACTGAACTGGGGTTTTACTAGTATGTTTAGGCATGAATCATCCTAGAGTTTTATTATTTAAGATGAGTAAGTACTTTGCTTTGATCTTGGCCCTGTCTTTGTTGCACAAATGTATGTACAAAAAGAGAGGAGTATATGTTGTGTCTTCCTTGCACAAATGTATGTGCAACAAGAGAGGAGTTTCCTGGTTTGACTAGGAGGGTTCCTTGAAGTTTGCATGCTGCTTTGCAGGTACGGACCTTGGAAGAAGTATTTTGAATGTATCCTTTTCACTATCTTCTTGTTGTTGCAGGTGAGATTATTTCAGCTCTGCGAGATACGGGGCTTCTTGGAAAAACTATCATTATATTCACTGCAGATCATGGAGAACTTGCTATGGAACACCGTCAGTTCTATAAAATGAGCATGTATGAAGGAAGTTCCCATGTTCCTCTTTTAGTCATGGGGCCAGGTGTAAGAGAACAGCAGCATATACCAAATGTAGTATCTCTTGTGGATATATATCCTACTATGCTTGGTGAGTTAAGTAATTTCAGATGACAATTTTTTTCCCAGTTGCCGTTATTATTCTGCTTTCGTATCATAGCCAGCATTATGTCTCCACTTTGAGGCAATATAGTAACACAACAGGAGATAATTTATCTGTGGAGCATACATATGGACTTAATAGAAAAAGGAAAAATAAAATAAGGAAACTGATGATCTTTCTTATTACTCTTACTGTCATCCACATAATTACACTGACTGATTATATATAGGATTATTTGTTACCAAAAACAAGGGCATATAACCCATTTTAGATATGAATAATCCTTGCTAGCCTACATACCCAACAGTTTACTACAGAAATTACAGTGCATGCAGAGATGAGATTAAACCTGAAAGGATGACAGGTTCATTAACTTAGCTTTGTTAACTTCTTAAAGGGATGTCTTTTATAAAGGGTCATGTGGAAAAAGTGTGAATAAAGCTTTGTATAGGAAATGTACAACTGATCAGGGCAAACATAAAAAGATATGATAATGGATATCCATTCTTACCTTATGAGATATGGAAATACACAGTATGGGACAGAGAATCAAATAAAAAACTAAACTTAAATTACTTAGGTGGAAATCACTTTTAAGAGGGAATTTTTGAACAGTTATCTGTGATAAATCATGCAAGAGATGATTCTGATTGGAACTAAACATCAGGTGAAGTTCCTTTTTGAGGCTTTATCTGCAATCTTTTAGGCTACCAATCAGAAAAATGTACTTTTCAAACCCAACCAGAAGGCTTGCTCTCTAAGAGGTGTCACATGTACACTGCAATTAGCTGGAGAACATGAGTAAATGTAACTGTACTTCTAGCAGTAAATGTCAGTAAAAAATCCACTTCTAAATTGTTTTAAGTTGATTTTCTAAGAACTAAACAGAAGTTATTTATCTGTCTTGTGGGTTCTCAAAACTTTTGAATGAGTTATCCAGTTAAAAATAGGATATAAAATCTGAGTGGCTTTTTCTTCCAAATTTTCATATCAAATTGTTATATGTGTATATCTGTACTAGATATGGATCTTATATAAATTATGATATCTTATGTCAAGAGTTAAAAATCTCTCCTTTTATTTCTTTGTGCCTTTTCCCCTAGTGACATAATTGGTCAGATGGTTTAATATCCTTCCATCTTTTCCTCCTGGGGTTTTTTTTTGTTAGGGGTTTTTTTCCCCCAGAACTTTGTGTGCGTAGTGCATTCCTTTTGTTCTGGCAGTTCCACTTCCCTGTGCTCTGAATGTCAAAAAAGCATGTGTGATGAAAATGAAAACCTGAAGAGCCATCTCTATCATGTATTATGTCCTCAGTCTGCATGCCGCTGCTGACTAGTGAGGAAACAGATTTCAAGTCTATTTTTGTGACAGATTTAATCCCTTTGCTTTGTGTTGTCTCAGAGAAATAATCTCTCTTAAGATGCCATCCAAATGCTTTGCTCAAGACTTCCTCCTGCACTAGCTTTAAGAATAAGTGTAAATGTTTTGATTCCAGCAGGATCTGTGTCATACGGATGTACAGTCAGAAGTGCAACAGCTTTTGCATTTTGTAACAGGATGTAGCATAATCTTTCCTCCAGGCAGCATTAGCTTTGTGACTCTGTATGGAAGTACCTTGGCTGTCTGTTGGAAAAGCAGGAGCTTCTGAAGGTGGCTGGAACATTCTTTGCACATAGAGAATGCAGTTGCTGCAAGTAATAGCATTACTGGTTTAGGATGACAGAAGAGCCTATATCCCTTTTTCATTTGTTGAAATGTAGTACATATTTATTCAAGTTTTTTGCCTGTGCATGCCTGGGAGCTGTTTGCTGGGTTTTCTACACATTACAGGCCTTCCTAGTACTTAGTGAACTGCTGGCTGGACAGAGGACAAAATAGAAGACATGTGCCAATGAAGGAAAGAGTCACCTATGAGCAATTTATATGCACAGAGTATCACCACTCAACACAGAACATATTAAATACTACCACGGTGCTCTGTGGAATGGAAAGTTTTGAATTTTGAATTACTAGAGACAATGTTCAGTGGGGGGATTAAAAATAGCAGTACTGTTATACGTGGTTTTTAGGACATGCTTGAGATTCTCGGCTATGTTTTTCAGAATGTTTCTGACAAACCTTTGTGGCCTTTTAACCTGATCTTTGGGGGCTAGAGAAACTTGTGGTGTAAGTTGGTGCTAAAGGGGCTTATGGATATTACAGCATCTTCTAGTGGTCGTCTGGTAGGCTACGGAGTCATCCAGTGTTTTCCGTACATGCACTGTGTTGATACTGCCTCTGATATCTTCTTTATGTCCAGTCCTGCCAGAGAAGCAAGTGGCCCTGCTCCTCAAGTATCTCCACCACTTATACGTGATAAACATAACGGACACCTTTTATAAAGCATTTCATTATTCACTAATGAAGACTACTACAGACAAACTTAAAACCCTTATTGTTAAAGAAATAAATGGTTACAACATGTTGGATGTGGAGCTTTTAGGGTCTTTTCATGCTATAACATTCTTTTTCTCCTGCCTGATGTAGTCAGAGCAAAAGAGAAATGTTTACAACCATGATTAAGAAATAAAACAGCACCATCCATCAAAGGAGACTATTGTGAACCCTTTTCACAAACTTCTGTTAAAGGTTGACTTATACGTAGATGATACATTTGATCAAGATGGTGGGCAGCTTGCCTTGGGAAGTTCCTTAAGGTATTTTTTATTGTGTATTTTGGGATAATAATTAGGAGTACGCATTTTATTATCAAAATAAAACTTACATTCAGACACCGGTAGCATTTTGTTAGGTTTTTTAAATCATGAAAACTGCAGTAGCATTTTGGTTTTGTGTATCTTTCCTTAGATATAGCAAGAATCCCTGTCCCACAGAACCTCAGTGGATATTCTCTTATACCGCTGCTATGTGAAAAGGCTGAGAGTGAAGTGTCACCCAGAGGGCTTCGGCCCTCATGGGTGCTGAGTGAGTTCCACGGGTGCAATGTGAACTCCTCCATGTATATGCTGAGAACTGGCAAGTGGAAATACATCGCGTACTCGGATGGCTCTTCAGTACCGCCCCAGCTCTTTGGTATGCTACTTTTATGTCCTGACTGACTCATTAATTTACTTTATTGCAAATTGAATCTTAACTGACTTTTTGTTTGTTCCAGACCTTACTGCTGATCCAGATGAGCTTACGAATGTTGCTATAACATTCCCAGTAATTGTACATTCCTTGGACAAAATACTTCGCTCTATAGTAAACTATCCAAAGGTTTCTTCTTCTGTTCAGGAGTATAACAAACAACAGTTTATCAGTTGGAAACAAAGTCTGGGTCACAATTACTCGAGTGTTATTGCAAACCTTAGGTGGCATCAAGACTGGTTAAAGAACCCAAAAAAGTATGAGAATGCAATTGACAAGTGGCTTGGTAAGTAGATACAGACAACCTGGATTTAATATGAATGAGGATATAAAAACATTATGCATTTGTAATATTATGCTGTATATCAAGTGTTAGAATTATATTCTTATATAACCTATTGAAAGTAAAGATTCCTGAACAATTACTGCTTTGTGTCAGAAAGCCAAGAGCATTTTCTATAACTAGCCAGCACAACAAAACTACAGTTTCAGATATTATTGTTCTATAACATGTAAGTGTAAATAGAGAAGGTAGTATGCAAATACTAATTGTGTGTATGGAATATTTAGCTGATGGCAAAAGTACAGAGTATTGAACATTCAAACTCAGTAGGAATTTCCATTTATAAGGACAGACTGAAGCAAGGATTATAAAATTTAGTGATTTAAGCTACCACTTGCAGTGAAATTTGCTGTGTGTATTACAAGTCTAGGTCCAATACACATTCATCCACTTTAGAGAAGCTATAGCAGTTAAAATATAATCAAAAAGTTGGTAACCAGTACAAGTTTGAATGTAGATGTGGTTAATGCAAGTACTTAAGTATGTCATCATTCCTGGATTATATGTGATTGACTCCCCATGTTTTCAAGATCTGCTTGCTAATCTCTTGCTTTTGGATCTGGTACTTACCACTCCCTGCTGTTGAAAATTTCCTAATATGCATAGGCTCCTAATTGAACATGTGTACAAGTGAAGAGAAATCTGATCTCTGGTCATCATCAGAAATTTAAAAAAAAACACCCCAACAAAAAAAAACCTCTTGCCAAACCTACGAGTAGAGCAGTTCTCTGAAAAGTGATAGTGTGATTTGCATAACATAAAATAAAAATTGCTTGAATGCAGTAAGATTCTGCAAGTAAATGCTGTAATGCGCATCAGTGAGTGGAGAACTGAAACCTAAAATGTATGCAGAGACACAATTGAAGCTTGCAGGAAGAATTAACATGAAAATATTATTTCTCATTTTTACAGTGATCTGACCCAAAAAAAGTAGTTTTGGAAGAAGGGAAGATTTAGGTAGTAATTCTTCCACTTAAGGGAATATATAATTACAGCAGCACTTAGGTTTGCTTATTCTTGGTCACCATCATTGCTGCTATAGTACCAGTTCAGAATGACATTATACTTCATATATAAAATATTTTCTGGAATCTGTTATTGAATTCTTAGTAGTAGCAGTAAGCCAGTAACAATAAACAGAAAAATAAGACATAGTTTCTGATGGCTATGCACTCATTTCATAAGGAACTTGCCACGTGGAATTAAAAAATCTTCAAACTCTGTAGCATATGCCATTATAATTCTTATTAAAATGAGTTCAGGTACAGTTGAAATTACTTAAACAAAATAAATGGGCTGCATAATTAGAGAAAGTATTTATATCCATATGAAAGTTTGTTCAAGAGAAAAAAGAATAAAGTTATTTCATTACTTTCCAGAAGTCTGGACAGAATGCAATACATTGTCCAAAACGGAATAAAATAAAATTGTGGTAAACTGGATGTGTTTTGTGTGTGCTTTTTTTTAATGACTGAATGTTTAAAATGTAGAGAAGATTATATTTTGTCATTTCTGTGAACAGTGCTTTCTTTGAAGAGATGAGCTTTTAAGACTCACTAGTGTTAGGTTTACAAAAGTGCCATTTGTGATGCTCTCTGAAATGGAAGAACAAATAGGAAAAAGACCTTACAACCACACCTTGTGCCACAGACTGTCCAGAGAAGCCCAGAGCATGAGGGCAGGCTTATTGACAATTCAGGAAACCCCAGGAATGTGCCAGCTCACTGAGCAGAGCTTGTTTTTTTTTTTCAGGACACCACATAAAATCATTCTTCTGCTGGGTCACATGACTTGCAATCTGACTTTAATATGGAATATGTATCCTCCAAAAACACAAAGTAGAAAGATGAAAGAGAAATTATTGAAAGAGAAGGCTGCACTTGCTAGTGTGTTATTAGAAAAGCTTTAGTATCTGTTACTCTAGAGGAATAATGAGAAGGATTTGTGTTTTCCAGGAGACTAGAACTTTATAAGTGTTGGTGACAATGGGAGTTAATATAAAAGCTGGTACATAACTGAAGATGCTGACCTTATGTAATGATCATCTTCTGTAATGCCTGAGAATTTAATTGTGCTTTCTTTTTCATGCCTGAAAGTTACAAAGTATAGTACTATCTTCTTTTCTTTTTTAGTTTGCTCTGATGTTATGGATAACTTGCTTTTCCATAGTGCATAGATTTGTCAGCGAAAGAAGTAAGAATTCAGTGCAATGAAATAAGATATATATTTGGACTTTTTTTTTGGTTACTTATGAAGAGATACTTAGATGACAAAATTAGTTTTTTGCATCAGAAAAAAAGAACTGGAAAATGTTGATGTTAGGTAACAAGGACTAGAAAAGATTAAAAAAATAATTGGATGCCTTTATTGCAGGAAAGAGTGTGAGGAACTTAGACTAATAGAAGGCATAAAATAATTCAGAAAAGCAGAATTTCCTTTGCATGCTGTTGTGTTCTCTGTAATTTTTTTTTACTGCCTTCTTTGGTTCTACCAGTTTTCCATGAAGTTTCTTTAGAAGCATGACTAGAATTATTTCCTTGTGCTTTTATTTTCTTGGTCTCCTTGTAGACTCTTAGGAGGGATTTCTAGTTGTAAACACTCTAAAGGGGTACAGGTCCCTAAATTTGTGTCTCCTTGAGCACTATTTTCAAACTTAATACTTTCAAAAATACTGAATGTGATTTTCTTTTACAGGAGATGTTGATGCTCTACTGGGCATCCATTATAGGTGTTGGTATTTGGCTGGCTGGATTCGGATGGATAGGCACCCTTCCCCAAAAAGAGTGATTTAAAGCCCTCTTCAGGAGTCTGGCAAGTCTCCGACCAAAGATGCTTTTTCTCTGCTTTGTCGGATGGACCCCACTGCCCCCAGGAAACCAAGCGTGGCAAAAGGGCTGAGTAACCAAAGTCCTGACTGTGGCACTGTTGTTCTAATCGTTAGTTGACCTGCCAGGTTCATCTGGCATTTCATAATAATATAATTTCATAACCTGAGAGCCCATAAAGAAAATGCACATTATTGCATCTATCACCCTGATTTCAGACTGCTCAGGCATATCGAGTAATAAGCCTTTGAAATGTGAGGAAGTATGTCAAAGCACATCCTCACAGTTGTGTTATGAGCCATTAGCAACAAGAATAAAGCATATTGTTAATTTAAACAAGTTTAGGAAACCAGGATAGCAGTGTCACCTTTCAAACTGATTTTTCACTCTTCTTTCCCTCTTCCGATTTTTTAGATTTTAAAGTGAAAGATAACATGTATATTTCCGAAGTACCTTGTTGCTGAATGTTGCTTTACAACTTTTAATAAACATAGGTACCTGTTCCAGCTTTTGTGAAGTCACATTACTTCTAATTCCTCTCTCTTACTGAAGGTGACTAGAAGGTTAAAATTAAAATTGGAAGCAATAAATCTCTCCATAAAACATCTTTAATCTTACAGATGGAACTACCCTGAGGTCTTTAGGCATACGTAATACTGAAGATTCCACTGAGGCCTTGAGCCATGAAAATCTGGTATTTTTACACAAATCCTTTGTAAACACTAAATCTGTATATATAACTTTATTGTTTTTACAGCAGCTTCTTACTGGAAACCTAGAGAAACTCTGAGAGTGAATGAAATTTAATAACAGCATTTTTAAGATGGTTAAAGAATTTATTCTTCACAACAAACATCCATATTTTCTTTAGAATTATAAATTTTTATTTCTGTAATAATAATAAAAATTACAAGAAAAGTGCTGAATATCCCCTTTGCCATTGTCTGAACATCCTGAGCCATTTACAATATAAACATCACTCGTGGTGCAGGATGGGTGTGTGTGTGCCGTGCTTATGGACGATACTGCCCTTCATTGTAAACTGAGAAATTCATCTGTAAAATGCAAGATTTTTTGACAAACACTGCAGTAAAGATTAATTGGAGGCTGATATATAAAATGTTTTTGTTCTATTTCATACAAACTCTGAATAAAATACAGTTATGAGAAATAGTCACAATCATAAGTCTTAAAATATCATATCATACATACATGAATTCACAAGAAAGTACACTGTAAAGGTTATAGAGTGGAATGTGTTTGCTTCAGGGAACACCAGGTGATTATGAAGAAAATCTAAGTAAACTCCTCCAAGTTGCCTATTCTATTACGAATTGCTGAGTAACTAATCACGAAGTAGTAAACTGGCACCCTTTCCCGGTAGCATTCATCAAGTAGATACACCCATCTTGCTTATCACATTTCAAGTAGTGATTGGCAAGGTTCTCCGTAAAGGTCTGAAGAAAAGTTTGTGTTAGTTACACAAATACATTTTGGGAAAGGATTTATTCTCCACACAAATGCACAGAAACTTTATCTCTTAACCAGACTATATCTGGATTGCTACTTAAAAGCCTAGGAAAGATTCATTTAGAAAAGAAGTTTCTAGAAATTATTCTGCTCTCACAATAACAAATAGCAAAAAATTTGGAGGTCAGGATGCTACCAAGTAACTAAACATTAACTAAAAGCTATCATTTCATGGGAAAAACAGTAGACTAGGACTAATTTAGTGAATTAGCAAAAAGTTATCTGAATGAATAACTTTCATCATCATATTCTAGCTCATCCTCCTCATCATCCCCTAAAAGTCCGTATTTAAATTTGTGATAAATTGTGCCATCCTTGCCCATGTATACAATGTCATCTTCATCATCATCATCTTCACAATCTCTATCTCTGTATTCAATCACTTGATCCTCGTGGTAACTGGGATTCTTGTGGTAGTTGCTCACAGATGAAGGAAGGGTTTTGGAGTGATTTGTCAGCTTCTCATACCGTCCTTTACTGACAGGCTGGGTTTTGGTTCGTGCCTTTCTCCAGATGAATACAATGGCTCCGATGACAAGCAGAAGCAAGATGCAAGTGATAACAAAGAAAGCAGTTTTGCTTTTTCGCCCAGGGGGTGAAGCTGTCTGTAATACACAGTCATCTACAACAGCAATTAAAAACAAAAGAACAACAGAAAAATGGATGAAATGAGCTTGTATTTGTGTGTGTGTGTGTCTTAAAAAATCCAGTACAGTGTTTGGGACTATTTATATTTTTAAGAGCAGTCAATGAAATACCTAACTTTTCTGGTACCACAATGGTGTTTTTGTTGTTCTTAGGCTGTAAGGATGTCAATAGGGTTGTTGGGATATCTATTCTTCATTATTTGATTTGAAATAATGAGAAAGAAGCAGAAAAGCTTCTTACTTAGCAGGCGCACAAATGCAATGATTCAGATGTCTCTTCATTGAAGTAAGCTAATTCGTAAACCAGTCAGTTTATGAAATGCTGGGCAATTTAACATAATAGTTGTGAGTGCAAGAAGTTGCCATCTCCAGCACCAGACATGATGGTTATTATTTGGGTAAAATCTTTCTTATTTTTGATGCAGCAGTAGAAACATGCTGTTTACCAATAATGCATTTTCTCTCTAGTCCACTTTTGAGGCAGCATAATGTCGGCATAATCAATCGTAAAACACTTCAGCACTATTCATGCTCTTCAGCATGATCCTACCTTGTGTTTCACTGCAGTCGCAGCACTCTGGGGTTTCTGCTGGGTCAGTGTCACTGCAGCAGGGCAGGCAGCGGCTTTCCTCCAGGAAGAGCTGCATGCTGGCTGGACAGACTGTGCAGTTGCGAGGACCAGGTCCCTTGCACTCAGTGCATGAGCTGTCACATCTCTCACACTTAGGTTTGTCCTCCTTCAAACACAGAACACAAGTAATGCATCTCTAATTTTGTGTGATTTGAACCTGACCTGGCAGTTCTGTCTTGTCATTCACCATCTGGGTTGTCATCTCGGGGCACCATGAGTCTCAATGTGAAAATACAGTAGCAAATTCAAAATTTCCTATTTTCTGACTTCTCAGTGATCTGCTTGTAGGAAGAGGGTGTAAAGTGTTATAAGAGCTCAGAAATCTCGCCTAGCTAGGCAGGAAGTTAAAATGGACTCACGCTTTTAAGCTTTTTAGGCCAGAAAAGTAACTGACAGGGAAGAAGAAATGTGAAATATTCTGGGAAAAAGCTGAGAGTATGAATTTTCTTTCTACCCAGGGAAGGAGCAGAAGTAAGCAATAAAGGTGATTGGAAATTTTTTAGCAAAAGAGATTTCTGTTAGATTGTGTTGCTTCTTTTTCTACAGAAACAGCTAAGGTTCAAATATTCTTCTTAAAGTCCAGACTTCTAAGTCTAGGTGTGTACAAAGACTACCAGAGGTCACTGTGATCACACCTGCCTTGCAGAATGCTCTGAAGTCAGGTGTTTCAGTGTTTCCAATGTTCACAGTTCCTGGCCATGGCACACGTTCACTGTGAAGATCTGGAAACTCCAATAAACTTGCACCAAACTCTCTGTTAGGATTGCAAGGCTGTTTATCCTGGATGGAAAAACCTGTACAAGATTGGAGGATCATAGCTGTTTGTAATTTCTTAGAGTCAAAGCTTTTGCAAAGACCTGCAGACCTCTGTGGTCCCCAAGGCTGAATAAGGCTATTTTCTCAGATTCAATGCTATGAAGTAGGACTGTCAAGGAGATATTCCAGGACAGAGACTCCAGGGTTTATAGCTCAGGCTGGCATGCCTTGCTGCTATATTCTTGAATAAACATCTTTAGAAGACAATTGGTGTGGAAATCTGGAAGGTAGAGTGTCCAGACTTATGGCACATACTCAAACCTAATTGTGGTCCTGCTCTACTAAATATACAGCTCTGTTAACTTCAGCCTGGCCTTCTACTAGAGCTTTCTGCCAGCAAAGCTGTCAATCAAAAATACAGAAGGATTTCTTACAGAAAAGGCATCAGAAATCCAAGAGGAAATCTGAGTTATACTGGTAAAAAACCCCACTGTATCATTAATAGAACTGATTTGTCCAGGTAGTTTTGATAACTTTGTTACTATAGAGTAACCCTAGAAAGAGAAACAAGGCTTGCCCTGCCAAAAGCACAAAAAAGTAAGCATACTTAAAGATAGGCACCATTAAAAACTCAGAGAAGGGCAATATGTTGTTTGTATTGTGTATGAAGAGCCTACAAATAGGTACCTTTTGTCCTGGTGTCTCCTGGACTTTGTATTCACCTACAAAACAGTCTGAGTTGCACATTCCATCTAATAAACTGTAGCTCCATACACAAGATGTGCAGCTGAATGCTCCCTTCCCTGGAAGGGCAAATAAAATGGCAATATTACATCAGGAAACATTGTCAGCTAAATTCCTTTAAAACTTATACTGACCACTGCTATGAAGCAAGAGGATGTTTGTCAATGGCAACAATCAGTGAGGAGTTCAACATGAAGAGATTGGCATTAGGAAAAGCTTGTGCCTAGTCTTGGAGCTTTATGTGCAAACAAAATTTATTTCTTACGTGTTTTGATATTCATGAAAAGATGATTTCAGAATCAGTTGTAAAGGGAACCTCTGACATATTCAGGAAAGCAAATTAGGTCAGAGCACTGAAGCAAAATTGTGGAAAACTTTGCCAAATGCTGTTGTTCACAAAATCCGTACTTATTTGCCCTCTTAACTACCTGTTTTCAAAAAACAAGGAATTAAGATATGTTAATGTTTGAATAGAAAAATAAATTATTTCGTTGGATAAGAAAAAACATTATTCACTAGGTGCAGCCAGAGCATCATATGAACCTTGTGTGTCAGACTCTTTTTAAAGTCAGATGCTGCATGCAATATTTCTGTGAAACACTGAGGTGATGGGTTTGTCTTAAGTGTCGAGATGCACCCATCCATTTCCCTGCACCTAGACATTTTCTGCTGTTGTCTGACAGGTAGAAAATGAAAATGCAAGTAGCTGACATTAGCAGAATGTCAGAAGTCATATCATTAGCAGAAGTTAAACTGCTGAAGTTAGTAACCTTCTATAACACAGAGAACTTCCTATATTACTATGCAATGCATGGCTTTCCTTACTGCTCTTGGCAAAGAGACATCATGATCTTTGCTGATATATCAGTAATGCAGTTGCATTTCAGACTGGCTTGTGTTTCATAATACTGTCTCTGTAATGATGATAAAAATTCTGTCCCATAGTATTTATGCTAAATAGTGTGGAAAACAGAGGATGTGGTCTGCAAATTAAAATGTCCATTTTTTTTGTCCTAAATCCAAGCAGAAATATTTCTGCTACTTTTTATAATGTTGTTATACAATTACATTGTAAAAGTTCTTGGATATGGCTTCACTCTAAGTGTAATTTCCACATATATTGTTATGTTGCAATTAGCCATCTGTGCTATCCAGTATATCCACTATCCAAAACAGTTTGTGTGTTACAATGTCATATGGTCTTTGAAGCTGCAGTGTGGAACCCATTAGCTATAATCTTGTGTTGTTCAGGTAAAAAAGAGCACCAAGTGGGTCCGAGAGGATTAATGCTTTTTCTTTCAGAATTGGTTTAATTAGGAAAACTAAGAAACTGAAAACATGAGTGTCTCGCAGAGCAAAATAGACGGTCTCTGAAAAGTTAACTTTGAAGAATACATAACTATATTAAAAGCAAGAAACATCACTGCGCTTTTGATTTCTGTTTGCCTTTCAACCTAAAAATGTGCGTTATGGGTCTTTACTCTCCACATTCCATTACATTGGACTGTAAAGATGTGTAGTTGGAATTAAGTTCCTTGGCTTTCACAGAGTAGCAGACAGTATGACAGCCTAAAGAGTGTGGTATTTTCAGTCTTTGTTAATATTTGTGTGAAAAATGGGGTCCAGCTCTGTAAGCAAGTGAGCCCATTTTTTTATGAAGCTGATGAACATTTTTGTGAGAGGCCTGGCTGATGGAAAATTCATTACTGTTGTCCTTTTTTTTGCACTCACTGACTTGGCAACATGCGACTCAGTCCCAGCCCTGCCTGTTAAGCGGCTGTCTTTCTGTTTGTGCTCTGTGCTGGAAGCAGTTCTGAAGAAAGCTTGGCAAGAATTAATGTACTTGCTTTCACCTCAATTATCAGTGCAGTAGAAATAGTCAGTTTAGCAGTGAGTGCAACAAGTCACCAAGAGCCAGGAAAAGACTAGCAGCCTCTGGGAGAGGTCTGCATCATCCGCTCTGGCTAAAGTCATGAACAGACTGGTAGCACTGTATGTGGTTTGTATCTTTGTGATATAGTCCCAAATCTTGCAGCTGAGATTCCAGGTGTTTTGATGACCCCTTTTTTGCTCAAAGCAGAACATATGCTTTTACCTTCACAAGTTAAACAAGAAGGGTGGCATCTCTCACAGACGTTGTTGTCCTTGTTTTCGTAGTAATACTGAGGACAAGAGCTAACACATTCGTTTGTGGAATGCAGCAGGTAGAAATATGTATTACAGGAAAGACAGTCTGTGGGTCGAGGCCCCGTACACTCCATACAACTCTTGTGGCATCTCTCACATAATCCAGTGGAATTTTGTGCGAAATACCTGAAATAGATCAGATAGGCATAGCTTTGCATAAAGGCCAGCAGTGACAGAAAACCCAACACTTGTTTAGTCCTTAGCTTTTTACTGTGATTACATCAATTTATAAAAATTATACTAAAATGAACACAGATATTTGTAATCTCAGTGAAAATAGAATTAATGTTCTGTAATTCCCCTTGGCCATTAGAATTCAGCTATCGAGCATGACTCTCTATAGAGTTTACAGCAAAACCTTCTAAAATATGAGTTGCATTGAGTTATAAAGTATTGAAGTAGGGAGGGTTTGAAAAAACTCAACTCGGTTTTGACCGTGTTCTCCTATTTTGTGTAATTTTGCTGAGATACGGTCATTAGAGTTTTCCAGTTTAATGGGATGAACAGCCAATATGATCAATTGAACTCTAGTTTTAAATTAAATGGACCTGACAGAGAAATCTTGTGTTCACTTTCTAAATTTGAATTTCACAAAAGAACACTAAATTCGCATTTTGAAATTAAATGGATTAATTAATTAAGTTTCTCTCTACAATGATGAGTGCTCAGTTCAAAGTTGTTTTAATGGTTGTTTTTGTTATCATAAGCATTAACGCAAAAAAAAAAATATAACCTTATCCAAACTTCACGTTAAGTGGAGGCCACAGTGGTGCTTGAAGGCTTTTCTGCCTGTGCTCAGGCTGACTGACATATAACTTAGTATACTTTTCTGGTTCACACTGTTCTGTATAGAGATAGCCAAGAGCATCCTCTGAGTGTAAGAATGTCCATACCATGTCTAAGTAGTTCCCATTTGGGCACCAATTTTAGAGTTTTGTACTATGAAGGGAGGTTTTCCACCACTTGTGTACTGTGAAAATACAAGAAATTTTCTCCTGAAAACAAAACTCAGTTCTATTTCACACTGATGTAGAATGCTGCAGAGTGATCTAGTTTCTCAAAGCCCTCTCTCTGATGCAGCTCTTAGCAAAGGGTCTTGGACCTTACCCTTCTGGACACTGGGTTACACATCCTTTTCCTTGTCTGTACCAACCCGGTTTGCAGGAAAGGCACTGTGAGCTGTGTTTTCCAGTGCAAGTGTCACAGGTGCTATGGCATGCAGAGCATTGCCCCTCCGTGCTGTCAGCATAGTATCCATCTGGGCACATTTCAACACAGGTTCTGTCTGCACAGACAACAATGCAAAGTAACCCATCATGTTCAGTATTTGCTACTATAAAACATCTCATATAGCTGTACTAGAGCAAACTCTCTATCAGCGGGACGTGCTGAAAGATAATGTATCAGAACAAGAAAACTGAATGCTGGGGTATAGTAATTATTTTTTGAATCTTGTCAATTCATTAGTCCTCATTTCTGTGTTTTATGCATATTAGCAAGCTCTTCAGCACAGGCAAATTTTTATCTTTGTGAAATATAAAGGTGCATAATGATGAACAGCAGATGTGATTTCCTTCAGAATAAAAGTAGTAAGGCAACTTTCTATCTGCATTGCTATTTTCCCTAAATTTCACTCTAAGCATCAATCTCGTTTCATTCTGTATAGGTGATGAATCTGATAGTAAATTTGAGATTTAATGACATTTGTTCCCCAGTCTTTACCCTTGTCTGTGGCTTCTACTTTTTGTTATGGAATTAAATATCTTTAATGCTGCAAAGCCAGGTAAGTCCCATTTTTTTCAGTGAAATTTCAGTCGTTGTAGTAGGAGTCCTGAATGAGAAGTTAGTAGTGTTGTAATTAGATGCAAGTGCATAAGGCTAATAAAATAGTAATGATTCATTAGTTGCTTGTACTTATTACATAGTTTGTCTTGATAGTTTTGCTGCCTGGGTTGCAATTGGTCAAAGGAAAGTACGTCCAGGTTCGGTTTTTTCGCATTTTTTCTCAGTTCCAATATGTTTATCTACGTGTGTCCATCAGTTTTACCGGTTGTAATGGTGCAAAACAGCTGAGTGTGTTGATAGAAAAGATAAGGCTGATGCAAGGCCTCAGAATACAGGAATGTAAAATCTGCATTAGAATTAAGACTCAAAAAGCCTAGGTTCACTTTTAATTTACGCTGTTTTTTAGATTTTTCCTGCATGAAGGATTATTTATTATTTTTCTCCCAATGACTTTCTAAAATTTTTGTTTGCTTTTAGAAGAATATGCAGAGAAGAAAAGTTTTGGATTGGGGATTTTATAATTTTTTCGTATTTGTTTCTGAGATGGTATAGTCTCAAAGCTACTCTTTGCTCCAAAGTCAGAAAAGTAATTTTGCACCTTAGCCACCCACTAGATGCTGACCTAGTGATCCCTTTTAACAGATGTTTAACAGATGTTTCCCTTGCCCATTAGATTGCTGCAGGGATTAAACAAGCCAACATGAAAATGTGTACCTTTTATGGATACATTAACAGAAACAACAACAACAAATCTAATGATAGCCCTCTTTTAAAGTCTTTGTAGGAAATGATAGGAAGGGTACATACCAAGTAAATTAAATATATGAGTTTCATTTAGTTGTGGTGTTTGTTGCTATTTAGAGGTCCTGCATTAGCCCCAGTGAGTGGCAAGCCCTGCCTCACAGAGTTTCCATACAGCCTTGCTGAAAAAATAATCTCTGCACAATTTAACTACTTGTCATGTCCTCTTTATGGTATTTAGATTGGTTAATAGAGCCTAAATGCTTTACAAATGTGATGAAAACTTGTCTATTCCACACTTTCAGTGCAGAATGAAATCTAGAGGCAGGAGAGAGACACTTACTGTGAAGATAGTGGTTATTTACACAGCTAAGACACTGGTGTTCAGTGGGTCCTGAGCAGGTGAAGCATTTCTTGTGGCAAGGTTTGCAGGTCTGAGTTTCCTCAATGTAGTACTCAGTGGGAGGGCAAGGTCCGGATAACATACAGTGCCCATCATGGTTCAGTATCTGTCCATTTCTGCAAGTTAGGCAGGCAGTGGAAGAAGAACAAGTCTGGCATGTCCTGTTGCATGCTGAAAAGGACAAACAGTAGGAATTTCACTATTTCATGCTTTCTCTCAAAGTATTATTACAGCTTTTATTTTTGAAGGAGCAGCTGTAGTCTCAGAATGAAAGCCTAAGGGAAATAATTTTCAATCTTATGCAAGTAGTTCCTTAGGTTTTCTTTTGCATCAACATTACTTTCGCAAAAGTGAACAGTCTCCAGCAATTCTCAGCAATTCTGCAGCCATTCTCAGCATTTTGCCATTGTGGTTGCCTGTAATAATAAACATATGTATCCTTGCTACCTCCCCCTCCACTTTCTTCAATTTTTGCTGTTCTACAATAAGCCCGATTATTTTTCTGCATTAGCTATTCTCTTAGACTCCGAGACACTGGTATCGACAGTAGCCATCACACGCACGCCCTTAGGGCGTGACCTTTAAACAGACCCACTTGTATCGCAATACTCTTCTGGGGAAAACAACAGCTGCCAACCTTGGCAGTCTTTAGTGGCTTTTTCATAGTAACTCCCTTCGGGGCACTCTTCAAAACACATGCCATTGTAAAGGACAAACGAGCTGGAAGTGCATGCTGTGCAGTCATCAGAATCCGGCCCGTTGCAATCCTGGCAGTCAGCATGGCAGGGAAAGCAGTGCTTGTCTTCAGGGTAGAAGTGTGAAGGGCATTCCTGCACACACTTCCCCTCATGCAGGAAAAACTCGTCCATACACTCTAGAGGGGACAGCAGAACACACGTAAGCAAACAGGCAGCAAATTATGACCAATGTGTGAGAGCAGGTAAGTCCTAGGAAACATTAAATTCTGGATTGCCTGTCATTACAGAAGTCATCAGAACACCTTGAAAAGGCAGGACTTCCTTTCTCAAATCTTCCCCCTACAAAACACCTATATTGGCCCAACCCTCAAATGGTGCCTTTTGTGTTACAGCAAGAAACTGTGAAAAAAAGTGACTTGCTCAGCTTTGGTGATATTAACCAAGGCATTTGACACTGATATATAGATGGCCTTTTTCTGACATTTTTCTGAATTATGAACTTCCTGCAAAATTAGGAATGTACGTATCTGAAGTTTTGTTTAGTTTATTATTAAAATATGAGTTTAGCTAGAATATATTGACCTAAATGTTTGTCTTTGCCTAGAGGCGTGAATAAGTTACTATCTTATTATGAGTATTAGGTTTAATATGTTTGTTTATGGTTTGGCTGGTTAGTTGGTTGGTTTTTTATTTCATCCGTGTTTATGTTTCCAGAATGGCTCACTCAATATTAACCATACTGGAAATTTTGAGGGGGATGGGGGAGGTATTCAGCCTCATCAGGATATCGAAGGCTTTCCTAATACGTTTCTTTACAGGGATTTCTTTCTCTAACAGGAGTGGTCATTTGCAAAAATGGTAAAGAGGTGTGAAGTTCAACTAAGCTAGGAAAGAAACATCCTGTATTTCACACTGGTGCACAGGTCCAAGTTTTTAGGGCTGAATACACTAGATCAGAAATAAAATCAAACCAGCAGAAATCTCTGAAGAACCACAGGACCAGGCAAAGCAATGTGAAATCTTTATGGATTAGTCATTTAGTCTCATCATAATCTATTTTAGAGATTAACAATGATATGCGCATCACTTTTTTTTTCTTTTGCACATTACTGATTTTCTGTCAGTCTCTCTCCAAACAGATCCAGGTGGATTTTAGTCTACACAAGAACAGTTCTTTGTAATACCTTTGCATATTTCGTCGTGAATACATTCCTGACACATTTCGGGGCAATGTTTGCAGATTCCTTCAGAGGCAAAATGCTTCTCTGAACAAGTAGATTTACATTCCCAGTTCTCCAGAAGCAAAGGACTTTTACAGGACAGGCATTGGGTTGCACTTCCCATGCATGTCTTACAGGATCCACTGCATTCCTTGCAAGTCTCAGAATCATTAAAATATCCCCTATGGAATGAAAAAAACCACAAAGCAAACTGCTGGTCACTCCAGGCTATGAGAATTATAACCCTAAATGAGACTCTTCCAGCACACACACTTCACTAGATCAAAAATGTTTCTCACACAATTTTTTGCCCGTCTTCCACTTAACATCCCCTGTGTCTGAAAGCAGAAAATATGCATGGTTAGTGCTGTATGAAAGGCTTTCCTTTTTTCTTGTACCTGCTGTCTAAGTTATGTTGAACTTTTCATGTCTTTATTTCTCCCGTACATAACATAGAAAGATGTATAACTTTTGGGAAAACATGCAGTCTCTAGTCTTGTGCAGCTGCAACACTGATATCAGGGAAAGAAACAGAAGTGTAACCTCAGTGGCTCTAGAGAGGAGAAAGAGAAGATTGGAAATACGAAGGCTAGGAAGAATGAGGGCAGAGATTGAAGAAAAACCAAAAAAAGAAGGATATTTACATAATACCTTGCTTTGCTGAGGGTGAAAGGAATGAGAGTTTGTCTTTACAGACCAGCTGTGGGCCTCCTGTAGATAAGACTAACACTGAGAGATAAAAGAAACAATGAGAAGAATTTCACCGATTGATGAATGGAATGCAAAAGATTTGTCTTTACAAATAAACTGTAAGTCTACTGATAAATGAAACTGTATGTTGAGAGATGAAAGAAACGGTGGTAAGAACCATGAATTTCAGGAATTAAAAAATTAAGGGGGAGTTATACATTAGAAGGCAATCTTAGGCGTTTTGGGAAGTCTGTACCTCTCAAGTACCTCAGCCAATGGGGAAAGAGAGAGGGAAACACGGTCGGGAAATCAGGATAAATAGGAGGTTGCATCCTCCAAAAATTCAAGAGACCCCGGGGGAATTCCCCATGGCCTCTCTCTTTATTTGAATAAAGTAACAGGACTCCTCTATCTCCTTTTTGGACATAAACCTCTGGTGTTTGTGGATTAATTTTCCTGACAAGAGCAAGCTGGAGATGGCAAAGAAGGAGTACATTTTGCTGGTATCTGTGGTGTGAGAGCAAATATAGACAGCCACATCTGGGAGTACTAGTTACAAATACAGAAAAAATCTGCACCTCTGTTCAGGTGAAGATACATAAAAGAGATGCTGAATTCAATCTGTCTACACTCAAAACCAAATTGTTACAAGGTTAAAGGATGGGTAAATTGACATTTTGAGGTGATTGCTAATCCACAGAGCCATTGATGAAAACTAAAGAAGCTGAGATAGAAAGTACTCCCAGAATATGTACTTTACATTAACAAACTTGTTGTTCCTTATAGAGGGGTGCTTCTCCTTCCCTTTTCGGTTGTGATCTTTCCAAAGAAAGTCTGGGGAAATGCATTAGGAGCAAGGTTAGAGAAAAGGTAGGAGGAGCCGTGCCTGCCACCTATTCTCATCTTTTTTTATCCTCCAGCTTTTCTCAAGGTCCTGCAACTACTTCTCACAGTCCTGTCATCTCTTCTTGTTCCACTGTTGAGTACTCGGTTAGCCCAGTCTTACAGAATTCCTCTGTCAGAAATTAATCATGCAGTAAGCCAAACATTTTTATCCCTTTTTATCCCTTACAACATGTCCCAAAACCCAAACCAACCCACTTAATAAAGAGTCTCATTTTTTGGTCCAGTGGGGAGTAGTTGAGTCTCAAGAACTTTACCTCAGTCTGAAACTGGAGTTTAAACTTTGTAAATTTTGCTCAATGGTGGGAAACCATTATTTACAGTATAGAACTTGGAAAAAAAAGGGGGATAATAATATCTGAAATGACTAGTGATATACAAAAAGTGTTAATTTTGTTATACTGACTCTGGGTGGGATTATTGGGAAATGAGTACTGACAAGAGACATATTTATGTCAAAAAACAATTAATGGTTGTATGCCTCAGTTTCTAATATTAAAAGTTGTTTCTGGACTAGAGTAGGCTTTAGTGCAATTACCTTGCTCTTACTGTGACATTTGAGGAAGAAAACCTGTTCCACTGACCCTCATTGTCTTATTCAACAAAATTACCAAGAAGGCAGTGTCAGAGTTTGCAAGAAAAGCAGAAGCTGCACATTTTTCTGAAGAAAAAAGGTTAACTAAGCAAGGCTTTTCTTCTGCATAGCACTGGTTTTATGCATATATAGACAGGATGAATGCTGAAGGAAAAAACACAGAGAAGAGAGAACCTGATCTACTCATGGGCCTGATCTAATATCCATTGCAGTCAAATGGGAATCTTTTTTAATTCCACTTATAAAAAATATATAAAATTAAATATGAGCCAAAGACAAAAACACACATTAAGCACTGTATTTACATATCAGGACTCTAATACATTCACTGTCTGAGTTCATACCAATGCTCTGTACTACTTGGAGGAAGGAGCAAGTCTGGAGAATGTCTGGAACCTTTATTATCATTCTCCATAAAGTACCATGTTCCTACTAAAGTCATTGAGAACTGTTCCATCTTTCGTAGGATTTAATGTCTTGCCTTCACTTTTGATTTTTTTACTTTTTCTCTAACCAAAAGAAAATATTGTTTATTCAGGCAGTCTGAGAACTACATTCACCTTAGTTTCTGGTAGCTTAGGTTGAGTTAAGGTCTTCCTTGAAAGTTCAGTGGTTCTGAACTTTAAAGAGAAAGAGCATAGAGAAAAAAGTAGGGATGATATAAGAGGGGTTACTTACTCAGGGCACTCCTCTAAACATCTGCCTTTGTGGAGGAAGAGCGGCTGGTTCTGTTCAGACTGACACTTGAGACAGTGCCAGCGGTCAGAGCACACCTCACAGTCATCCCCGCACATCTCGCACTTTCCACTTGCGACGTTGCCAAAATATTTTTGAGGGCACAGAGAAACACAGGTATCATGGATAAGAAATTTTCCTGGCAGAAGAGCAACCCAGTGGAGTAAAAGCATCAATTAGACATATATTTAAATTATTTTTGCCCTGGATGGCTATAAAAAAACTTTCAACTTCTCAAAATTCAACTTTGGTTCTTAAAAGCATGAATAAAACATTCTTTAAGACATTTCCCAAAATATTTTGCTCAGACTTCATTGAAATTTACAGTTAGAAGGAATCTTCAGGATTATCTAGTATGTCTTGCAGAAGAAATCCCTATTCAGTAATTCCTGAATCATATCTACAAATTTTTGTTGAAAGGAAAGAAAAGGAGCACTATCAACATTACAATTTTTTAACCCATATCTCCAAGGACATGCCCTGTTGCCTGAATTCAACTGTTGATTGTCTGATTGCCTGCCTATTGTTTAAGCTGTTGAGGGACTTCGTAGTGACCACTGACAAAAACATTCTCCGGAAGCATATAGGATATAAAATATTATAGTCTCTTGCAAACTTATCCAATATTACCTTCTGGACATGAAGTACACACATCAGGAGATTTCTCACAGGTCGTACATGAAGAGTCACAGGACAGCAATTTTCTATTTCCATCTGAGGTGAAAGGGGAAAAAAGATCAATTTTTTACCATCTGGTTTTGTTAATTTCTCCTCCCTTTAGGAGGGACACTTCCTATGGCTTTTCCTAAGGTGTTTTGAAAATGGGCCTCTGTGAATTTTTGGAATCACGAAGGGTGAGAACTTAATGATTGTATTTGACTCCTCTCTCCTAAATGGTAATTTAAGAGTTGTATTAAAGGAAAATATGGATGTTTTCCACACATTCACTAAGACATTGTTCTGGACTGCTCATCACAAATGAGAATAATGTTTTTAATTTTATAATTATCCTCATCATCTTAATTTCAGCGCAGTGCTCCAAACCCAAATGCAGATATGTAATACTAATAGATTGCAAACAGAAAGATCTAGAAAGTATGTACATTTAGGGACATGGTTTAGTGAGGTATTTCATGGATATTTTGAATGAAATTGTTGCGGAACACCACTGCCCTGTAACCTAAAATTTCTGAGTCAGGAGACAGAAATCATGTAATCATAGAATATGTTGGTTTGGAAGAGACTCATCATTATCATCAAAGTCCAGCTCCTGGCCCTGTGCAGGACACCCTATGAGCTGAGAGCGTTGTCCAAATGCTTCTTGAACTTTGTCAGACTTGGTGCTGTGGCCATTTTCCTGGAGAGCTTGTTCCAGTACTCAGTCACCCTCTGGGTGAAAAGTCTTTTCACCCGGAAAACCTCCCCTGACTCAGCTTCGTGCCTTTTTCTTGAGTCCTCTCACTGATTACAAGAGTGAAGAGATCCATGCCTGCTGCTCCGCTTCCCCTTGTGAGAATGTCGAAGACCACAATGAAGTCTCCTCTATTCTAGGCTGAGCAAACCAAGTGACCTCAATCTCTCCTTGTAAAGCTTCCCTTCTAGACCCCTCACCATCCTCATGGCTCTCCTCTGGACATTCTCTAATAGCTTTCTGTCTTTTCTGTATTTTGGTGCCCAAATCTGCACACAGTCCTCAAGCTGAGGCTGCATCAATGCAGAGAAGAGCAGGACAATCCTCTCTTTTGACCAGCTGTCAATGCTGTTCTTGAAAGCATCTCAGCACATGCTTGGCTTTCCTGGCTGCCAGGGCACACTGTTCACTCACATTCAACTTGCCATCAATCAGAGCACGCAGGTCCCTTTCCACAGCACTTCTCTTTAGCCTCTGTACAATAAACCAGGGTTGTGCTGTCCCGAAGTGCAGAATCCATCACTTGCCCAAGTTAAAATTTGTACCATTGGTGGTTGCCCATTTTCCACTGCTGAATACCTTTTTCCTATATTTCGGGTTGCAGCATGTCCTGCTAAAAGGATTCTACTGTATATAATTGCCCCTGAATGCAAAGGGCAGTTTGAGTCTTTTTTAAGGTATGTAGCACATAAGCACTTTGACTTCTGTTATGCAGATAATCCTCAAATAGGTAGTTGCTACTTTTGTGAGATTCGCTGTCAAAGGATTTCTTGGAGAGACTACGCCTTAGCTTCATGTTTTTCATTACTCTTCAGTATTCAACAAAACATTAAGAAGTGTCCTTAATGTTGGCTGTAAGATTATAAGAAATACTCCAGAAAAGTTCGATGTTATAAGGTTTTCTATTATGCTAACTTTATTTATGCAAAGCTTCTCTCTTTTGCCGTTTTTGAGTGAAGATCAGGTGAAGTTAAGCAGAGAAGTTTTAAAACACTGTTGAAGAATATTTAAAGGCGTTCATTCTTTCTAAGTGTTTGAAGCCTTACAATGAAAAATAAAGATTTTTTTTGTGAACTAATTTTTATTTCTGTTTCCGTTTTGCAATATGTCCTGGTTTTTGTAATTGTAACTAGTTGCCACCAGAGGGGAATGTATGCAAGCAATCAGGCTTCTGCTGACAACAGAAACAACATTTTGCTTCCAGTTAAAAATAATTATTTAAATTTCCCAATTTAAATATTGACAGAAGAAATTAGTAACATTTTTTTTAAAAAGTTCTAGATAGGTAAAATGAGTCTTTCTTGTGACTGTGGCTTTCATTTACGAAAAAGCTGAAATACAACACCTATTTAGAATAATGTGAACTTTTTAGATGTTTCCTTCACAACAAAAAGTTTCCAAAATGGGTAAATGTGCTGCAAGAAACGTTTTTGCAGAAAACTGTGCACTCTACTTCCAGTAATGTAACAAGACCCTTCCAAAGAATAACTTACAAAGCTGAAGAAGTGGTCGTGCAACATGTACTTCCTTTGCCTTATGGCAAATGGAAAGCTTGAAAATTATTGGGTTTAAGCTGTGGGGTTCAATTTTCCTTTCTCTTAAAGGACTTGCGTGTTCAACAAAATGAATGATCTTTGGAGACCTGCTCAGTTGTTTTTTATCGTTAAACTTATATTCTTTTTTTAAAAAAAATTCAATATCCATTCTTTTATTTTCAAAAACAAAAGCCGCCTATTTAAACTTGGGTCAGAATCTGACTCAAGACCACCTTTATTCTTGTGTCTTTGTCAGAATGAGTAACATCTTTGACCCAGCTAAGTCTGTCTTGTTCTTTTATAGAACCTGGAAAACTGAATCTCGTTATTTCTTGCACTGAATTTTACTGCAGCTTTGAAGCTACCACAGTGCTCTTGCCCATTCCAACTATTCAAGAGATTATAGAACTGGAAGGGTGGGGAAAGACTGGGAAATGTTTTTTTCTTACTCTCTTTTCTCATTTGGGGTTGTGCATCATGAGTGAGACAATGGAAGATTTTCTTGAAACATATTACTTCAAGATATTAACAGTGACCCCAATATTAATTAAGGAAAAAAGAATGAAATTTTATTTTCAATTAACACAGTGTCTCCATATTTACTTTATTTTTGCTTCAGTTGTCTTCCTTTGAACTCCCAACATTTTTTCAATCTGCTTTTAGAGAAAAATTAAATGAGTCCTCAAAAATATTCAGAGTAAAAATCAGGGGTTCATATGGAAACAAGTATGATCCTCTTCACATGCTCACCACTTGTTCTGAAAAATGTAAAGTTTATTTAAAAAAACCAAGCTGAAACCCTCTAAAAAACGCAAGGACATATGAGCAGGGATATGGCCATATATAAAGACGCATACCTTCAAGAATAAAAGCATTCTAATTGCCTAATAGTCCCTCCTTAACTTCATTCAGAACCACAACAGTGTTATAAGAGTACTTTCTAATTTCTCATCTCCTTTGTGCCATCCACCTCACTCTCTCTGCCTTTTCCTCTTGGAGAATGGATCTTTAGGCCAGGTAGTGCAAGCAGGAAGTGTTCAAACTGGCAAAAGATGGTTAATTTCCTTCAATTTAAATCTCATTTATTCATGCTTTTCTGTGAGTAAAGAGGGGATTTTAAACCTTTTACTTTCAGTTGCTATCGAAATAGGTCTCTGTGTACATTTGTAATATCCTTAGCTCCTATATATTAATTCCTGAAAGGATTGTGTATTTACAATGTATTTTGTTATGGACCATGGTACAATTACTTTGGCGAGGGATGCAGAACAGAATGCAGTGCTGTTTCTTACTGTGAGTGTATTCCTTTTAGAAGGTGACCTGTCTAGCTTTTACACTGTGTAGTAATATGTGATTTGAATGTGATCCAGTTGAAATGTGGCTTAGTTTGTTAGATTTTATTCTGTGCATGGCACTGTTCTTGTAAAACTAATACAATCATGAGTAAAAAGCCCAAAACAGGTAACATGTCTCCATGAGGTAATTGCAATTAGATAAACATAGAAAAACATACTGAAAACAATATACGTATGTAATAAAATGCTAGACCTCTCTCATTGTGAAGACTTATGTGAACTGTAAATTTAAAGAAACTATAGGAGTGCTGGGAAGTAAATGACACTCCCCAGTAACTGGTTGTCCTGTAACAGCTATATTATTTTACAAACAAATAACCAGAATATTAAATTGTCATGCGTAAGAACGTATGTGATAATGGATAATTTTTGCTTGCTTCTAGCAACCTGAAATTTCATGTATGGATGATGATTAAAATGGTCTTCTACCTCTTCCCATGATGCTGTAGTTCTGCACTCTAAATGCAGGAATATTTTCATGTTTAAAAGACTACGACCCATTCTCTCCTGCTGCTGATTCCTCTCCTGTCTTCTGCATAATGCATTCCTTGTTTTTTCCTTCCCATATTCTGGAACCTTAATATGTATATCTGCAGAGCTGCATCAAGGTACTTTTAAAGCCTGAATTATTGCTTTCTCTCAACCAGTACATTTTTACTGATTTTGTTTTGCTCTGTATTTAGGAAAAGGAAAATGCAGTTGGTCAGTGGTGCTTGTGGGAGGTGGGAGGTGGTAGATAATGGTAAACTGCTGCTATTGATCTGTATGTAAAGAAACACATATTCCATCATTAGAAATAGATCTCATTTTCATTAAAATGTGGCATAAACCAAGGAATGACTTTTTTTAAGGGTGCAGCCTTTTAGTGATCTGGCAAAACAAAGACCTCATCATAATTTGCAAAATATCTAATCCACTTAATAAGGGCTCTGCATTCACTTGGTGAATTAGGCTTACACTAGTGTGTTTCCTGGCTTCCAAATTCATTTCATCATCTGGTACATGAGATAAAATACATATGTTTCATGCTAGAAACCTAGAGTTCAGTTGTTGGGGTTTTTTTCCTTTCTCCTTTTCTTGGCTTGCCCTGTCTTTTTAAAAGCCTGAGTAACAGACGTAGTTTGTTGCATTATTTTAGACCTGAATATGACCTTTTAGGGATTACTGATACCAGCTGAACAGTTTGACAAGCAGAATATACCAGCAAAGTAAATACCATTTTAAATAGGTTTTCTTAATGGACTGTTTTGGTTGCTGGAGTTTTTGCTCATAAAAATTTGTGGAATAGGTCTATAATTTATCCTTGCATAAAAAATGGAAGTGAAACCTTGAACATGATTGAAAATAAAAGTGTGTTCCACGTTCACAAAGGTTTTATTTCTAACCTAAATGGGCTAGTCTCTTAATTTGCAAAAGAAGTCAGACCCTGAGTTGTTTTCTCCATGGCAGGCTCTGATGTACTGCCCTTTAAGTTATGTTAGCCTTGGAACCACCAAAACAAGAATGTTTCCCAAAAGTCACATCGTTCCACATGGTTTGTCAACATAGTCTCTAAACCCACAGTGGAACCCACTGAATTCATGTGGCTGGAAGAGCCAAAGAGAAATGGTTTCATTATTTGTAATACAATTCAAGGTCTAATACCTCAACTCTCAATTAGTACATTTCTAAAGAAAAAGAGTAAATAGAAGAATAACATAGTAAAAGCTGATGTAAACTATTAGATTTGGAAATTTTGTCTATCTTCCTAGTTGTGTTGTCCTCCTCCACTGTCTGAAGCGGGCCGTATACTGAGGATGCATTTGGTGCTCTCCTACCTTCGCTCCCATGGCAAGGGCAGGGTTGTTCCCCAAACCCAGCTCAATACCCCAGAATGGCAAGACTAGTAATCACCTGGCCTATATTCTTTAATCAGATTCTTTGATTCAGGCCACTGAAGATCAGAGGCAGCTCTGCCATGGTGCTGCACTAATGTAAATACTTGAGGATGCTGAGGACACAGTGTGAGAAGCTTATACTGATGAACAGCCAGACAAGATGCGAGTCAAAACCCAAATCTCAGCCACAATCCACATCGGGCTGGTGAAAATCGTGAAACTATTCTGATATCCCTACAGCCTGAACAAGCTACTTTGATCATGCCTGTCATGCTGCAAGACAGGCTACCCTTAGAAAATGAGTTTGACAACAGATGAGATGGAAGGTCCTTGTATTTTGGTAAGAAATAATAAGCCTGAATAAACTCAAAGTGTATATAAAAAAGCTAAACAACAACAACAACAAAAAGGTAAAGTGGGATAAAATATTCACAGATACATTTGTCCAGGGTAGCTGGTGAAAGACTTGGAAAGATGCTTTGATTGTGCCCTCAAGTGCGAAAGAAAAATTATTTTCTCTGTATATCTGTATATATTATGTATATCTTTGAAATACGTAGTGGAAGAGAAGGAGACCCTACACATATGCTTAAAATAAGCTGGAAAGGGATCATTTGTTCTTGACTCAGGATGTTTTCTCTACAGATATGAGAGCCAGAATATTCACTGATAGTAAATTCCAAGGAGCAGAGATAGGTTTTCATTTTATCCCGTCTTGTACTAATCCTACAGAATTGTGTAGACAATGACAGTGACGGCATCCTTTAAATTTTATTGGTTTTCAGAAAGCTTTAGATAATGAAGAAAATAATCGTGACAGATTGTGAAACACAGGAAGTTTTTGGTTGTTTAGTTTGATTTCTTTTTTCACTTTTAAATGATCCATGTATATTGAAATATTATCAGAGTGTGAAATGCACTGCAGTCTCTAACCAGGAACAACTCTATCAGTGTGATGCACAGTTAGAGCTAAGTGTGTTTTGGTTCTGCCTGCCTAAATCCTATATTTTTTGTTAAGGACTTTTAGCATGCAACAAGAATTTCCAATATAGACGGTACAGTTGGAAATCTGGACTCAGCTGACATCTGCCCCTTGACTGAAATCATCAGAAGAAATGAGTGAGTGATATTCTAGCCAAAAAATCAACCATTCAGGTTGTGTTGTTTTTAAACAATGAACATTATTTTTATGAGAACTGGATGAGCCTACAGTATCTGAATAAGAAACTTCAGAAAATGTCAATAAATGTAGTCACTAAAGGATGTAACTTCAATAAACACCGTGGCAACTTTGTTACATTTTGACTTAAAGATTACTACTATTTGGAAGCCTGGAGAAAAAAGGCTCAGGACACCACCAATTTCAACATCACTTTCCCAGCAGTTACACGGTACAGCAGCTGCCACACTGGAGGAACCCTGGCAGGGCTATCCAAGAGGAGCTGTACAGCCACCAGCCATGTTTCCTGGGGTCCCATCACCAGCTGCAGCAGGAATCCTGTGACTTCGGAGCAGTCGTTAATGTTCAAGCCAGTACAGCTCTGAGTGAGATGTATCTTTTAGTTTGAAATGTCCCTAAGACAGATGTATTTTTACTACTGGAAGGAAAGAGAAATGGTAAGGAAGATGGAGAGAAAGTAATTTCACAGCACAGGAATGTTCAATAATGCAGAACTGCATCAGATGTCTGCTCAAAAGAAAAAAGCTGACAAGAAATTACTGTGTTTAACAGTGTGAGAAAGAGATAATCAATAGATACACCAGCCTACAGATGTGATCTTTTCATGGCACTGATGTAGATACAGTCTTAAAATGAAAAAACTCAAACTTGCTTCTGTGGATTAAATGCAAGGAAATGCATGTAGGAGATCAACTTTCTATTAATATTCTTATTTTTAGGTCTCTCTGATTTTTTTTGAAGAAACATTATTGCTTTTGATACATCATTTCTGCAACAGGTAGGCAATTAATAGAAATGGTTGATATTTTTTCTGAAAGTATTAATTACTGTATTTTAGTTTCTAATAAAAGATCATATTGATCTAAGGATAGTCATTCCTGGATGTGTTTGATTCAAATAAAAACACAGGAACCAGAAGAAAATTTTTATTTGATTCAAAAATGCACCTAGGAGTCTTTTGCTCCATTCAGCAAACATCCCCGTCAGATACTTTTCGTGTGTTCTTAAAGACTCCTAGTGATATAAATCCCTAAGCTTTACAATAGGTTCTACGACTGTTCTATTATAAAATTTGAAAGTCCCCTTTTTTTTCCAGTGGCACAGTTTCATTTTGTAACATAAACATTCAGTTGTTCTTTCTGTATTGACATAATGGGAATGACAAATATTCTACATATGCTGTCTTCATTTGAAACTTTTTTAATAAGAAATTTGTGACAGTACTAGGTTGCATTTGAAGATGGATAGGAAGGAAAATAATATTTAAAATTATTATAGTGTTCCTCTCAACAACTTTAAATAAAAGTATTTTCCTTGCAAATAACGTTTCGGGTTTTCGGAGCTTTGGAATAGAGAATTGTTTCCATCATGCTATACATAAGACCACCAAGAAAAAAGTAATTATTCTGTAAATGTTGTGGAAATGGCCAGCGTAGGACCAGAATGTCAGAATGTAGCCATACAGCCCATATTTGGTCTCTCAGAAATCAGTGTATATCTATACAGAGAAAGGAAAGAAGAGAGATGATAGGTTTTTTTGGCATCACACACACACAGAGCCACATACCATTTTCTGTTTCCTCTAACTTATATTGACTTCTCTGTAGGGAACAAATAACCACAAAGCTGGTCTAAAACATAACCTACGAGGCACCCAGTCGTTTAGATAAGGAACTCCCAGTACCTTAATCTATTACCTATTTTATCTTTTCCATCTTTTTATTTTTTTGTCAATTATATTTTTAATCTTTATTCATATAAGCTAGCTGAGAAACACCTACATTGTATTGAAATGTTGTGCTATTTGCAGGATGATGAATTTCAGTCTGTGAAACCAGTGGGTTTGGTCAGTATACTTTTAAAATAACAAGTTTGACAAAAGTGCAGTTTCAATCAAATCTACAAGATCTTGCTATATTCTTTCTAAATTTTGTAGTAGTCTTCAGAGAAAGAGAAAAGATTATGAGATCTGTTTCAGCTTACCTCTCCAGAACTTCCCAGCTGGCAGAGAATTTCTTGGGTTCAGGCATTGCCCATGAGATAGTTGGAAACTGTCTTTGCAGCCGGTACAGTCCTTGTAACTGTACCCAACACAGGTTGCACAGCTCCTGTGGCAAGGTTCGCACTCTCTAGAGATGACATCAGCAAAGAAGCCTTCTCCACACTCACTCACACATGTGCCATCTGCAACAGAAAGAGAGCCTGGAAGCATAATGACCCCTGCCAATCCCTCCATCTCCAGCAGAAATAGTTTAACAAAAAACCCCAGTATGTAAGAACATGAAAAACTTTTTGCAGCTATATAAATTTAATTTTTTATCATGAAATCTAAATTCAGTTCAGTTGCATATGAGAAACTTCACAAACTTCAAACCAATCTGCATTTAAATTTGTAACTTGGCTTTTATCAATATGCTAAACATTAGTACATACCAACCTAATGGAAGTCCAAGCCTGGGTAAAGGTTTTGTGGTTGAGTCCCGCTAATTATACTGTCTCAATAAAAAAATTAGAGACTAGACACGCGTAAGATTTTTAGATATATGCAAATTTTAGACGTATGCAAATTTACAGGATCTCTAGTTTCTGCTGAGAATGAAGTTAAACTCAGGTTTAAATCTGATTCAGATTAATGTTTCGCATACCTCATCAAAACCTCTGGAAGTTGTAGCACTTAGGGCTTTTTGAGTTTCGTCTAATTTCAATTAAAAAACTCATAGACCCACAGCTCACCTTGGTTGTGACCGCAGAGTTTTCCATGAGTGTGATGCCGCTACTGGGCACTTTCAAGAGCCAATGCAAGAGAATAATATAACCTCAGGAATTCCTGTGATTAATTTTTGGGACCATGTCTGAACCAGACCTGCCTAATTTATGGCTTCTTAATAAAGCCAGGAGATTCCTACTCTGGTGTGAATCTGGTGTGGAATTTGGTGGTTTTAACTGAGTTTGTTTCAGAGTGTTTAAAAATCAAAGTAAAACCAGACTTGCAAATAGTAAGGAAACATTTAAATATCTTTCTATAGTTTAAAACCCCACATTTCACAAAGTCTGAATCAAATACAAATTTTTTTACGTGTTCCAAAGAGTTGAAATTTAAGTATAGAGACCCTTTGAACCAAATTACACTACTGGGTAATACAGCCACCTTACATTAATGCAAATGTCTGATTCTGCAAAGAGCTAAGTCCCCTCAGCCTCCACTCTCTGCCGTAGAACAGATTTATGAATTTGAGAGTTTGGATCTGGAGTATTTTTCTAAAGAAAAGGTCTAAAACATTTTTGTGTATTATGTCATACTTTGTACTTTGCTTACCTGAGAGATAAAAGCCTTCCTCACATGAGTCACACCTATCCTTGTCACAGCTGTCACACCTGCTAGGACAGTCTCTACACTGCCAAGAACTTTCATCTCTGTAGGTCTTTTCTGGACAATATTTATAGCAATGCTGCTTATACCTGTAAAGTAAAGTAGAACATCATTAGTAAGTTTCTTTTGAAGGTCACCGAGTTTGTTTTCTGTGTGTTGCTAGGGATGGTAAAGATAAAGCTGTATTACCATAATGAACAGAAATTATTCCTCTAATGATGATTCAAAGTGTATTTGAGGTTATGTTGCTTATTCAGCTAGAAAAGTCATGTTTTGTAATCTCAGGATTCTTAAGTATAATTTATTTTATTTTATTTTTTAAAGGTAGGCAGAAACTCGAATACTTGCTTTATTAAAAATTACTGTATCATGGTTGTAAAGACCTGATTGCTTGTAAGAACGTATATTCCAGAGCCTTTGTATATAGAGTTAATATAACCAATATTTTCTTTTCCAATTTTTACAGAGATCTACTAATGCTCTCTTTGAAAAACAGTAGAGTTCTTTTCTCTCCATTTAATTTAAACTTTCAATTAATATTTTATTCCTTTGCATGAACTCCAAATATTTATAAGTGTGTCTTATGAACTTCACATACCACAACTAGACACAACAAATCCATATGCATTGTTCAACTTTTTGACACTTTTTCTTCCATGTTCCTCTCTTCTGATGTGCGAAGGTCCCACCAGTCCATAAGTTTTAACAGGTCTCAGTACTAAATGGCTGGCTAGTGTTCCAACATTTCCCAAGTCTTTTTCCAAGTTACTGTTTTTCAGACAGGCAATTTAAAGGATGAGACAACATATACAGCACGGATGCATGCAGCGAAGCGCATATTTTTGCTTCAGAAAAATGCATAGTCATGAAGAGCTATACAGCCATACTTACATGTAATAGTTTTCAGTGCATGTTATACAGATTCTTGGATCATCTGAAATTAAATATGTAAAATTATGTAAATAATTTTCAGAGTAAAAACCAGAATGCCAAAAAGAAGTTTTGCTACACCATTTTTATGTTAGTATTTCTTACACAAAAACAATTACAGCCCTAACGAGAACATTCTTGTCTCTGAATCTCTGTTCATATTTTCTTTGAAATGAAACCTTCCACAGTCAGATCCTGGCCTGTATTTTCGTAGTAACCTGGGGCTTTTTAGTCCTCAGCATAAACCAGGTACCTGGAAGGAGCTAAGTCCTTAGGAAGTGGTGATCTGAAAAGCAGAACCTTCACAGGGGCTCAGGGTGGGTCAAATAAACTGTTAAAAGGAGACTGCAACTTACCTGAACCTGTAATTTCATCCTATATCTTTATTTGTTGCAAAGATAAGTTAAACACTTTTGGCACCTCTAAAAGCAGAGTTTTCAGAGATCTAAGTAATCAGTTTAAATTTAAAAATCCTGGGCTAGACAAGAATGTTTCTATATTTGGAGAGGGGATAAGGGTGGAAGAAGTGGTGGTGGTGGTGGGTCAAATCTTTTGGGTAAATTTTCCCACCAGAAAATTAATTTTTGTATTCAAAAAATTTGTTGAATGAACAGGAAAAGTGTTATGCAACTTTTAAAACTCTTAAAGTTATGGATTTGACTTAAAAAATGAAGAATATTTTCTATAATCTTCCTTCTATTATCTTCTATTCACTATTTCTTTCACCTTAACCAAATATCCCAAAGGCAGCAGAATAGAAGGAAACGTAACAACTTGAGTAAATGTATTTATAAAGAGAATCACAGAACCACAGAATATTCTGAGTTGGAACGGACCCACAAGGATCACTGAGTCCAGGTCCTGGCCTGCACAGCACCATCCCCGAGAGTCACACCATGTGCCTGAGAGCATCATCCAAACACTTCTTGAACTCTGTTGAGCTTGGAGCTGTGACCACTTCCCTGGGGAGCCTGTTCCAGTGCCCAACCATGCTCTGGGTGAAGAACCTTCTCCTATTATCCAGCCTAAACCTTCCCTAACACAGCTTCAGGCTTTTCCCTTGGGTCCTGTCACTGGTCACTGGTCACCACAGAGAAGAAGTCAATGTCTGACCCTCTCCTTCCCCTCACGAGGAAGTTGTAGACTGCAACCAGATCTCCCCTCAGTCTCCTCTTCTCCAAGCTGAATAAACCAAGTGACTTCTGCTGCTCCTCTTAAAGCTTCCCCTCCAGACCCCTTCAGCATCTAAGATGGAGCCCTGTGGAACCGCACTGGTGACAGGTCACCAGTCTGATGTCGTCTCATTCACTGTAACCCTTCGTGCCTCACCCGTGAGCCAGCTGCTCACCCATCCCATGATGTGTTTATCCAGATGCATGCTGGGTGTTTTGTCTGGAAGAATACTATGAGAGACCATGCTCTTCATTTCTGGGAGAATTGAAGAAAACATTACCTGCTCTCCTGAATCACGGAATCATGGAATCAACTAGTTTGGAAAAGACCTCTGAGATCAGTGAGTCCAGCTATTGACCAAACACCCTGTCAACTAGTCCATGGCACTAGGTGCCATGTCCAGTCTTTCCATGAACACTTCCAGGAACGGTGACTCTACCACCTCCCCAGGAAGTCCATTAGGTCTAACCACCCCTTCTGTGAAGATGTTCTTCCTAATGTCCAACCTAAACCTCCTGATGTGCAGACAAAAACTATGTCTTCTCATCCTGTTGCTAGCTGGCTGGGAGAAGAGGTCAACCTGCACCTAGCTACAACTCCCTTTCACGCAGTTGTAGAAAGTTCCCCCTGAACATCCTTTTCTCCAGGCTAAACAATTCCAGCTCTCTCAACCACGTGGGGGTATTGTGTCCAAAGCATAGAATCTAGCACTCAGTCTTTCCAGTGTCCTGAAATCTCTTTTCATTAACCTTGATCTTCTTGCTGAAATACCACTGGTACTCATGTGAAAGCAGTAGTAGGCAGTATTTCGAAGGCTCTATTAACCTCTTCATTGTTTTGGTGAGGTCCCTGATTTGGGCCCCAAGGAGGCAGCAAACTTCCCTGAAAAGAGGGTCTGGTCTGCAGATGGTTTAGATTATATTTGTTTTAATGTATATTTTCTTCAGTAATTCCAGCAGAATGATTCAGCAGTTAACATTTCTTGACTGTTTTGATCCATGAACCTTCTGAACTGCAGATCGTTGGAGTTTTGTTTGTATATGTAATTTTAGAAGTATGTTTTCTCAGTGGCTTCTGAAGTAGGTGAATTTCTGGTCTGATCCAGTAGTTTTCTTCTGTGCCCTTATTTCTGTGGAGAACTTTAAACTAAAATTTGGAATTTCTGTACTTCATGGTTCGATTTCATATCTAAAGCTTTTCCAGTGATTTTCCCGCAGCCTGGATTTTAGACAGGAATTAGTTTTTTCTTTCTCAGAAAAAGAAAAAATTCAGAGAAAGAAAGTTTTTTCAGTACATGCACCTTTTATCTTCAATGTGCAAGGAAATTCTCTTTTACCTACACCCTAGGAAAGGCAACAGGCTCTAATGTAATGTTCTGCCTACACTGAAATGTCAGGACTGAAAATCAGAGAACAGTTCTGAAACTTGCTGGCAATTTTTTTTTTTGCACAGGTTGCATATTGTCACCACAGTAGCTTGTAGAAACAAGTCTTATCTGCAAATCTAAAACCCCTTCTGCAAGAATAACCTCTTGCAGAGGATGTACTCTGAGATAAGAAACTATCCTTATCATAATTTTGTCTTGAAAGCCAGGGTCTATTCATCATCAGGGATGGTTTGAAGAAATGAAGTTTTCTTTTCTCTTTCTTAGGTTGCTGTGGGAACCAGATCAGTTTTCACCCGTTTATTATGTAATGATAAATCTGTATCTGAAAGCCTGAGTCTGTTCACAGGGCTTCACTTTCAGCTGTCTCACACTGCCTTAAATCTTCTCCAAATGCTTTTGTTCTTACTCCCACAGCCTTATAAACTCTATGTTCCTCCATTCCACTCTGTATAATGGATCTTTTTGATTGTTTGTATATTATTTATTCACACTTTCTGCCTTTCTAGCTTTATGTTTGCACACAGACCTTATAACCCTGACCAAATTAAAAAGTTAGGTTCTGGATGACCTTTGAGAGTGGCTCAGGCTTTACCTGGCTCAGTCAAAGAGACACACTTGGGCCTAAATGCCTTTTCGTAGGCTCTTATTCTCAGGGACACGGCTCCTTCGATTTTCTCAGTACTAATTTCTTTTGTAAAGGATCTGTGAAAGAGAAAAGTGTTACAACTTTACTGAACATTCTTCGCTCTGCACTCTATTGAGGAGTACTTTATTCTCAGTGTTAGCCTTTGAAAGTAGTCCTAGTGCAAAGGTTGCAAAACCATGTCATGGTGCTTGCTGTAGAAATCTGGATGGGTCATATATTGTATTTTGCTGCATGGAGATTAGCTATTCTGTAGGAACCCATAAGAACTATTCATATCATAAGATATTTTACCTTCACAAGTTGGATGAGGTGAGTGGAAGAGAATCCACAAGTAATTAAGAACTTGGTCAGGAAAGGGTGGCCCCTTGAGCACACTGGCAGGAAGATTGCCACCACAAGCTGAGAGGATGCACAATCACATCTGAGAGGAAGACCTGTGCTCTTTTGATTCCCATGAGTTGATCAGTGATCTATGCAAACTCCATGTGCTGCAAATATTTACCTCCTCAATGAACCCGGTGCTTGTATTTATTTAGCATTATTAGTTAATGGTGTTGCAAATTCTGCTTGTGAAGTATATGTATGCAAGTCAGTGGATATGGCATATAAGAGAAGTTTGTCACTTATCACCTTCAAAGGTACCCAAATTTTGCATCTGTTCATTATGCAAGTGCAAAAGCGCACACGTAAATTGTGTTATTAGGGACAGAGTTGAAGTTATTTGAGAAAACATTTTAGTCCATGTGTTGTATTTTAAAGATAAGAAGTAGGAGCCAAGATTTTTATGTTCTTGCATTGTATTGACTCTGAAATTCTCTTAGAATAATTACTTTAAGTGGCTCAGAATCTACAGTTTTACCTTATCTTTTTCTCTTGTTCTGAGTGTTGGCTCATAGCCACACGCTTTCTAAAAGGAAGGTTTGACTTTGAAGAAGGTGTCTGAAATTGATTGTGATTTTTAAAGTCTGGAGAAAATATGAATGCTATTCTGAGGTATCTAAATATGTAAGTGAACTTATATTGAGAGGTGGAAGGTAAATGCTGCAATGGCATAAAGAAAATCCTCTTCCTTAACATTTTTTGCAGCAGAACTTTCTCTTTCAAAAGCTGCTTTTGTTGAGGAAACTGGATTTAATTTTGTGGACTTCATGATGTTTACGGGCACCCATCAGAAAAAAAGACATTAAAATTTAATCAAAACCTCATGGTCAAAGGTAATGAAGACCTGCAGTTCCCATCTTTCTGCATCAGAGGGAGCAATCGTTCGTTGATACTTTAAAAGTAGGCTCAGCATGTTCAAAATTGGGTTATTAAGAGCTGAGGAACGAAAGGTATGAGGTATCATAAAGACAATTTTGGCAATGTGGACTTGTGATGTATCCAGCACACTTTCTCAGACATTTTGGCTGTCCGGTATTGAGCTTATGTTTGCTTGCACAGAAGTAGGGATATATTTGATGTTTTTAAGAGTTTAGAACTAAACATAGGTACTGAAGTCACTCTTAAGACTTCACTTGTGCCTGTGCAGGAGTCTGCCTTTCAGATCTCATGGGAAGATGTGCACAAGGATGCCAGCTGGGCTCGTGTGGCATCAAGCAGAGCCAAATGCACCCCAGAGCATGTGGGCAGGAGAAAGTTGGGAGGTGAACCCTGACGTGCATAGCCATTGTTTGGACACTGTGTACACAAAACTATAGCTCTTTTTGGGATTAGGGCTTTCTAAGGCAATGTTCCTATTAACATATCCCAAGACTTGTCAGTGTCTGCGGGCAGAATGGTACATGAGAGCATTAAAGATTCTTTACATCCTTAAAATACAAGTGACCTCTAAATTAATGAAGTGAAAGAGAAAGAAAATAATTACTTGAATTTAAAAGAAAGCACCATTTGTATTTTAACTACATAGACTTACGTGTCATTGATTAGGTCTCTCTCTCAGAGTTCCTATCTTTGCTCTAAGACCTTAAGTGTTGATACAGTAAAGATATATGGCCACAACAGTGCCCTAAAACAAAATCCACTCCAAACGTGGAGGAAACCAGACAGATTTGACTACATTCCTTGAGGATTCCAGAAGATCTTACAAACAAACACTGTCAATATACTTTAGAATCTTCACACGTGGTGAAGAATAACCTGCAGTGCTACTTACTGGGTGGGTTTTACTTTCTTCTCTGAAATGCCTGATACGGGATGTAACATATGGAACCATTATAAAAGTATGATACCTCTGTATTAATCTGGATGTAGTGTCATTATTGATCAAGAAGAGAGACTGCCCACGCAGACTTGCTCTATTCTGCTGGCACATGGCATCATGCCAGAAGGAAGCAAATCTTATTAATTTTCCTGTCTGCACAAAGCAGTACAACATTGCTCGAGACTGCAGGTAGTGGTTTAATCTATTATTTAGTGCCTTATGAAAAAGACTTTTTGAGCAAAACTCTTTCAGGCTAGTAGACAACAGGCAGTTCAGTTATCCTAATATGATTATACATCCCTCCTAAAAACTAGACTTCTGTCTGCAAGAAAAGAGAAAAATATAATAACCTTTGTAACTTGTGGACAGTAAGAGAATCACTTGCATTTTGCTGTTCCTGGTTTAGAATGTAATGTCATCCATTTTAAATAAATAAAACTTCTATGAGTGACTCTGTGCTCAGTATAAACTGAGGAAGTTAATTATTTTTATTTTTTAGAGTTTATATTGAAGAATCTTAAATCGCTTCAGAAGGAGCAGGTGCTGAATGATCTTCTATGAGAGAATGGTCTTGAGTCAGCTGTAGATCCATAAATATGCACAAAATGTATTTGTATTTGTATATATGAATAACTACTTTTCAGTATGTGAACACTGTAATTTTTATTCCAGTTGCTATGATTAATACATTCCTTTTTTTCCCACTGCACTTTTACCTGAAATGTTCATAGCACTGAACTTTTCCTACACTCGCTCTGCAGTTCTTAGATTAAATTATTCAATTGTGTCAAAGGGAAGATAGAACAAAGAGACTGCAAAATCCTCCAGCATTCACTTAATTTTAAAAGGGAATCTGCAGAAAGACTATGATGATGTGAAACTAAATGTACTACATTCCTTATTTTCTCACCTTGAAATTCTAGTATTTGAGGTTATTTTTATGGCAGTGTAATTTCTCTAGAGCTTGCAAAATAATGAACTTCTTGTAAGACACAGGCAGTTCAGTTTCTTGATTTTACGGTTTTCTTACAAAACTTTCTCAATACATCAGCTTTCTGATTTGACATGAAAAAAACATTACTGTAGTCAACTTATCTATGACCTCGGTTGTTGATATGCCTGAAAACTCATTGAATATTAAGAGTAAAAATACAAGTAAATATCTACCATATTATACAGATAGATATAAATATCTACCATATTATACAGATAGATATTTATATCTACCATAGCTACCTGACTTATTTTAAGTTTGAAGCTTACAGGTTCTGCTTTATTTCAAAAGCACATTATAATTTGCAAAATCTGCTTGGGACTGTTCTTTTAGGCCACTACTGTTCTTCTGTTCCAAATAGAACTAACAGTAAACTGACCTCTGAGTCTCAATAATATATGCACTGTGACCACCAAAGTCTTTCCTTAATAGAATGTCTGTTAATAAACCCTAGCATCTTAATACTTCTGACTTTACACAGCAGTGAAAACTAATTCAGTCTTTGTTTTACCTGCATCCATTCTGTTGACCCTTGAAGCTCTTAAGAAGCTTCTTTTAAATCAGAACTTTGAGTGCAAGAATTTTTAAGTATGTAGTGAGTGTTATGGATGATTAATATTTAAGACATCAGTGATCCTCCCAAGAAAAAAGTAAATGAGTACAGCCCTTTTTTCTGTATGCCAGCTGACCATGAATAGCCTTCCAGTCTCCTTATACAGGCTTATTGAGTTCATAAACAAAGAAAATCTTCCTCTGAGTTACTTGAAATCACTATTTTAAAGAAAAGTTGCTATTCATACATAGTACATTTCTCCCTAATGCAAAACACAGATTGCCACTAAATAGTTTTCAGAAGAAAAATAAATGATTTGAAGTCACAAGCATCGTGAAGAACACAGAAAATTTTAGCACGGGGAAGTAACATCTAATGGCATCAATAAAGACAGGCATTGAAACACATACTCTCCCTACACTTTTCTTCTTCTCCTGTCAGCCAAGCAGACAGCTGCCATGAATCTGAATGACACACCTTACAAAAGAAGACCACAATGTCATTGCATTCATGTTAAAACCATCTCTTCATTCAGCAGTATTGACAGGGGCAGTTGTAGGCACAGAGGAAAGCCTTAGGCTTGACTGAATGCACACACAATGGCTGGTCACCAGCATCATAGGACGTTTCTTATGGTATCACGTGTTAGATCGGACAACTGGCAGAAGGAAGGAGTGACGTGATGAAAATCCTCACAGTAAGTTAGGTATGCCAGTTAGTGTAGCCAGAAAAAGAGCTGGACAGACAGTTGTGGTTTAGAGTTTGTTGCAGACAATGGCATGCCAAAACTGTGCTGTTCTAAATTTTGCAGAACTGGTAACTCAAATTCAGGAAGTGTCCCAGCCATGGATGGCAGCCCTGAATCTGAAAGATAAATTTTTTATGGAAAAGGCGTATCTTTACGTCCAAGGTTTTCACTTCTGGAACATGACAAAGCAGAATCTGTGCTCGCCTAGAAGAGAGTGCCACACTCCTTTAACAGACTGCTGTGATAAGCATTCACCCATGATTGCACCTGCTGACATCTTATCAACAGTCTCACTTTCTCCAGATACTCTGGTTGGAGGAGAACCCCCTGAAACTGTAGGGAAGCTGCAACATCACGTGGGAAGCACTTTGTGACATGGAAGTTGAGATTCTACCTTAATTTCAAACCCCTCTTTTTAATTAACACTGCTGGTTGCATATTCAACTGAACATACTTCCTTTTTTTTCTGTTTTACAGGAACGCCAAATGAACTGCACATGGATGGACGGATTAACCCACACCAACACTGAACATATACAAGGAATATTTTCAGGGCAGTAGCATTGTTATTGCAATAACTTGCTCGTGAATGAAATTTAAAGATTGTGCTTATGTCTATATCCTTGAAGAAAAAGCACAGGGTGGTGGCCTGTTTTGAGGCCTAGAAAATCTGAACGTCTATAGTAAAATTCTGTGTCTGATAATAGTTTCAGAAAGTCAGTAAATCTTTCAGCCTGAGTGTGGCATTCAAACAGAAAAAAATAAAAGTGCTTCAAATTTTAATAGCTAAATTGATAAAAAATTATTCTTATTTATGCTGAATATAGATTTTAGAAATTTATTTTGTGTGGTATGGAGTAAAACTTACTTGGTGAGAAGCCACCTGCACCAATGACTAATTGCTCAGCAGCATGCACTTAAGCTAATGGCAAGAGTGAGGGGAACTAAATTTTCCCTGCCTTAAGAATAAGAATAAGGTTGATAAAGGGAATATTTACCCTGTTTGCAGTTCTGACATCCATCTGAACATGCTATGCAGTCTTCAGAGTCAGGATCTTCCACTTCACCTGTTTTTTGTAAAACATCAGTTTTGGGTTAACTCTAGATAATGCAAGGGCAACATTTGGAAGCACTCAGCAAGACTCCTGAAAATCAACTTGATTCAGTTCAAAAAAGGAGAAAGACTGATGGAAATTTGTTTTCTCATGTGTTCTTGCATAACCCACTCAATTTGACAAAAATACTCCTACTTTACAATAACATGATGTTAGAAGAGGATCAGAGCTGGAGCTTAAGGACCTCAGAGTCAGGTGTGACTGTGTATTTCAAAACATTTTTTTAATATGCTTAAGCAGATTTCTGTAACAAATTGAATAGAATATTTGTTATCTCCTACTGCAGGATGCTTACCTTCTCTACAGCTGTGCTTCTGACACACGTTTTTAGTAAGGTAGTAGCCTCTGAAACATCTTTTGCACTGGCTGGAGTTCAGGCACACCTCACAGTGGCCAGGGCAAGGAACACAGGAATGCTCCAAGTGGTAGTGACCTGGAGGACAGTTGTCTCTGCACTCCCCACGATACAGGAAACGTTCTACACCTCTTCTGTCTGTGTGGCAAACAAATGGGAAAAAGTTGTCAGCCACAAAAGGCATTTGGGATATAAGAAGGAGCTTTATGAAGTTCTGGTGCTGCAGTTAGACACTGACTGCTAGATTTCGGTTTTACACCAGATGAGATGTTGAAATGTTTCAGGACCTCAAACTTTTCACATTCCTAGAGATTCATGGCATGTAAAGATGTCATGCTAGCAAACAATTACTCTTTACATTCATCAATCTGATAAAAAAAGACCACGATTTTTCCATCACTGAGTTCCATTGCAGAGGACAAACAGGTGTTTGTAATGTATTAGTACACGCGAATCTACAATTATTATTAGGAAAGCAAAGTGAAGCACTTCACCTTTGGAAAGGATCACTCTGTGTCCCTAGAAGATTAAACTGTAATCCTCATTTTAGTGGAATCATCTAGATTTGAATTTGAATAGCAGATGTGCAGCTATTAGTGGTCAAAGCACAAGCATTCTCCAGTGCATGAGAACTGGGAGGTCCCCTGCTCCAAATCCTTCTGAATGAAGCCTGTGAAAACACTTATAACTTCATGTGCCATGTGGTGCAACATGGGGAGCTTTCTAATCAGTTACCCTATGGTATAAATTACACATGTAACTGTGCTAAGTGTGTTTCATTGCCTTAACTGTAGAGCAAGAATAAATTATGCTTACCATAATTTATTTCTGAAAATGCAAAGAAAGCAGCTATAAAAGGCAGTAATGCTGCACCATACCGGAAGTTGAGTTTTATTTATTTTGCTTTTCATGCACTATTCTTTAATTTTCCTGCCTCCTAAGGATGTGAGTCTCATCAGTGTCTTAATTTCTTGATTCACAGAAATACAGAAATTTATCTTGCTGTCCACCACAAGGGAGAGCTTTCGGAGAAAAATCATACAAACTTACTCTCACATTAGACCTGAAGTACCATTTGAAAACTTCATCTACTGAGTCACATTTCCTAAACTGAGAAAGTCAATCTCATCCTCAGTACGACTAATTAATGCAACCATACTAGTGTTTGCTTGCAGTCTAGACACTTATTACTAAATACAGTCTGGGCCATGTTGATTAGGACTGAAATGGAAGTAGCAGCTGAAAAGAAAAGGCTGTAAATCCATTGTGAATCTTCAGAACACAGTCATAAAAAATTACTCTTTATTGTAAGGTAGATCTTAAATACTCATTTCCAAGGACAGTTCAGACTAGTTTAGTTACACATACTTGTGGGTAATGGCCTTGGGTTCTTTGCTCATCAGATGTTAGAGAGACAATAGGAAACAATTTTTAAAACAGAATTTCAAAAGGAGAAGAGTGGCTTTTTGGAATTTCCACAAAATTAACTACATCAGCCTTCCTCTCAACCTAAGATACATAAATATGTGTGCTGGTGATAAGCTTGTCTTTGCAAACCCTGTTTGTTCAGCTGTAGGGACACAGCAATCTCCAGTGGAACCCACCATGCTTGTATCTTAGGCTTTCCCAGAGAGATACTTAGGAAAGCAGCCTGGCTCCCTGCCTGCTTGAACAAACTGGCTCCATTTCAGTATAGCACATCCTGTGCAGTGGGTGGGGGAAGCATGTATGAAGCTTTCTTTTCCAGAAGCAGGCTATGTAGGTTTTCTGTCCCTTTTTTTCCTTGTTTCTGTTTCTGTTAACATAGCTCCTATTGAAAAAACACCAAGGGAAATGCATTAAATTGAAAGGACAATGCAGAGTTGTGTTTTCTTGTACTTAAGAAAAAAATTGAGTTCCAATTCCCTTCAGAGTCTAAAGATTATGATGCAGATTGGTAGTAAATGCACTATTCATTTTATTGGATCTAACAACTGGCCCTGAGAGCTGAGGGAAAAGGGAATTTGGAGGCCAAGGGAGGGGAAAAAGCTGGCAAAAGAAAATCTTACTTACCTGTTCCACAGCTGGTGCATTTGTTAGGTTCATTTCCACTGCAGTCCAGGCAAGTATGATGGCACAAGTGACATTGCTGTTTGAATTCAAACTTTCCTCTGGGGCATTGCATAACACAGCAGCCATCATCAAAGACTCTTTTAAAGAAGACAGAGGCATAATTACAAATTTAGCTACTACTTGTTCTTTAAATCTAAAGGAAACTAAAAAGAAACTCAATAAATTCTTCTCTCACTCTACTTATGAGTCTTTGAACTTTAATACTTCATTTTCCTGATCTTATCCGTAGTATTTGTTATATGAAGTGGTTTGAACCTGAATCGTAGACTTCAAAGATGATTTCTCTCTGAAATATTTTTCTGAGAAAAATGACTTTTTGGTCCTTTACCTAGATGTCCTTATATCACAATCCCTGCAGTGGTCCCATGTGTCTGCTAAAAGGAAAGCAATACTTGGTCTTTTTCTGTGAAGAAATAACCCATCCGTTTTACTTTTAAGACTGCCTCTGAAAAGCACTATGGCTTCAGTAATATGATCTTGTACATGAAGTCAAATATCTATCTGAATATTGGCCTTTAGGAGCTGTATTTTTAGACTTACATATTGTCGTGGATTAGGAATGGTATTTACCAATTTAGTTTTCCCACTGAAACACCCCAAACTATGCTCAACTGCCTATCCTTCCTCCCACTCCTCTGCTGGGGATGGAGAGGAGAATTGGATGTACAAAAGGTAAAGATCACAGGTTGAGATAAGAACAATTTACTGGAAACAGCAAAAAAATAAGAAAATGAACAGCAACATCAACAGTATCAGTTACAAAACATACAACAGCTGAACAATTCTCATGCCAGTGCTCACAAATATACCACACGGAACCCCGGCAATGCCTGACTGCGCCACGCCACGCAGTCCTGGAAAGGGACCTGGAAAGGGACCCCTTCCCCATCCCTGGAAGTAACAGTGTGCTAGTATAGAATAACCTCCAAGTCCTAGCCATGCCGCTCTTGACTACTGCAGAAATTAACTCTATCCTGGCTGGAATCAGGACATATATCTGTCTGTAAGCATGAGAGACCAGGCCAGGTATGCAGCTTTTTAACTTCCTCTGTCTCCACAGCAGCTCTCCCAAAAGCCCAACAATGACTTTCTGGGTCCTTGAAATATCCTCTCCTGTTGTAATCTATGCCAAGGATTCGTGGGGCTTCTGGGCCAGTCACAATGGGGCGTTTTTGCCATTCATTCCTAGTCAGGGTCACTTCAGCTTCCAGTATAGTCAGCTGTTGGGAACCCCCTGTTATCCCAGAAACAGAGATGGATTCTGCCCCTACATATCTTGATGGCATCAGGGTACACTGTGCACCTGTGTCAGCTGAGATCTTACCCTCTTTTGGGTCTGATATGCCAGACCATGGGATGCACACGGTCCAATAAATTTGATTGTTCCTTTCCTCCACCTGGCTGGAGGCAGGGCCCCTCTAGACCTGGTCGTGGTACTCATTGCTCACTTGTAAATATGAACTAGAGAACTTCAAGAGGATTGGAAGTAACATCAGCCCTGCTATTCTGTCTGAGTACTTGTCCAGTGGAAACTCGAGCGGTATTTATCCTTGATGAATTTCCTGTGATAGTTGTTCTTCCTCTCAACTCACATACCCATGCTGCCAGGGCAGAGGTGGGTTTTTCATCCCACTTCCTCGTGTATTCTCTGTAGCCACACAGGAAAAAACACAGGTTAGCTTGTGGCATGTACTGTCTCTTCCACACAGTGGGGCACTTGCTCCCGGTAGCAGAGACTCTGGTCTGTACTGATGGGGCATGGGACTCTTTAATTTTCTTGGGTCTTTCAAATCTGTCCAAAGTCCTGGACAATCTTTCTACAGGGCCCTGCTTCCTCTTTACTCATCGTGAAGCAAACTGATTTGCTCTTGGATTTCTACTTCTATGTAGTATAGGGGCAGCTGCTACCTGCATGTGTTGTTCCTCTGGTTCAGCTGAGTTTAACTGGCCGTGCTGCCTGTTGGTCTGATTTCCTCCTTTCCCTGAGGGCACTGCGTAGTCTTGACCTGTGTCCACTAAAGAAGAGCCAGGGCCCAGCACACTGCAGTAAGTTGCTCGTCTATGGAGTTGCCGGAGCATTTTCCTTTCAAATATTATGTCACTTTATAGGGGTCCTGTAGTCATTCAGGGGTGAACTTCCAAACCATTGGAGCAGAGAATTTCCCCCAAAACAGGGCCATTTTCTCCTATATTCCATGCCACTCAAATCTACCTACACTTGGGGCAGATATCTGAATGAACTTCCTAGAAATCTCTTTCTTGACCGTAAATATGGTGAAGACCACACTGAGGAGACACAGCAATAAGAACATACATTCCTTAACATCTAAAGGAAGTAAAAAATTCCCACAAGCCGTTTTAACAAGTCTGAAGGAGAACAAGTGGGTGAAAAGTTGGGGAAAATCATCCATTCCTGTTCTCCCACATGCTGGGTGTGATTATTAATGGATTCACGAAAGTAATGCCTCAGATAAGGGTAGAGGAGCAACCCTGGATACACATCCCAGATAACCCTCACTTCCCTTGATCTTGTTATGTCATAAGCTGCTATCACACAGTACATCAAGAGACCAACCCTGATCCTCCTCCCTGCTCTGAAACAGAACATTGTGAGGAGCATACAGTGCATACATATATGGAGGCACTTAAAGGGTCAGGTACCACATCCACAAATTACACAAATGCTTAGATAAATATGTTTCCAACCTGCTCTACTCAGGTCTGTTGTTATCTCAACCCTTCATGCCGCACACTGGGTGCCAAATAAGGCTGTCGTGGTTTAGCAGTGGAATTCCCCAATTTAGCGCTCCCACCAAAACAGTCCAAACCACACGCTTCTTACTCACTCTCCCATCCCTGTTCCCTGAGGCGAGTTGGAGACAAGAATTGAAGGCACAAAAGGTAAAGAACATGGGTTGAAATGAGAACAATTTACTGGAAACAGCAATGAAAAAAGAAAATTAAGAGTAACAGCGAGACTATCAATATCGAAGTGTACAGCACTAGAATGATTCACATGCCAGTACTCGCCCCTATACCACAGGACCCCTGACAACACCTGACCACGCCACTCTCTGTGGGTGTAAAGGGACCCCTTCCCCACCCCTGGAAATAACATGAGGTAGTACACAATAACCTCCAAGTCTTAGCTGTGGCCCTCCTGACTACTGAGAAAATTAACTCTATCCTGGCTGGAACGAGAACATTTATCTCTCTGTAAGTATGTAGGAGTTTGCCTGCTGAATGTTATCCTTTTGCCGGATAATTAAATATTTGCTAAAAAATTCTTTTATGTGATGAAAATTTATGGTCCACTTTTTGCTGCTGCTTAATGTCTACTGTTTTAATCTGCTTGGGAGAAAAACAGAAATGCATCAATTCATGCATCACAGACTATTAAAAGAATATAAAAGAACTTGGCTAGATTTTGACTGTTTTCGCTCTTAAGAAAATAAAATAGGAAAGGCTGTAATCCTCCTCACTTAACTGCTTTGACCACTTTGCTGTCTGAGGACTTGGGATTCAGTTTCTAGAGAAGTTGAGCATCATTTCTGCTGTCAGTACAGACTTGGAGTACGCCTAGACAATAAAAGGCTTTCCATTATATTAAGACAGTGCATGTTTACTTGGAGTCAGCCAATGGCATTAGAGAATATCTGCAACACTCTCCATAAATTTCACTTGCTATGATCATTTTCAGATTTATTCTGAAAGAAGAGGAGAAATGTGACAGAGGTACTGGAGGTAGCTGGACTATGCTTCTATGGCATGCAAATATTACATGAGTTCAACTACATGTGCTAGCTCTAATGATAACCATCCTTACAAGCAGCTCACACAGTGGTAAAGTACACTTTTCTTGCTCTTTGTTATGTTGCCCCTAATGGGAAACACCTGGTAAGATCTTGTCACTAACCTTGGCTCAAACCGTAAACAGATGGACAAGGAATTTTGTGGTAATCAGTTTGTCTGGATAAAAAACTGCAATTTCATTTTTTTTTCCTTTTAAAAAAAAACCAAAAACAGCAAAACAAAACAAAACAAAACAGGTAGCAGCATTTTCTTTTATCAAATTATCTGTGATTTTATTATTAAATAAATTGACATCTACGCTGGATTTTCATAAGGAACTCTTTAGCCTCTTGGCAAGGTTTTTTTGAATTATTATTTCTTTTACTATAGATATAGGGACTTTTACTTTCCCATTTAATATGACTTTTTCTAGCAGCTTTTATAATGTGCAGAAGGATCTCAGAAAGATTTTTGAAACCTTAGATACCAAAATTCAAAATTGTTAGAGAATTTGTTACGGTGGTTATAGCATCCTCCTTTCAGAAGATCACTGAGACCTCATTACTGCAAACACCTTGGTGGTTCAGCACAATGATGGTGGTTCCTTCTTTGCTTTGTAAATGTCTCTGTGTAAAGCTCAAAATATAGGTTGCATGGAAGGAACAGACAATCTAATTGAAATGACATTGTGAATGGGAGAAATCCACTCCACAGTCCAAAATTCTGCCCAGATTTCCTCTGCTCTCTTTTCTGATATAACACAATTAGTAATGCTTCCTCACTGACGAATTTGTGTGGACTCCATTGGTCCTGGTATGTCTTTCATTGGCATAGTCATATAATAGATATTTTCTGGGCGAATTGCAGAATTGCTTAGGGATTTTTTTTCTTGCCTTAGGGGATCTGATCCTGTTTTCATACTAGTGGAAGTGTCAGCTGGCTACAACAGAATTGAGTGCAACAGAACCAGAGTTATTTGTGTGACAATGCAGCCATGGGTAGGACATGTCTCTAAAGCCAGTAGTCTTCTGGAATAGGTGTGCAATGACCTAAACATAAACCTCTGATTTGCAAAGTCCTGTGGAAAAGCTTCTTTCTAGTTCTGTTCACTCCTCACGGCAGGTTGGAAATATTGGCCTAACTCAAAACACCTCAGTTAGGGAATGATGTTCAGGTGCTATGAATATCTCCCAAAATTAGCCTCAGCATCCGTATTCATGCCTTGCGCCAAGCCTCATAGCTGTGTACAACTACAGATGCCCTAGATTCTTGTTGTTAAAATTGTCAGTTATGATTCCAGCAATTATGATTTAGAAAGGATGACAATGAAAGAAAGTCTGTTTTACATATAAAAAGGAATTTTTCTTTGTCTGAGAGAATCATGCTGCTAAACATTAACTGCTTGTGTATCCAGCTATCTCATTTACATAAAAATGGTTTTCTCAAGTGCCCTGGTTTTTTTTGGTCTAAACACTTTTTGCTTCCGTAGTCTCTGCAAGCTGGTGCTAAACACAATACAGACACTTCTCCAGATGGTGATGTGAGATCTTTGTACTGCACTGTGTTAGGAGACAATTACCTTGTGGACGGGCAGCTGATGCAGTTGTCTGACTCAGGTCCTATGCACTTCTGACAGGATGTTTCACACAACTGGCATTCTTGGGAATCATCAAGATATTCCCCTGGCAGAAATAAAAAAAAAGGTTTATTTCAGATCAACATCTCACAATTTAAGAAAAAAAAAGGAAGAGGAAAAAGGACCCAGCTTTCCAGGCTGGAAAACATAATGATGAAAAGCAGTGGGATCTATTTTTAATTACTGAAGTGAGCACATTTTCCTGTGGCATCAGGAAAACAAGTACTGGCTCTCTTGGGGAACCAGGATACTCACACTTGTTAGCTCCTAGTCCTTATTTATTTATTTATTTGTTTGTTTGTTTATTAATTTTTCTTTTCCATGTGAATGTGACAAAGAGTGATTTTTACCATTTTTGTTAGTTTATTTTGCATCAGTTGAAGTAATGAGACTCTTAAGATTCCCGAGTTACATCAAAACTGGTGCTACCGAGGAGTATTCATTATGTAATATCTTAAACATGAGCCTGATTGTAAGCTGCAGCATAAAGGGTTTGCTGTCGTGGGTGTGGATATGTTATATGAGAAGATGGACTTGAGCAAGCTTCCATCAGCCAGAAACCTGTTGGTGCTTCCCAAACCTCCAGCTATAGCATATTTTGTCTCCCTCCCAAGCTGCTGCTGGAAGACTCCGTACCTAAAAGACCTAGGCTTCCATTTAGGCTGAATCAAAACTTGGTGCCAAAGTGCACATTTGGACTTGAAAAAAATTTTATATTATATGGATTTCTACCTTAAAACTGAGATAAAGATATAAACGTTTCCAGATCATGAATACACTAGTACTACTGTGCTCCTGAAGTGCGAAGTTTGCTTCTTTATTTACTGAATATTAATTAAAACACTGGTACAAACTGGGAAGCTGCATGCCTGATAACTGTTAGGGCAGAGATTTGGTAAGTAGTATGAATACTTTATCTGTGTGCAGCATTATGTGGGGACGGTAAACTGATTTATCACACAGCTTTACAAGGTTCAAGATTAGGTCTTTTATGTCAGTTTGTTTTGGGAAAATTTATTATAACCCAGTCTATATATTTAAGGAATTGGCTGTTCCTTCATTCCTGAGTAATGGAAGAGGCTGGGCAAAAAGTCCTATATAATACATAAAACCTGCAGTTTCTATGGATACTTCAATATCAAGCAACTCTTTCCACTTGCATTGCTGCTGGAAAATCCAGATCTGGCAAATGTAGTGAAGTTTAGGAATCAAAATACAAATATGGAATGACGGGTTTGGCTCTCGCTTGCAATGAGTTCCTTACATTTGAAGAGCAAAGGCATTGTACAAGCAAACACTTGTATCAATTTAAAACGATGTAGGGAGGAAAAATTTTCTAAAATACTGCAAATTATGTTTTCTGTCTGTTGTGTTTTTAACTGTTGTGTTTTTACATATTAAACAGTATTAACAAATTTTATAATAGTTGAAACCTCTGGTATGAGATATGAGCTAGGATAGTACTTACGTGCTTAATGGGATGGGAACAGTATAGTTATAAAGGCAAACTGACTGGAACATCTAGCCAGCTCTGGGTGAAACCTGGGGTACCCAAAATGTAGGCAGAGATGTAATTTTTGGTTTGTAATGGTTTGTGTGTCTTCTAAAGAGAGGAAAAAAGTAAAAGACAAGCCAAAAGCCAGTGATAGAACCACATAAACCATGAAGACAGTGCTCCTCAGAGGCTGTTCTGGGATCAGTGCTAGCTGGGAGGAAGTTCAGACTGGATGAAAATGAAAAGTGTCCTGATGAGATCAGGGAAACAAAAGTCTTTGAATGCATACATGTTCACACATTTTTATAGTTCTCATTATCCAAAGAGCAATTTGTATACATCTGTGTCTACATCTCTATATATTTATGTATCTATTTCCATGCATTTATGTAATCCCTTGCATGCCCATTTAGGCCAAACCTTGAATTTTGTAAACTGACTAGTTCCATGGAACCAGTGCAGCATTTCTGAACTGCAACACTGCATCTTGTATGACTGGTTACTTTATAAAGGACTGAAACGAAAAACATTAGAAAACCTGTTAGACATAGAATGCAGTAGAATTCTGAATTTTTTAGATGTTACTCAGAAAACATGCTTGTATTGATGCCTATCTATCACAATACCAAATATTTAAAATTCTCATTTTCTAGAAAAAAATAATGTAGCCTTCAGGCCACTAACAGATTTGGTTAATGTAAGCCTCTTGAGGCTTTCTGATATGTGTTCAGAAGATACAACATGGAACCTCATGTTCTCAAATGCTTTATGAGATTTTAATATATAATTTTGTCATGGTTTAGGAATAGTACTCCCTAAATCTGTGACCTCACTGAGACTCACCCAGACCAGATGCCATTTGATTGCTTCCCTTCCCTCACCCTTTTCCCTCCCCACTTCCTCTCTGGGGATGGGGTTGATGATTAGAAGCAAAAAAGGTGAAAATCATGGGTTGAGATGGGAACAATTTACTGGAAACAGCAATGGGATAAGAAAACATGAACAGCTATGAGGTTAATAACAACAGGTTGAAATTACTTACATGGAAAATAAAACAATACTGGGCTGTTTTGCCCTCCATGCTTTCTCTCACTGCTGGAAGGAGATAGCAAGTCCCTTTGCCTGCCCCTCAAAAGTGATGTGAGATGGTATCCAATAACATTAGGGTCTGGCATGCCCCCTTCCCAGATAGCATAAAAAATTAACCCTGTCCTGGCTGAAACTCAGACAAATTACATATATATATATAAATATACACAGACACACGCACATATATTTGGACAATAATACAATCATGAAAAAATGCAGTATCTGAGAAGAATTCCCGTTGCAGGTCTGGTCATTCCGTGTTTTATACTATTGGGCTTACATCCCTGGGAAATCTGCCAGGGTGACTCTATTACATAATTTCTTCTCTGATGTTGTTTTGTGATACGTATTAGAAAACTTTTCTGTTTCTCCTTTACTTTATTTGCCTGCACTACCTGTGTGCTTATGCTGTGTACCTATCCATTGGACCTGAGCTACTAATTCATACACCTCAGCTATGCCTGATTAAAACCTTCACATAAAGCAGAAGTACTTAGTTTTTAAAGGTTTTAGTTATTTCTATGTTATGCCTTTCACTGGAAGTGGTATAATTTGTTTCAGCTGTGCTTGGAACAGTGCCAGGAAGACCAGTTCTGTGGCTCTGCACTGAAGCATTTTAATGAATACTATTATAAGAATGTGCACCAGAAAATACTTAACATTGGGCCCTCTGAATTGCAAATCACATCTAGCACTGCAGATCTGACATGTTAACAAAATAGTTTTTGGTGGATATTCAAAGAGTTAACACTGAAAGTCAAAAAAGAAGACTTTTAAACTATTCCACAGGGCAGTTCGACCATCTGCCAGAATTCCTTGTGAGCAATGTATTTCTTTACAAATCTCACTAGATGAATCCAGGCTGCCAAAGCCTCAACCCTTTTCTTTTCTTTTTTTCTGTATTAAAAATCTTTATCTGTCCAACATACTTAATAGAGGAATACTCTTAGCAATGTGTCTTCACTTAGCTTTCAATTGGGCAATGATCACCAGTTACTTTGGATCATCTCATATTTATCATTCACTATTGCATTAATTCTGCTACCTTGTCACCTTGTTCAAAAAAAAGGAACCGGAGATATTGTAGAAATAATGATACATTAACAGACTCGGTTCCTCATAATAGGAAGACTTCAATGTATAATTTTTGTGTCCACGGTTAGGAATGTCTAACTCTACATTTGGGCTACGTCAGGTTTCAGGTTTTGCCTTTAACTGCATACAAAATCCCTATACTTAACGCTCAGTTCCTATCAGTTCATATGATGCACTTGAAAATGAGATAAAAACTATTATCTCCCGTTAAGGAGGTGGAAACCTGAGTTGCAATAAAATCATCAAATTAGTTTGCAATGGCAAACTAGAACCTGTCTCTCCGGAGTCCCAGTCTGGAGCACTGTCACAGTTGCCAAGTCATTCTATGTCTTTGTACAAGCAGCATCAAGTGTACCTTTACCTTGTCACTGTTTCTCTCTTGCTTTCCAAAACCTGTGCCACTCACTGACAGCAAATGTTATTTCAGGAGATGGTTAGATGGGGGTGTGAATATCCTTGTCAGTTATGCATGGAGATATGGACTTTTATGTGCTGGCTGTCATAAATCTTTTTCTCTTGTAGTCCCTCCGTGAGACTTAGTCACTGCAAGTCATGTGTTACTTCCCCACTTTGTTTGATCAAAACATCACTTTATCTAATTTTAAAATGCTCTTTGTCATCTGTAACATTGCCACAACGGCTTTTCCTTAAAATCAGTGGAAAAAACTACCTTATTTCTTCCATTTTGCTTGTTTACTTTCACGGGAATCTGGATATGGATTTCGTACTTGGGATTTTTGTATATAATCATAGGGGTTATAAAGGTTTGACAAAGCTACAAAACAAAAACTACTCAGAATTGCTTTTAATCCATCAGCTGTGAGAACTGAAATAAGTAGGTCTTAGGGACCTCTCTGCTTTTTCTCATGTTTAGCTGTGATGCATTTTATTTTGTCTGGCTTATGGGATCAGCTCCTTGAGTTCTCTAAAGAAACATTTATTCATAAAGCTAAAGTAGATAACTAAAACTAACTTGCATATAAAAATCCATGCAAATTCACCCTGAGGATTCCTTTTAAAGTTACTCCTTTGCTTAGCCCAAGGTCTCAGTGTTTAATAGATTACAGCTCCCTGAAAGAAATCTTGCCATAATGTCCATGTTGTAACATTTTCAAGATGAAGACATTTCCTTTACCCTCAGATTTGGCAGTTGTACAAAATTTGCATCTGGTTTGCAATTATTTGTCTAGTTTCAGTTTTCGGTCTCCTGCTAATTACACAATGACCAAATTTCTGTCTCCCTATTTGGATGTGCAGAAGATAGTCCTCATGGACAAAACTTTCGGGTATTATCATTTGAGGTGATGAGAGGGATTCAGGATTGGAGCTCCTCAAAAATGCTCTAGGCAGTGACAAATGAGAAAGCTGAAAATAGAGTATTGATTCCTAAGTCACTAAATCTCCCCCTTGTGCCAAGGGGCAAAGCAGAACCTTGAAAAGGATTGAACATCTCTTCCCTGAATAGCTGTGTGCTGAGTCTGATATAATGAATTTAGGATGAAAGGCCCCTTTGTTGCAGGATTAGGTGAGATCACACAGAGAGACTCAGGTTAGCTGTAATCCTGACAGTCAGGAGTGAGGAAATTGCCTTTATCAGACTCCACTATCTTACATGGCCCTCTACGCTTTTCCCCGCAAAATAAAACCATTCACATTAGCCAAAGCTGCCTTATTTATTTCTAACAGAAAGGGATTTTCCCTTCCCTTTACGACGTGTACTTCTCCCCACATTTCTACCTAGTATTAATGCAATTGTTGTTAGAAACTCATTGAAGAGCCAGAGCCCTCAGCTCTACTTAGTGGGCATAAACAGACCGCAGAAAGACATTATTTAGCATTTTAAAAATCATCTTTAAATATCCATTTCTACTAATTTTTTAGGCATTTAAAAATTTGCTTTAAAACTCCATTTGTACTAATTATGTGGATGCCTGGAAGCATAATCTGGCTTGGTTCATGGTTTCTCCTCTTGCCTGTGTAAGCACCTATGTCAGAGCCTGGCAAGGTATTCTGCTGCTCACCCACAGCCTGAAATTTGACAGCCCCATGAGAAAGAGGGAAAGGAAGTAGAACAGTCTCTGTGGATCTGTATCAATAAAGCTTTGGTTTCTACCCTTCTCACTTGTTGAAGGAGGCGGAAATACTACAGCACTCGCAAAATTTTAGACTCACAAAGGAAAAAAGTATGCTCAGCCTCTCCATTTCTTGAGCTTTCCAACTGGAAATTTTCCTGTTTTACTTTTTCAAACTTCCTATTCTTCATAAAAATCAGTTGCTGAGAATCTTCTGAAGGGCAGTGGAACAGAGACACCTGAACCTCACTGAAAATTATCTCATAGTGCTGATAGTACTGCTCTGGAAAGCTAGGTAGTTGCTTGTGAAATATATAAAAAGAAATGTGGTATGCTTTGAGTAAAGCTGGTATTATTAGCACATGGAGTACATTAAAGATAGAATCTTTCAGTGCTGGAGGAAAACACACATCAGAGGCAACCAAGGTAACACAGTGTGTCTCTCCTATGTTATACAGCAGAGAGTGTGTACTCTGTATACACGGAGCCCTCCCTGACCACTGCAAGATCTCTGTAGTCTGATTTGAATAGACATAAACCTGAAGTGGGAAGAGCTGGATGCTTTGGGGCAGTATTTCAGTGGTGTCATCCATCTTAAGAGATGAGACTCCTGCACAGACATCTGCTGATAACTAGGCAGATTTTAGCAGGCCAACTATTGTCCCAACAAGATGTAACAACACAGATTTGTACACTTAATCAAATGCAATTTCTGTTTAATTTGCAGAGATGAAAACATATTAAAGCCTGAAAGAAACCTGCCAAAAAGATACAAGTACCTCCTTGGAAGTAAGGAGCAGATCAAATTAAATCTTTTAATGGTCTAAATTTTATTCCCATCTGTAACTGGTCAGCCACCTCAATACGCTTACATTGGTGATCTTCCCTTGCTTAAAATCTTCCCTGGTTCCTGGTCTCCACTATAAGCACCTCTGCATCAGCAAGGTAATTTTTTTTTTTTTTTTGATTACAGATTACATTCCCTTTAACAATCACATATTCCATGTTGAAGGTGTAGAGATAGGTAAATGATAAACTCTTCTAATTCAGATATAGCTGGAGACAGATTTTGTGACACTGTTTGACAGTCGGAACTCATTTTGAATCCTCCTTTGAGCCTTGAAAGTGTTCAGAGAGGATGTGCTAGAAGCAGACACAGCAAGACCAACATTTACACAACTTCATTTTGGTATGGCCTTGTTCTTGTAGTAAGAAGAGAGGCTACTTTATTCGGGAATGAATATTTGAGTTATTCTCGTCTTTTATCCAGTAGCATTGCACAGAATGGTCCACTAGCATAGTCATGAGCACGACGACAGCTGACAGCAACCTGATCTGTGAGGACTGGCAATCAGGTGCTAGACTTTCCTTCCAATCCACATCTCAAAGAACATCTGCAGGCATCAGGAGGAGGGCAGTGGGCAGGCCAAGGACAATTGTAAATGGAAAAGTTATGCAGTATTATATGAACTATAATTAAATCACATTAGTCATGCTCCATTGAACATTCAGTGTTACTGATGAATTTGCATGATAGAGCCATTAATTCTCCTTGGGTAAACAAGTACTCACTGCTTGTCAGTGTTCTGGCTTCTCACCCCCAGCCTGATTGGAAAAATGGGTACTTAATCACCTCATTGCTCTCTACTGTGTTTTCTGATCGCTGAGTGTTTTTTGCTTTGAAAAGTGTTGCTGTTTTCCCAGAAGACCTTCAACAAATCCATTTCCCAAACACTCAGAAAAACTAATAGATGATTGTATGAGGGTCGTTCTTCTAAGCTTCCTTGGTCATCTCTGGCAGCAAATACATGAGCTGCTCGTGTATGTGCTGCCAGAAACCAACAAGGACCAGCCTTCGGTGCGGCACAAAGAGTCTGCATTTGTTGTTTACTGGAATTATTTTGTAAAAATACAAAGACCTTCCCCTCCCTAACATGCTTTCCTTTTTTTGACTACAACTCCCATTCTAGAAGTGAAAATTGTCTCTGTTTTTAAGTGTAAACACTGCTTTCTAATACAGAAAGGAAGTCCTTCAGGATAATTTCAATCACAGCTCAGCTATTAAACATTAACTCCGTGGTGATATCTGCTACACTCGTGCAGCAGGTGAACATTACTGCAGTATCTCTGGCTTTATCCTGAGGATTTCAGAACAGTTTTCCTAGTAAGACCTCATGTTACTATGCTCTGAGAAATCACAGAATGTCCAAGACCTTTGATAGATCCGAATTCTCTTTGCTCATTGGTGTGGAGCCACTGATGGAAATTAGGGTGTTGGTTGCACTTTCACTGGCTGGATACAATACTAAGGTTCAGAGCCTTAGTTTGTTCTTAGGGCACTCACAACCCTTTAATTCTTGCTAATGAGAAGGATTTAAGCCCCAACAGAGTATCATGACAGGTGGTAGTAAATAATCACATAATCATCTATTTCAGTAAAAAATAGAAATCTCATAAAATAGTTTGAGTAAAACCTGTAATTAAAATTATGTTAAACAGAAATAGGTTTTTCCCCTGGTAAAGAAAATGCTCACCAAAAATATATTTTCAACTCTTTTTTTTTTTACTTATTGAAACTCCCTTTTCTGATCAAGGTCATGCAAGCTGTTGTGCATCAGTTTCCTTTTGATGAAAACTCGACTAGGGCTTTTCTTCGTATGCTGTAAAACTTTTTTAATGCTTGCTTAAAATATCTTGCACAAACATCTAATGGCAGAACTTTCCTTGGTTCATTCTTTACCAATGACAGGACAACGGCATATCCAATATAAATATAAGGCATGGTAACGGATCACAGACAAGTTATTGTTCAGTGACTTGCTCTGCAAATTAAAAGCTTTGACTCACACAAGCAATCTCTCACATGTCTTTACAGGAATCTTGAATTTATAATAGGCCTTCTTACAGTCATTCAGTTCATTAAATATATTCACTAAAAAGTAACAGACAGCTATTAAGAGCATTAACTTGGTCATCAACAGTTGTAACTTGCATTTAGTGATGGGTGAAATTGCTGTAGACAGCTCTAGTGCTTCTGCATATAGGTTTACTCACATCTCTGTCAAACCCCTTATGATCTGACAATGTGGTACAAGCAGCAGCCTGCTAACACAGAATAAATTCAGTTGCAAGGAATTTGACATGACACTGGAAAACTGCAATTACAACAGATTTGTAAGGTCTCATAGGGAAATCTTTACTAGAAAATAGTGTGCTTCACAGAGTGGAAGTTTGCAAAGCCTCCCCAGAAAGAGGCAGGGAGTGCCAGTGGATACAGGTGTGTGTATCCACTGGGGGCTAAGCCAAATGTCCCAGGAGCTGCTGATCAGAAGCAAAAGGTTTCCACTGACCTATTCCGGCATCTGCCCCTTCAGTACTAATGTGTGGCTGGGGTGGAGAGCTACAGCTAAAAAGGGAGTAAGGCTGGAACTCCATTGCAGAAAAGGAAACATAACACCCCCACACAACAGGCTTCTGCAGGATGTTCTTCAAGTCTAGGGCATGGTAAACTTTTGTTAGCATGTGTGATTTTTTTGGTTTTTTTGACCATAGCTGTCTTTATTAAAAAACTTTGAGACTTAGTAAAGAAAAGGTCTAGACATGCATCCAATTTGCATTTAAATCAAGGATTCTCCTAGACAAATATGAACTGGGAAATACTATGTCCTAACTACAATGGCATCTTCCATTTGTCATGGCTTTTTAACTTGCGGTATAACTAAAATGAAATCAGTGAACAGATTTAAACTTATGCCATACACGCTCTTTCCTGACACAGGGAAAATTATTATTTTGGTTATACTTAGTAGCTTCTGATCTTTCTGCAATGGTCTGTATCCATTCTGCGTGTCATCAACAGTGTAAAATACCAAACACTCCAAACTACTCATTGTTGAATCAGAGAGGGAGGACCAATCACCTAAGAAAACTCTGTAGCTGGCAACAAACTAGCTTCTTTCAGTTGCTATCCTGTTGCTGCAGCAAACCTCTAGTGCAAGTATGAGCTATAGGCTGCTTAAAAATTTTGTGTGTGTCTCACAACAGCTATTAAGGCATAACAAATAAAGATGATCAAAGAGCCTGAGCTGACACCAGAACGTTCTGGTTTTCAGCCTAAAACTCAAAAGTATGCTTACTTGTCTGCTCATTTGGAAGATGAAGGTGAGGTGGAAGCTGAAACAAGCAGTTCTTCATACTGTAGGCAACCTTTTTTCCAGGTGTGGTCCCACCAAACTACTGCTAAGAATGCGCCATCCCACATATGCTTGCATTTGGGAACTGACAGGGAAATTGTGGGAATGATGACCAACCCCTTGTTTTGAAACTAGGTCAAAACAGGTCAGTGACAATGAGATGTCTAAGTGGTGGGGTTTTTTTGCAGGAAATTCTTTACACGGCCTCAAATGTGCTTAAAATGCCATCTGAATATATGACTCCTTGGATAAGCTGACATTTTGCTCTGCCCTCAGGCTCTGGGACTAAGTGGTAAACGAACAAGAGCATGAGCAGATGCCAGTGAAGGATCTGACCCTGCAGGGGTTACAAATGAGGGTACAGGGAGCCCTTTAGGTCTGGCAACGACAGACAGGCACTGTTCTTCAGGGGCACTCTGTGGCTGTATCTGAGCTGTACTGCTTGCCAGCACTGGCACGTGCACAGACACCAACATGACACTGTGCAAGTCGTCACTCTGTATGACTGCAAGGATGAAACCTTCCTTCTTAACTGCCTGAGGCAATACGTAGTTACAAATTTTGCTTTTTAATCCTGAACACCCAACAGATTAGATCCATCACAAACTCTTACAGATCAGAGGAAGCCAACATTGTTACCACTAGGGTTCAGACATGGCTCTACTGTTACTACACAAAAGGTGATCTGCACGTAAACCAGGTATTTCTCCAACCATAAATTCCATCACTTAAACTAAAAAAAGTCTGTAATAAAATTAAACATCCAGGTGTCTAAGTGCTCTAAACCACAGAACTACCTATGTCTTTCAACAAAGATGTTTAACATATGGATCAACATGTTTTTCCAGACCAAAAGAACAGGAATTTAGGTTAATTTAATAGAAAAAATAGAATATGGAATAACATTGATTTTGGCCAATATCAATTACAACAGAACTACCCTATTTTACAAATAACAACTGAACATTTTACACATGTACAGTATTTTTTTCAGTAAAAATGGATTTCGTTATAACAATGTCAGGTTTTTTTTTAAGAAAACAAAGTTATTAATTTCTTCTCTATAATAGTGTTAGAGACATTTGTAAGTATCCAAACAGATTCTTTACAATCCATTACATAATTAAATCTCAATAGTGAATATATATTTATATATAACATATATAATATTAACTTAAACTTTGAAAGCATTATGTTCTATTTAAACACGCTATACTGAAATGAGGCAGTAACAGACTAGTAGTTAAACTAGCACAAATTTGAATGTTTATCAGGAAATTTGTAATGGGCACCAAAAGAGCTTGACTGCACTCTGTCATACTGAACCAGGCTGTAATAATTTATCTGCTCTCTCCTAAAGAGGACATTACCTCTAAAGGTTTGTATTCATTTGTTTGTAAAACATCCACAGTCATTTTTGATCCCCTTTATTTTCCAGGATTTACATGCTTAAACACCTGCAATCCATGTTCTGTTTGTATGTCCAGGAAAGCTAACTGAGAAAGACACTCTGTATGTTTTTCGTATTATCCCCAGTAAACAGTATCTTTGAAGTTCAATTTTCTGTTTTCTATGAAATGACTGTCTTTTGAACAGTGTTCTGAGTGAAGCTGAAGAAGACAAATTAAACAGAAATTTGTACTGGCAGCCATGTGCCTGGGCAGGAAAAGAGCGAGGCTGGGGCCACTTCTCTTATCACTCAGGACCATTTTACAGTGAGGCAACTCCATTGGCCTTAGCAGGACTATTCCTGCTGAAATTTCTATTGTGAGCAGTTAAAAGCAGATTCAGGCCCATCACGACATCAATAGAACCACTGATTTATTGCCCTATATGCAATTATTCCTGGAGGTGTATTTGGCACAATTATAAATCCAGTCCTGTAAACACATCCTGTCCTATATAGTCACACTGGCATTTACATATGGGCACTATGAAATAGTTCCACATATCTGTATGATAATATCCCCTTTTTAAATGAACATTAAAAGACAACAATAATTTATGAATACTTCTTACATGTTAGCAATGTTTTCTGACTTCTGAGCATATACATTACTCTCACTTATGCAAATCAAGAGAAGTAATATATTCTAAATTTGTCCATTACAGGAACAATGGGTTTTTTATGTTTATTTGAAATAGCTTTGACAATTTAAAAAAATAAAATAAAAATCCTAGCATATCTGTTAATAAGCCACCTGTCTAAAAATGAAATCTATATGACCAAAACCACATTTTGGGCAAACATATATACATACCGCATGTGATACAAAAAATAGCATACAACAGAGGAAGTAAGAAAGAAATGTGTGCAGAAATGTTCACTTTCCATTTTTTAAAATAGTGTTACAAAAGGGGCAGAACTTAGTCCTGCACTAATGATGTTTCTGATCCCCTCAGGAACTGAAGTTCCCCCTGTCAATACATACAGCACAAAAAAAGACTAATGCAAATTTTTTTGTATTGTTTAGTTTTAATCCGTGTAAACTTGTGTTGTACTCTTGAAACACTCTTTAAACATCTTGAAGTGGAAAGAAGCAGGAAAGAAGGGAAGAAAAAGGACCTTCAAAAAACAGGAATAATCCTAAGGTTGACAGGAAATCAAATCAAGAGTTAAATGTTAATTTTGGCATCAAATGCTTTGGTCACACAATACTGACTCTATGATCCTGGATGCTCAGCTCTAGACAACCAGTTATGAAAGGTAGGTGTGTTGTAGTTTTTCCATTTAAGTTCCAACAAACAGTTTGCCATCTCCCCAGACAAAGAGGGGGGAGAGGGAGAAAGGTGGCTTGCTTTCTTTTTCTTTTTCTTTTTTTTTTTCCTTTTTCAGTAATATGGATTAATCTATAAGTCTACAGGAGGAGGAGGATGCTGGGAGGTGTCAGTTCACCCCTTTTGTTTACATGTTCTGCAACACAATTGCTGAAGTACTTTCCTCTGGCAGAGATTGTTCTTTTTCACCAGCATACAGAATCCTCCCTCGGCCCAGGACTCTTCCGTAGCTTCCAGAGGGTAGCAGCAAGAGAAGGAGGGGAGGTTGAAGGTTTGGAGAGCACGGCGTGTACAATGGAAGAAGGTTTAATTGGTCAGACATGCAGATTTGGTTGAGGAGACCATTCAGGAGCAGGTAGCAAGTAGGAAATTTGGTCCATCAAAAGGAATTTCAGTCAACAGCATTTTTTTTTTCAGGAAGAGATATTGTGTGGTCCGACAGGGAATGATTGGTATCCATTTATGAAAAGGAAAAAAAGATTAGAAAGAGAATAATTAGAATACAGTGATATTTACAGCAAAGGAATTTGCTCTCAATTTTTATGAATTAAAAGAATAAAACAATCAAACCACAGAAAAAGAGTAAAACATTCTCAATAGAAATGAAAATCCTGTAGAGTGAGTTGATTGTAAGGCACTGAAATGAGACCCTCTCTGCTTTTGCAAATTAATAGAAAAAACCCCCCAAACCCTTCTGGACTTTCCTTGTTACCCTAGACTGCTGAGAACATGTGCCGTGTGGTGTGACCCACCACGGTGCATTGTAACTGCCTGAAGGCCTGCACATCCATGTGTTCCCCTTCCATGAGAGCTGCATTTGGAAGAATGGTGGTGACAGTACTGAGATGGGGTGTCCTCACTCTCCGGCCACTACAGTGTATGTGATTGAGGCTGTAAGTGTACAATGAGGGTGGATTTATCCCAGCCATATTAAAGACCAAACTGGTATCTAAAATGTTTGCATTGCAGAAACCAACTGCAATACCATATTAGCATTACACTTCTTCATCTATCTATATCTGCCCACTTCTGGACTTGCTTTAGACACTAAGTCTTCCGATGTCCGGACACGAAAAGGCCTCATGACTAGCTTACCTGTATCTGCAATGTAACTTTACAATGAACAGGACGCTTTTCAAAGTTTGGAAGCCTATATTCCAAAAACAAGTGCACAGAAACATAACTCGCACCTATGCTCTTTTTTTTTCTTTTTAAGTCTTCTTTAACTCTTAGTAAATCCAGTGGAAATAAGCTGGATCCAAGAGTCATTGTTAGCTTTTACTATATCTGATGTCAGATATCTTCCCGGACTTTGTTCTGATATGAGTTTCCTGTTGGATTGCACTTGTTGGGCCCTATTTACAAGTAATTCACATGGTAACACTCTTAGGGAAGCACAGTGTTAGCTAAGTGTCTCTGTAATTGTGGCATTTAAAAGGAGTTAATATTAGTGAATAATTAAGCCAATCATATGCAATAAGAAGGCTATCTTGGTTGCCACAGGGAATTTGGAGGAAGTTCAAATCTCCACCCTAAATTGCATGCTCCCTATTTCAGAATTCTCTTTTTCTCACTACCCTTTCACACAAGTCAAGCAATACTGCAGGCACTTTAAATTGTTTTTACTTACCAGCATTTTCACAGTTTAAAGTGGTGAGATAGATAAATGTAATTCTATTAATAGTACTTTAGGGTCCTCACATAAAAATCTGTTGAAAGCAACGGCTTTTGAAAAAATGCTAAGGAAGGAAAAGTAGGTTGTTGGCAAGCGGAAAAATTATTTTAGGAGAAGTCAGGTAAAGTGGATGTGACTAATCTTGCTAATACATGCAAATGTAAATTTCTCCTTTTCATACACCTTTAAAAAGTAATGTAGACATTACTTAAAAGAAGAGAAGCAGGCCAAACCAACCCCATACATGTAAAAGAAGAAGCTGGCAGTGATAAAATGGACCTTTTCAGAGACTTGCACTCACCATCCTTGCATACTGTTCCAACGACACAGACACCAGTGTCTAGGTTGTAGCCATTTGGACAGCTCGTACAGTTTCTGTCTCCCGGGCCATTGCAATCCAAACAGCTGGCATCGCACCTAAGAGACAATGGCAGGCGTTGCTCTTCTGGCCTCACCAAATATAAGACTTCCTAGGAGACCTCTTTAATATTGCAAAGGACTCGTTTGTTCCTTCTAGAGGTATCAGGAACTATAATATTACTGCTACTAATTATGATAATAAATAATTGACACCCCTGCAACTTTATCCTGTTTCTTTCCATCAACAACTTCCTATTCAAGCTTTTTTACTACACAGCTGCATTATTCTAGTGCTTTGAAACTATGCATAAATAATCAGCAAAAGTATCAAGCTGATGGTGCATACATGTGCCAGAAAGACACAAACTAAATCCATAGGACAGAAATGACTGATGTGATGCCCAGTCCCTTCATCATCCATCTCGCGCCAACGTATTTTCATTCCCTATCGATTGTCTTTTTTTGTGGAATACACTGAAACACACGGTGATTCCCTTCCTGCCCTAAATTCAGATCTGAGTCAATAATTAATCATTCCAAAGGGCAACAAGTGATATCTGCTTAACAAAGAATGGAATAGAAAAAAAATGTTCCTTCCTTGCACAGCACAACTTTGTCCAAGATTTATCCAGCCATTTGTACACTTGAGTCAGGTAAGCTATTCTGGACAGTCGCTTAGAAATAAACCTGTGCTATGTTTTTGAATATGCAGTGGAAGAACTGAAATGGTCTTTATAAATAGTAATTAACTTGCAATCTATGAAAAACCCATAGTTTGATTATTTTTGTTTGCTATTAAGAAATACAGATCCTCTGTCAGATTTGTAAATTTTATGCTTCTGTGCAAGTCTACTTACACTCTCACTACAGGCTGTTTTAAAGTGAAGGTCACACACATATACCAGAAAAAATACTTGTATAAGACCTGTATGAATATAAATCATAATAATAACAACAACAACAATAACAACAACAGTAATAGCTTTTCTTCCATTTGCTTAGCATTCAATATTTTTTTGTATTTTTTGAAGTCAGCAGTATTTTATCTTCTAATAAGTTATGATCATTTTCAATAGCTTATAGACTGCCAAATATACTAGTATTTGTATATACTAATATACTACCGCCTAATATACTGCCTGATACACTGCCAGATATATCAGCCATTGATCTTACCTTTTGCAGCTTTTGTATCTGCTTTCAGTGGAGTGATCAAGGTAATAACCACTACTACAGGACTGAACACATCTTCCATCTTCCATAAAATAACCCTGTGTGCAATTTATACAGGCATCTACTCCAGCACCTTAGTCCAAAGAGAAATTGTTAGAAGGTAGGTTCATTGTCAGAATAAACAGTAACATAATTTCAGTGTATCTTTTTCTGAAATAAATGACTGCAGTTCTAAAGCTCCCACAAAATCTACCAGTCATTAATTCATCCCTGGAAGAAAATGGAAGGCATTACTGGACATCATATTAAGTTCTACTAAAATAAAAAAAAAAGAAAAGAAAGAAAAAAAAAGAAAAAGAAAGGAATATATGAAGTCTTTCAATTAAAAACCTAGATTTCCATGCTACCTGAAAGAAGTTTGCCATATTTAAAATGTAATTAAAAGCTAGTAAGAGAATGAAGGATTCACATGTAAACAATCATGTTATACTGTAACTGTGACATAGTGGAATAAAATCAGAGGTAAAATAATACAAGAATGAAAATTATGTAGACAAATGTCAGTGGCGTACCTGCACATGTTGCACAGGAACGGTGGCATGGTTCACAATCTCTGCCACTGTGGTATTTTCCTTCTTCACAGCGGATAGCACATCTGGTGCCATGCAAACTATCGTAAAAAGGAAAAAAAGCACAGGACACATTATGGCAACAGAGGACAACAAGATCGGGTGCAATCCAGTGTTCTCTTTTAATCAAAGAACAACACACATACTAGGATTCATCAGCTTCCTTCATTGGTCATATTTTATAAATTTAGAGATACCAATCACTTAAAGAGGGAACACAAAGCAGTTTTGCCCATGGTGAAGTAAAGCAGCTGTTTACAAACTCTTTGTAAATACTACCAAGTAATAGGGGACAGATAAAAAATTAACAATGACAAACAGCACTAAAAATTCAGGCATATAAAATGCAATTATCTACCAGGAATTTGGCACAGGGTCAGCATTAAAAAAATGCTAAGGGACTTGTTAACTGAATGTCAGTTCTGTGTGGTTTGTGAGATCTGTCAAGATTACAGCTGGAGGTATTCTGCCTGCAAGCACTTTAGAGAGAGCACAAAAATGAGAATAACAGAGGAAAAGAAATAGCATACAGAGTCACATTTTCATGCATTCCTTGATGTAGCTGTTTATTGCTTTCCTGTTAAAAGGTGCCTATAGCAGTTTGTTAGGGTTTAGGTTTTGATTGTTTGAAATGATTCATTTTTTAAACTAGGACTTCTCTGCCATGTTTACCATCTTCTATGGAACCTCAGCATTCATCCAATTTAATGCTTTTTTGAAAAATGCTCATCAGCTCTGGGGTTTATCACTCTGTGTGCTAACCATGCTTTTACAGATTGGATCCAGCAAAAGTTGGGTAAGCTCAGAGCCACTGAAAATTTCGAAGGGTGTATTCAGTCTCAGTTTAGAAAACAAATTAGCAATTCAACAAAACTTCACAATCCTTGCTTTTCTCTTATTTTTCTTCAGTGACACACCTCAAAGAGCTTTACAACACACGTAGCATTAACATGTTTTTACAGATGGGAAAATAATTTGCCCAAGTTTATTTAATGGGCCAGTAATGGAGCAGATCTGGAATCCGGGCCTTTCAAGACCCAGGCAAGGAAGGCCCTGCTTATTGATACCTCTGCCAAGAAGATGCAGGAGGTTTTGAACAACTATAGAATATGAAATGCATGTCGTGAAAGTCTGCATTTATCTGGTATACTCACACATTTTTAAAAAATGTTACCAAAAATTACTCTCAATTTCCTAATATTGCCCAAGAAAACATGAAAGTTGAGTTTTTAAATTATTTTTAATATTTCAATTTCAATAAAGGAATCCAGCTATTGATGTTCTAGAAGCAAACATTCAGCTTTTACTAAGAGATGAAAATCCACTTTAATGGAACATGAAACCTCAGTGTTAAAACATTAACACAATGCTTGTATTCAAAAGAATCCCTACAGATACTGAATACTGACTTCGTATTTTTTTGTGGCACTAAGCCAGCATACAGTCTGTCATGGATGTTATAAGATTTTTGACCTTTGCTATTTGGATCAAAAGGTCATTCTTTATAAAGGAGCTTGAAATGTGTACTGCTGCTTTGTATGTTTTACCTATCATTTTCAAGAATAATTAAGTTCCCCTCTGAAGAAAAAATCTCCACTGCTCTTTAAAATATATGATCACTGTACTGTAATAGAATTGAGCCTCAGGTACTTGATATAAGTGAATGACTGGATACATGAAGAAATACAATAAAGATAAGAAAGTAATTTCTAACTACCACATGAATGAATCAGAAAGATTAATAGAATTCATTAGCTCTACTTCTAAAATAATCCTTGACTGACATACTGTAGGTCAAAAATTGAAGAAGCCAGCTTCCCACATGACTGTGGCTTTTATGTCACCTGAAATGAAAGGCCTTCTAAAAAATCTGTTGTTAGCCAAACTAGCCCACAGGAATGCTATTACAGACTAAAAAGCATTGGAACAGATGAAATGAGGGTCATGCACGATTAAATAGCTATCTGATGTTCTTCATTTATATCTACCGCCTTGTATACCTCTTCGATACTATGTTTAGAGACATTCATCATTTCCTTACCTTAGGCCATGTCTGCATTCTGTGCAGATTTGGAATTCAGCACAGGTCTTGCAGTTTTCACTACATTTTCGACAAACAATCTTATCTACAAGAGAAAAAAAAAAACAGCCCAGAAAACCTTGGTCAGTTTTGTTTGATAAAATTGTATGAATATAGTACTGCATGACTTACTGCTTTCTAGTCCGACATCAACATCAAGCTAGACTAAAATAGCAAAATTCTGCCTATCGTAAGCTTTTTCCACCAAATATCAAATGGTTTACAACATTTCTATACATTTGAAGTTACAGTTGCACCCTGAGAAAAATAAGTTTTGAGGTCATTAAAAAATTTTCATAAACATTTAGAATTTACATTCACTATTTATAATACGGACTAAAGTCACCTTCTCATATAGCAGTGATATGCAATAATGATTGCCATGTGTTCTGGAGACTGTCCTGCAGTCTTACCCTTTCCATGCAAGCAGTCTGTCCTGTCTTCCTGATTTGGTGCTAAAAGACACACCTGCATAAACAGATCTGATCTTAACAAAGTAAATACATAAATTACTTAACACCTGCCTTTTTATCTCTAGAGATCCCTTCTTTAAGAAATGTCTCTCTCTCTTCAGCCCTGTTGTCTTTTGACATGCAGTGACACATACCCTTCTGAGAAGAAAAACTTAATTTTCCCATTTAATCCTAAATTTTCATCTATCCATCTTAATTTGTGTGGAGAAAAGTTCTCTTCACTGTAGTTCTCACACAGCAAAATGGAAGAATTAAGGTAGGACCTGTTTTCACTAATTCTCAGAAACAAACACACAGCTTCATGCTGGAGAAAGCAAAAGGTTAGGTACCTAGGTGAACAAAGCTCCTGAGAAAACATTTATCTTCTAAAGAGTGTCGAAAGATAACAAAAGTCACTGCAGTTTAAGCACATATTTGAATACATGTCTAAGTATTTTTGTTAGCCAAAGCTGGAAATTAAACATGGACAGTCTACTTGGCAATCACAGGAGGAAGCTGAAGGCAGGTATCTATCATGGCTGAGGATTACTGCTCTTGGGCAGTCGTATCACTCTGTAGGTGCTTAGGTCTCTCAGAAACATTATTTGCAACCATGTCACATCTGAAGAGACTATTTTTTGTAGAGCTCTGGTTCACTGGCCAAGGCCAGTTTCTCAGCTCTCACTTCTGGTGCCATATAATCTGGCTGAATGGGGAATTCCTCATGGGCAGAATGTGGGTGCTGTCTGTCCCTTTCCCAGGTAGTGATAACCTGTTTTGTCCTTCAACTGACTTGCTCTTGAGCTGCCCTAGTTCTGCTACTGTTACTCCCAGCCACCCCCAGCTGAAAAGGCATCCTGCAATAAGTACAGCTTTTAAAATAAAGGCAGATTATTCAGGACATTCTTGATCACACTTGGCAACAATTTAATAAAAGGAATAGGATAAGAGATAGATGCATCAACATACGTTTTTCCTGCTCATAAGAATTCCAGCAACATCCCCAGATCAAATTCTGTAGCCCGCAATACAAAACCAACAAGAAATACTAACTCTTATCCAGGTAAAACCCATCAGGGCAGTTGGTAATACAGCTATTGGTTACTTCATTCAGGTAGTAGCCAGATTTACAGGTCATGCACTGGTCATTTTGGCCTCCAACACAGGTTTCACAATTGGGTGAGCATTTTTTACATCGTTTCTTGTCTGCATTGTAGTGACCAGGTGGGCAGGTCGAAACACAGATCCTGCAGACAGCAGGGAAGAGAAGGCAGAATTGTTAATGAAATAACCTGCCACCACATTCCTGGACCATGACTGCAAAGCAGAAGTATTTCTCAGCATTGTTGCTTTTCTAAGGATCATGTGTTTACTAAGATATAACCCTTCAAGGCACTGCGTCAAGCTGACTCTCTTGCATTTATGTCCCTACACATACGCTATCTCACTAGCAAATGGCTTGTCAGTCTACAATATAATTTTTGACCATCTACCTTTCTTCCTATCTTGTTCACTTAATCACATAAGCTGTAGTAGCTATGAGAGTCTATATATACATATATACATATATATGTACAGAGAGAGCCTCCTAGGGAAAAAAAAAAGAGGTGGGGATATAATCAGAGAAGAGTTTTTCAAAGCTGTAGTTTAAATTCTGATTAGCTACGGTTTGGGATTTTTTTAACTCCCGAAGAAAATTTTTTGAAGTCAGGGGAAAATGAATTATCCATGACTGCAATGAAAAGGAAAGAAAGTTAAGATATATACCAAGAAAGCAACAAAGTAAAGTTTTTTTTCTCTTTGTCTTACCTTGTGTTGTTTTTAGATTTGTAGTAATAGTGCAGACAGTCAGTACAATGATCTGGTCCTGGCCCATCACACCCTACTTTACTGCATTCTGCATTGCAGGGACCTGTAATAAAAACAGAATACACAGGGACAAAGGGATTAAAACTTCTCATTTAGTATGTGGGACACTTTAAAGTACAGTATTTTATTGCAGAATGCAACTACTCTGTTTTCCTGTGTTGAGAACTACATTTAGTGCAGGTAGCTTGGTTTGCTGCCTGTAGTGTGAGCTCAAGATTGAGCTCTGGATGGCAGAAGCTCCAAGCAAGAGGCCGTGCAGACCCTTCACAGAAAAAAGGACACAGGGACCTGTGGCATCGGTCAGGTGACCGGACACTTAGAGACACAGCAATAGCCAAAGACCCTGAGACTTTCATGCATTTAAATTTTAAGGGTATAAAAGCCCAGGGTTTCCCTTGTTCAGGGTCCCTCCTCAGAGGCACTCAGCTCAAGCTGTTATTTTGTTATTTAGTTATTGCACCAAGATTAAATTATTCTAAGGATCGGGAAGTCTGGGACTCTGCTATGGGAAAACTAGGGTTAAGCTAGTAAGGAAACCTGGTCTGACTGTGTGAGTGTGGGGTGTGTAGCTGTGAAGGGGCCTCAGTCCCAGCTCAAGTGTTGAGAGTATGACTGCCAGAATGGCTCCTGGATGGCTGGACAGGGAGGTTTCCTGAATACCTGCTTGATTTGAATTCAAAAATTCAAAAAAGAAAGGCAAGCTTTTTTAACAAGTATGGCATCCTTGTTTTATTTTGAAATGTACGAAGGCTTCTGTAATTCATAATCAGGAATAGTTAGCAAAATAACTTATAAAAAGCAGTATAATACAAATGATGAATATTATGATCAGTGGTTAATCTGGTTACCAAGTGTGTATCAACTGGTCCAAGGTCCAAGTGGCTACCACGACCCAAGGAATCAGACACCAGGGTCCCAATGGTCTGTGCCGCTACATGCTGCAAAAGCCTCAGCTAGTACTTGCTGATTTACAAGTCTTCCACCTCACCTGCACTCATGTTAGGCTTGATAATGCTTGTGGATCTGTTCCAGCTCAAGATATTCTATCATTTTGTTCTTACAGTTTTCAAATAGATCCTTCCTGCTATGGGAGGAGAGAACCATGAAGTCTTGCCTTTCTGCAGGTAAACAGTGACTGTGGGTGTAGTTAGAACTTTCAGGATCACTGCTGTCTCCTGAATGAAATGTGTTGAGTTTGCTTCATATAAAAACTTAGGAAGTTAGTGACCTTTACAGTAGAGATAGTAGTGTTTCATTACCTACCAAAACAAGGGGTTCTGCAGCTCTCCATCTAAAATAGAGACTGTGGGACTGACATGCTATGAAAGGAGAATGGAATAACAGAAAATACTAAATTGAACTTTGTCCTCCTTTTTGCAGGCCAGAGATACACTTCACATCCATCACACGGTACTGCTAATGGTGGATTACATGTAAGAAACTGCCAACTTGACTTATTTTGCAGTGCTAAAAATCTAATTCAATTAAAGTCTAATGACAAGGTTGAAAAACTTCTATAGGGATCACTGAGAAACAACACAGATGTAGAAGATAAATTTCCCTACATATTTATATGTGCATAAGTATATATAGCTCTATATACTTACATGCAAAACAGTGCATTCTTCATAGCATGTTAATTGTAGCTTAAAAATATATAGCTCCATGCATACAAACTCAAAGACCTAACTTAAAATTATGAAACAAATACTTCCCATCTTCAATGAAGAATCCAATTCACTGAACATTTTACATATCCAGGTTCTCAGGTCATCCTTAAAGCCATTAAGGTTTCAGTAAATGCCCAAATAGAGTAAATGAATGTACACACCTGAATAGTCATCTGTTGTATAATCTTCTGTAGGGTCTTCAACTGGACTAGAGCGCACTCTTTCCACTTTGGAAAAATCATTTCTTGGTGAGTACGGCTGGATGGATGTTCCATACAGTACTAAGGACCACTCTTTCAATTTGCCTGGAAGTTAAGTATTATAAAACTGTTTTCAGAATTACTTCTCTTTTTTGTGTCTTACAAAACTACATCACTTTTAAGCATGTTGTTATGAGTAGGTATAGAAGACACTGCCTTTCAAGTAAGTGCAATAGTTGTTTTATTATAGGCTGAGAAAGCATATTTTCTTCAATCAGATCTTTACACTGTATTTTTGCCGCACTCCAATCTTTTGTAGGTCTAGCAAAGTTTTGCACCAAGGGTTGAACTCAATATAAACAATAAACAAAACATCTGGCATACAGTTATTTGGAATATGTATATGGTACTCAATAAGGTGGTTTTGCTCTGGAGTTCACTTTCCACTCAGAACATTATTAATTGTCTGGTAATTATAATGTGAGATCTTTTAGCTAAGTAGCTGTATTCAGAATTTTGACTTAAGAAAGGAATTACATAAGAGTACCTTTCACTGACTTGTAGGACTCAACTTCATGAACAGGAAACAGCCTCTCTTAAAATCTCTGTAGAAGAACATCAGTATCCCCCTCAAACCAGCATAATTTCTAATTTATTTGTGCCAGCCATTTGGCAGATTTATCACTGTACTGTCTGCAATCATCATTAACATTTTATCCTCTTAATATCTGAGTGAAGACAGAAAAAATTCTCTGGCCACCTGAAGTATTATCTGACTTTCTGGTAAGTTTGTTTTTGGGAAGAATAAGAAGATAAAGGTGTATCAAGTCATCAGTTCCTGCTGTCAGAACAAAAAGGGTGAATTTTCAGTCCCCATCTTTCTCTCTATACTACCAGGTGAATTAACTTGGAGAAAGAGCAAAAACACTCAGGCCTGAAATAATGCCTAAAGTAATGATGAATAAAACCCACATCCCTGCTTGAAAAGGTGCAACCTAAGTTTGGTATCATCCTATTGTCTTGCTTATGTTAATCTGTGCTGGAATAGCTAGTTGTAAATGTCAAATTCTTATCAGAACAAAGAGAAATCAGAGAAGCAGGGAGAATTTGAATGATCCTGTTTAGGAGGCTGTGGTTAAAACTCTTCCCAAGAAGAACTATTATTTAATGATAAATGTAATCCAGGTACGACTCTTCTCAAGAAAATAATGTAGTATACTTATGTAAAATTAAATTCAAGCAATCTTCCTCTTCTTTCATTTTAATGATACTCAATAACTTGAAATATTGTTCACTTGGACATTTTCAATCTGTGCAAGCAAATTAATTTGACCTTTACAAGTAATTTCCTGTATTTTCCCCAATGTCATCTGGTAACCTCCACTGACATGCAAAGACAAAGACAAGTATCTCTCTCCTTGTACATGCATGATTCTAGCAGTAAGCAACAATAAGCAGATACACTACCTGACAGATTATAAACAAATTCTTTTAAATAGTTTATACTACGGCTAAGGATGGGAATCTCTGTTATCTCTATGAATCTACGTCTCTTGCCAACCCTCTTTCTGAGACAAAAAATTTCTACACTTCACATCAAACCTTCTCTGCTCTATACTCAGTTTTTGAGTAGAAACTACAAACCAGAGACTACATCATGCGGCAGTTCTGTCACACAGTAGCTTTCAGCTTTTCACATCTGAATTACTATTTTCTTTAAAAAGACATTTGATCTTGATTAAAAAAATTAACTGCTGACGAGTCTGCCACACCTGCTGCCAAACTACTGGCTAATTAACTTGGCTGTGAAACTGCATACACCTTGTTTTCAATTTGTCTTTTCCTACCCACAGACATGAAGCTCTTAAAGACCCATTAGATTAAAAAGACCCAAATCATGTATTTTCTTCCTCTAAAGGCATGTGGGAATCAAGTTACATCTCAATGTTCTTTAGACTGATCCAACTGTGGCCTTAATGGCACTTTTCTTTTTAAAAAAGAAGTCACACAGGGAGACAATTTTTAACCAGATATGCAGTCACCACATCCCTTTCAAAGATACAGCTTCTCCATGTCCAGTCCCTGCCTTTTTTGTGTTTTAAACCACTTCTATAGCATAAACCGTAATACAACGGATGCAATAAAAAAAAAAGTGTGTTTTGCTAAGTTATTCAGATCTTTTTATCCTCATCTTTTACCATGAGCCAAAACTCACTCAACTTTCCAAAGTTTTATATTTCTCCCAGAACACTGGTAAAAGTATTTGCAAGAACCTACTACAAACAACCACAGGTAAAGATGCTCCTAAGGCACAGCATATTGTGTCTGCATTTTACACATACAGAAGGTCTTGTACTACCATCACTGAAGGAAGGATTGTTACTCTGAATGCATACATGGTGCAAAAGGGCAGCAAGGGGAATAATGTAGGGTCTCTCAGGAGATCAGCTGCCTTATAAGAACGGTTCAGTAAATAAAGAGGAGAAAAATTCATGTGACTTGCCAGCAAATAAATGAAGTCTGCCTTGAGGCAGGATTAATTTGCACAATGAAAATATTTCAATAACTAAGTATATATACATACATGCACACTTCTATAAGGAATAAACAAAGTATGCACATTTAAGCCAAAATCTTTATTTCCCCATTTTTGGCTGATTCCATCACTTAGTTTGGCTAGAATAATCCTTTCCCTGCTTGTATTTCAGAAGTGTAACAAAGGTCCCATATTTTATCTATAGAAGAAAGAGTATATCACAATGTTTCACAGCAAACATATGTCCACCTCCACAAAATCTACAGAATTAAATGTAGAAATTACATGCACTACTTTTATGAACTGGACTCTGCATTTCCTTCCAGGTAACTGATGTGGCATTACCTTGCCAATGCAGGGATATGATGACAAGTTGAGTCTTTCTTTTTAATTTGATTACAGAAAAATGGCAACTCTTAATTACAAGACCTTTCAAGAGCTGAGAAAACACATGCACAGAACACAAACAAGAAACAGGCATGATGATGATATCAGTGTGATAAACCGCAGGCTATGGTGATAAACTGGAGAGGCACCATGAACTGGAGAGGCACCAGGTATAAATTATGTTTAAGCACCTTTTGTTTACTTCATGTTCTCTTCAGTGCAGAGACTAATCCCGATATGCCCAAACAGCTGAATTTATCCACCACTAATATATGGCAGGCACTTCCAAATCTTTTTGAACAGAAGAGTTACTGGACAGCTTTCATCAGAGGACAACCACTGCTCTAGAAAGATGGGGGATACATTACTAGACAGTATACAATGAACCAGGATCCAAATTCACAACCACACTGCATCTTGTGAAAACCAAATGCACGTAAAAACCGAACTAGTCCCAAGCAGTGTTCTGAATTGTGGTTAAAACAAAGTAGAGAATAAGCTCTCCAGCAGGATTCTTGCAGTATATCAGCTTCCGCCATACCCCTAAGTTTTGCAGACCTGCTTTCTCCCATTTCCCTAGCCTTACCGTGCCTTTTCTCCCAAAATTGCATCTTTAGGCCTTAGTTCTGAGGAAAGGAAATCAGTTCCACTGAGAAGAGTAAGGTATTGAAATCAACAAATTGGTAAGACCTATACAACCATAAATGGAGTTGTAGTGTGTAAGAGTGCGCAGGAACAGGCTTTGAATTGTAAAGCTGGAAAACTAGCAGGCCACTTTGAGACCATCCTGGTGATGTAAAAGGCCTGTAAAATATGTCTGGAGAACTGTCCAGATTGAAAGCTTGCAAAATGGCTCCATGCTACCTCTTTTTTAGTGCAAAGCATGTGTCAGGGAAGAATAGAGGGAAACAGCTGAAATGCGTTTCTCTGTGGTTGTCTTTCATGCCTGTTGGATGAACCAGTGGGTTCCAGGACACATAAAGGTGAAGAGCTACCCTAACTTTCCCTTCACACCAGAGATGTTCCTGGATGCATCACGAATAACAAGTGTAAAACGGAGTTGAAAATACTTGATTTTTAACTCTTTTCAGTAATCTGATTAAAATTAAATTACTTATTTGCTGTTTAATACCTCCCCTCTATCAAATTCTAAAGCACTGAAAAGTAAAAAGAAATCCAAACACAAAACCTTCTCCTGAATCCCTGAGCAGTTTTGCTTATACTCTATGGCTGCTTTTCCAAACATGTTTAGTGCATACCCCTTTTTAGTGTACTGGAAATGCTGCTTTTCATTTAGTGGTGCATTTAACATGATTCGGCTAAGAACTTTTCATGACTGCAAAGCTATGGTGAGAAGTGATCAGTGGTGATAAAGTGAAATTTAAAACACTGGCAATGTTGGTGTTTCCTTTCAGAGCTCTAGGGGAAGATAATCAAGATTTTCAAAATGCTGTGCTTAAAGTTAACCACATGACTATACAGCTAACATTTAAATAACACTGGCCACAGCATAAAAAGTTACCAGAGTCTTAAAGTTGTTTCCTGCTCAGGAATTTTGAAAATCATACATTATCTTGGTCTTCAGTAGGGACTTACTAACCACATACTGTTCAAAAGCTTTTCAAAATTTTGGCTTATGATTGCTGCTTTAGTATCTTAAAAAACTAAAATCAGGTTATGTAGACTACTGTGTCAGGCAATAAGACAGTAAGATTTGATGACTGGACAGAGAAGCTTTTTTTAAAAGTTGAAATTGGCTATCAGAACATGACACAGCTAAAGCAGAGTATAAATAAAGAATTAAAATTCTCATTCAGTTCTATCAGCAGTGGTTGAGTGAGGCTGATCCATACGTTATACTTTTTTAGGGAGAAAATAATCTAAAAAACCCCCAGAAATAAGTTCAGAATAAAAGTGAACCATGTGTCTTAAAAGGTATATAACAATAACATAAAAATGAAGAGTGCATTGGTAACTGAAATTTAGAATAATGCTCTTCCCAGCTATGGCTTCACACTAAAACCAGTGAGATGTTCCAGCTGTAAATAAAAGGTGGAAACTTTTCAGAATTCAGAGAGCCCAAATAAATGTTAGAGTCCTACCTGGAGTCTTGAAATTTCTCAGCTGAGATGGAGTGTCACAGATTTCCAAGATCCAATCACCTGCTGCTTTTTCACTCCAGCAGTGAGTAGTCATAAACTCCCAGTTTTTGAATCCTTCCATGGAATGATCAAATAGCCTAAAACAAATCATGATATTACTTCAAGGAAAACTTTTTCCTGGGAAGCTATGCCTCCAAGTGTGCAAACTCTTAAATAATATAATAATCAGACAGTTAGTTAATCTGTACCTTTACATAACATTATTCATGATGGTTTTCTCACATGTATTTCAAGCACATTCAACAGTTTTTTGTTGATTGATGGAAGAGAGTCTTTACATGCATCATGTTTTTATAGTGAAAAGAGAATGGCAAGCAAATTCATTGCAAAAATACCAGAATTGCTAATACTATTTAATAGGATTTGTGGGTCTTGGAAAAACTACATATAATACAGAATTCCATAGCTTTAATAGCATGATGCAAATACAAATAACTTGTAAGCTGGAAAATTTCAGTAACATTTATTTTTGGCTTTGGATTGGAATACTTAAAAGGGGTTTAAACCCAATAAAAACTATTAAGTTTAACACAATAGTGATTCAATACCTGTCATTTCTTGTAAGGAATAATATGTAACTGAGACATTGGCCTCAACCCTCGACCAACCAAGGTATCACCCTCTTCAAACACTTCACAGAATTCAGTTTGGGTAAAATTGAAAGACTAATGGCATCTGATGGTTTCATCTAGCCAATACCATTACCATAATTTAATTACCTAGGCTGTGGGTGAAAACATCAAAATTTAGGCCTGGATTATGATAATTTCTAGTATAGGGAGACCCATTTCAGGTACTGTAATGTGATTGTGATCCTGTGTGAGAAGAGGAAGGAGGACCCTTCCCGGCCAGGGATTAGACACAAGAGAATTTGTACTTTTATTCAGTGTTCACAGTGTGTTGCTTGGTACCCCAAAACTACTGATGAGAAGAGCACTCTAAGCAGGACTGTTGCCTCCAATAAAATCACATGGCTCAACTTTTAAAATGCATATATAACTATACATTCACATTTATGTATTCTTATATATTTGTGTATACATACGCACAGAGATATGTATGCATGTCAATCTATACATGCATGTATATACATATATATGTGTGTGTAGTAGTTATCACTATTTCAATTTGGTCTTTAAGTGTGAAAATTCCACTGCTAATAGCTGTGCTTAAATACGTTTAAAAAACAAGAATCTCTACAGTAGAAAATCCAATAGAATGAAAATGCTTTTCTGTAAAAGAGAGAAAAACCTAGCATCAGACAACATAAATGTTATATTTGGATTCATGTGAAATCTGTCCCTTTCTAAGCTAATTTCACGCTTTATTCTCAAAAGGTTGTGAAGCTCAGCAAATATTGGGAAAACAGGATACTTGTACATTCATACAGGTACATTCCTGGTGAAAACTGCCACACTGGATAGGAATAAAATGCCATAGTTCTTGCTGGAAGCTTTGGTCAGTCAGAGGCATGAGGTCAGGTACTGTGTGTTCTACAGTTCTTGCAATAGAAACTGTATGGACCTACACAATTGCTGCACTTTATTGGGCTCAGCCAAAACCTGATTTTCATGCTCTCATTTCAAACACAGAATCACAGAATCACAGAGTATCCTGAGTTGGGAAAGATCATCAAAATCCAACTCCTGGCGCTACACAGGACAGGCCCAAGAATTACACCATGCCTCTGAGAGCGCTGTCCAAACAATTCTTGACTCTGTCAGGCTTGGGGCTGTGACCACTTCTCTGGGGAGCCTGTTCCAGTGCCCAAGCACCCCTGGATGAAGAATCTTTTCCTAATATGCAGCCTAACTCCCCTGATATAACTTCAGGCCATTCCCTCGGATCCTGTCACTGGTCATCAGAGAGGAGATTGGTGCCTGCCCCTCCGCTTCCCCTCACAAGGAAGATGTAGACTGTGATGAGGTCTCCTCTCAGTGTCCTCCAGGCTGAATATGACAACTGACCTCAGCTGCTCCATGTATGGCTTTCCCTTCAGACCCTTCTCCATCTTTGCAACCTCCTTTGGACATTCTCTAATAGCTTTATAACCTTCTTACATTGCAGTGCCCAAAACTGCCCACAGCACTCAAAGTGAGGCTGCCCCAGCTCAGAGCAGAGCAGGACAATCCCCTCCCTTGCCTGGCTGGTGATGCTGGGCCTGATGCCTCCAGGACACCCCTCCTGGCTGCCAGGGCACTGCTGACTCATATTCAACTTGCCATTCAACTTGTGCTACCTTTTTCCTTTTAAATGAATGCCTGTAACAGTAGTCTAATTCATTAGCACTTATAAAATTAAAATAAAATATACATTGGGATTCATTTTCACTGATAATTGTGTGAGATTTTCTTCTGATACAGTTCTGTGTTTCTCTGTGTGTGCCTATAAGTGTATATGCAGACTTTGGCAGCAGAATGGGCCTGTTTCATCTCACTGTTAAATCAGTTGTGTGAATACAGCAAATCTCACAAATGCATGGCACATACCACTTACAGAAATGGTAGAAACTATTACACAATCATTATCCAGAATTTGCATGCACATATGTTCAATTTAAGTCATGTAGGTTATTTCCAACTGTTATTCAAATTGCCATACTGTTGCTTCTGATAGCTAATGTATTACTTTCTAAACACCCTGTCAATGCAACAAGGCAGCAGTATCTCTTTGCATCAACTAAATTATATAATATTTTACAAGAACTGTGCAATTATACATTCTGTATTCACTGAGCTCCTATTCATGTACATTAGAAACATGAGTTGCTGTTTATTTTTACTGTCATTAGTCTGATATTTTCCATAGTACTTTTTGAATAACTAGGTTTGTCTTATTTTGAAATTTTAGACTGTTGTCAGATTTACATTTTAATAATTCTTTTAAGTAATTTTGGGTGGAAAAGACAAAAATTTCAGATATTGTGTTAATAAAAACACATTTACCTAAAATATGCTGTGACTGGAACTGTAAGCTTCCATCCATGGAAATGGGGAAAATCTGGTAATACTATTTCCGAGAAAACTGACCAGTTTTTTTAAAGAATACTTCTTTCGGAAAGATTTGCATTTTATAAAATAAGGTCTAAATTGGAATCTTTGAATGTATGAACTGTGTTTCCACAAAAGATTCTACGAACAAGTCAAAAAGCTACAGACAGGTCAAAAGAAAAGTGAAAACATACTGACTCTGAGGCTGTCTGCGTATGTATTTTGGACATACAAAACAGTCCAAGTACTTCTGCTTTGCTTTGTTTATGCACTAAACTCTCAAGTCAAAGAACCTATGAGGCAATACACGGATTTCACTTTAAGTGGTGTTAAATACATGAATGAAATGATCAAATGTTCAGCTGTACACTCCTCATTCAGAAAGAAAAACATAGTATCTTTTAAGAAGCATGCAGCCACTCCAGAATTTAATTCTGTAATTTGTCAAAATTCATATCAAAGACACACTTATCACACAGATTATCATGGATTAATAAATTTTGGTACATGGTCTGATGAATTGCTAATTGACTATTACAGATAATTATATACTAAAATACTCAAACAAGATTATTAGAATCATCTGATAGTTTTTATGACCATGATCATATACCTGTACTCACGAACATAACATGCTTTTAAAAACCAAAGTGATTAACGTCATTTGAATTTTTAAAATTTATTTGTTAACATAACCACAACAGAATGCCAATTCTGTTGCTCAATTACTCAGGGGACCTTTCTTATAAACAAAACACTCAACATGGGGTGGATGTCACTGCATGACTGACTACATAATTATAAGCTGCTGCTTACAATGAATAGCATCACATTTTAAAAAATTGCTCTTCTCTTCCTGAGTTTTATGCCATACTCATTACACACTATATGTACGTCTATATAAGAATATATGTTACACAGTGTGGAATAAAATACTTGTTTTCTTAAAACAAATTCAAGAGTCTTAGTCTTTCACTGCCACGACTTCAGCCTAAAAGTTGTGTAACCTTTCTCTTCAAGAGTGTAATTTAAAGCAAAAATACTAATCTGTAATCACACTTTAGACCCAGAGGAAGGCAATTAGCTACTTTCTAATAGCGTTAAAAAACCCAAAAAACAAGTGTTTCAGCTTTTTAATTCCTTTAAAAGCTTGGAAAAATTTCTTTCAATTTTCAGTTTCACGTGAGAAAAGGCAGTGAAGGTAGCGGATTCGTTTAGCAACACTAGCATCACCTGTCACGAACAATAAAAGGTAAACACATAAAAGGAGGTTTTTTTTAGTTATCAAGATTGTTTTTTTCAGCTGAGAAGGTGCAGCTGCACCTGACTAGCAGCAGTGTTTGCATATTGAACTCCATGCATTAAGAGCCTGGAAACTCTGCACTAGCTTGTGGCTGTGGCTGCAGTGGAGTAGCTGGCAAGAGATAGGAATTTTCTTCTCCTACAGCAGCAGTCTTTGTTATGATGTGCTCCAGCACACTAAATTGGCAGCTTCACAGGCAAGTGGTCCTTGCCCAGAAGTCTGCATGGCCACAAGTCTTCAAGTGTGCTTATAGTTTGAAGAGACTACATAGTGCCTTCCCAAGCTGCGTACCTGGAAGTGCTTTGGTCAACTATTCTCCTTAAAGCAGCTCCTCTCCACAGGGTCGAATCATCAGCTCCCTGTGAGATGTAGCCCCTGAGAAACTGCAGACAGCTCAAACTGACTTAACCAAAGCTTCAGCCAGACCCTACTGCCCACCTGCACTGAAGTATTCGGAAAAAAAGAAATGGTCAGAGAACACACTAGGCATTTCAGAAGCTTTCTTACCTACATGTGGAAGATCACTTAAAATTTCTGGATGTGGAGCTAAAGAAGACATATTTAAAGTATATGCATATATGCATTTTTTTTTTTTCATTTCCATGTTACATCTGGTTATCACAGTTAGTTTTATGATATCTCTGAACTATCATGATAAAGTTGTTTCGAGTAACATGAACAATAGTGTACAATGCCTGCCAGCCTGCAATAGTGGCTAGTACAGCAATCACCGTCTTTAAAAGTGGAGAGTTTGTCCCCAGGGACTACACACATCCTCAGTAAATGATCCATCATTACTTTGCAGACATGTCAGGCTGAGGAGCTCCACACACTCCACTGGTCAGCCAGCTGCTCCGTAGTGGGATATCTATTCATCAACCCCCCAAAAGAAAAAAAAACCAACAGAAAAAAGGAAAAAAAAAAGATACAGCCAATATGAATGAAACAAAACACAGCCAAGTATGAGTTGGGAGAAATAGTCTTCCAATAACTGTTTCACCCTGTAGACATGGTACAAGCACAGGATTATTGTCTGCTCATTGTGGAGTTGTATTACTACCACCTCAGAGACCTTTTCAGTGAGACTCAACATGAAGGTTGGCCCTTACTTTTCATCATATTAGGATACATAAAATGTTGCTTTTGTTTAATATTAGAGTATAACATGTAAGCTGCAGAAAAGATGGATGCCTAGAAAAGAAAGTTTTCCTCTACTTCAGATCACCAAGGTGTTCTATGAACCAAACAATTGACTAAGATTAGATAAGAATAACTTGGTTTTGGTCTAAGAGTTTTCTGCAGAGGAGGGTATTATTAAAATTTACTGATTGTCTAAGGTTTCACGATAGGAAAAAGACAGTCATGAAAATACTTTCTTTTGTTACTGAAGAGAAGTATTATTAATACCAGGGCCATATAAGCTTATGAAGCTAGTGGCCTGGAAAGTTGCCACCATGTGGCTGAAATATTTCAGTTACGCGGTTCAAATGGCAACAGCTGCTTTAAATTTAAAGGGCAAGAATTAAATAAGCCATGACTTCAGTGAGAGACAAATGAGCCCTAAGTTTGCTTCTCCTACCCTCTTTGTATCTAGCGTCTCTTCCATAGCCTGCCTGCACTGAATGTTTGCTAAAACCGACCTTGGTATGTCTCAAAAAACACTCAGAAACCCAGGCTGCCAAATCCACTGGCCAATTGTTTTTGAAAAGGGGATACTGTTCCCCTTTGGACGTAAATCTAGCCTCATCTTCACACCAGCCAATACTCTCCCAGCCTGTATTTTCCTCTGCTGCAGCACATCCAACGTAATCATGTTTAGTACTTTCCAAACAACAAAGCAGATGTTCCCTGTAATGCAGATTTTGAAGAATGCACATACCAGTGACAATGTAATCCACCAAATGCCTGCAAAGGAATCCACATCGCCTATGACTAACAAGTTTTCTTACTGAAGTCATTTTAGGGGATGCCAACATTAAGGATAAAATATGCAGAAAAAAGGCCAAATGTTGCCTTGAGGGACCTACTTGTCAATGCACCAGAAATTATGCACAATGACTTTTCTTCCAGAATTGGTGGAGAAGTGCACATGTAAAATATACCTTTTGCACTTAAAAACATTTCACTAGCAAACTGTTTCAAATTAAACCCAGATGAGTAAATGTAAAGCAATGAGGTTTTCCCTGGGTTCAGTAAAAACAGCTGGTACTGCTGCTATTAATCCTGTACATGTGCATTAAAAAGTCTTGTATGTCTGAGAAAAACATCTCAGTCAGTAGCAACGTACAACAGCCTCTGGGGCCTTTGCCTATAGCATAAAAACAAGAATATTTGCTGCCAGTGTGTGGATGCATGTATGCCAAATGCATGCATGCTTACAGCTGAATGCATCTATTCACTGATATTCAGTATTATTGATACTTTAAAAATCAAACGCCTCATAACTAATTTGTCATACTAGTGAGTAACAACAATCCTACTTCAAGTTTTATTTTACAACATGATGCTAAAACATATACATCAACAACACACAGTATACTAATTTCAAGAAATTACTACCTCTAAGCTGTATGACTTCTTACAGTGAGGCCAAATAAAATAAGCCTTGAAACACCATTTTGGAAAGTACTGTGTTCATATCCATCACTTTACCCTAAGAAAGGGTTCGTGAAAGTTCTAGGTACTTCAGGCCTAGAATTTGCAATATACATTTATCCCTAACATTAGTAGCCCAGAGCTGTTTGTTTCAGCTCATTGTGATGGTAAGTCAGTATCTCTGAAGTTTAGAAGTGTCAGAGACTGAAAATAGCTCCTGCCTCAAAAATTAATATAAAGTTTGCTCATTATAAAGTAGCTACAACCAAAGAAGCCTCCCTGAAGACTGGGACTTGGGGCTGAAAGTCAGACTGCTGATTAGATAAAGGGAAACCTATTGTTCAGTCATCTCAAGCTGAGGGAAAGGTATGCATCCACAAAAGGCCAAAGCCACCAGCTGTGCTGAGAATCATCCCTGGCTGAGTTTGGGGTGGGGGGAGAGCACAGATCACAGAAGCCGGGTTTACACAGAGTCCCCCCGGCTGAGAGGAGAGGAGGAGGTCAGAGGCAATAAACACCCATCCTCCGTTACACAAACCGGCCCAGCTGTGGAACCCCCAACCCCAAAGGCCACATTCACGGGACACTCATGTGAGAGACAGCTGAGGTGGAGTCATAATCCATCAAAGACCCGCCAAAGTGCTCCCCAGAGGCTTTGCACCATCAGATGCAACAGATCCAGAGTCTGCTGTAAGAGACTGCCCCCACCACCCCCAGGGGGATATGCCTGGACACTGCTATCTGGCTCGAGGGTAAAATAACCCATGGGATTCTATGCTTTTTGGTGGGACTTTCACCATCAAGAAGACCAGCTGGAGAGGATCAATGGAACATCACTGGGATCCACGGAGTGGTGATATTTTCCTTAATCTGTCCCAGTCACTCTCTCTCTGTCCCCCACCACGTATTTTCTATTTCTTTCTTTCTCTCTCTCTCTCTCTCATATTTATTATCAAATAAAACCCATACTATTGACTGGCATATGGTCTCATTGGCACCTTAATTAGGGCAGAGGTATTTAATCAGATCATGACAGCACGGGAAGGGAATTTCTGGAGAGACTATATGAGCTCTGTCATGAATAATTTGTTTTCCAGGAAGTGGTAAAACCTGAAAAGGCCTTTCTGTTTAGTCTTCTGATACTATCAGATAAGAAAGAGCTGAATATCCCCTTATTTTAATATGTATATTTGCATTCCCTTTCTCTAGTGCACGTACAGAAAGTAATTACTTTGTAACGTGCAGGGGTTATAGAGAGACTGACAGAATTAAATTTTGTACCTATTCCACACACCAATCATCACCAGAGGTGAACCGTGAATACTGGAATGTATTTCCCACTTGCTGTGAGTCAGCTGCAACACATGAAAGCCTAGAGCCAAAAGTTAGCTGTGTTAAGACCACTGGGTTTATACAAGATTGTTTTGTTTGGATACCTAGTTGGATGACTTTCATTTTTTTTCATTTTGAACCGAGGAAGAACTACTGCATGAAAATGGAAGAGAAAACTAAAGGATTTCTTCAAACAGAAAAACAAAAGCCTGTTTCATAACTAGTAAGAGAAACCTGCCTCGCACTGGTTAGCAGAGGACAAATTCTTTGTTCAGTGTAGTAGTGCAGCAGGGAGATACAGATATGTGTGCCTATGTGCTTTATTAGCAACCTGTGACAGCACTTGCAATGAAACACAGGAGATATTCTAGAGGACCCCAGAATTCCAGGACATCTATCTCTCCATTTGGTGAATTACTGTCTACAGCTTGAAGAGTATTTTCAGTTTATCTTTTCTTTTAAACGAACATAATCTCTAATGAAAATGTGTATTCACACTTCAATCAGAATAAAGTCCATTTGAGCTCCACCTGTCTCCAAAACACGCTCTTTGTTTCAAGAGGAAATATAAGTCCTTCTACCACTGAGATACAGGAGGACACGCAAGTCTCTGGAGGCAGATAATCAGCATTTCTGGATGAGGAAGTACGGACGAAAAGCAGCCTGGAAAGCAGGCCACTCTCAATTCATTAAAAGCCCTGAGAAGCAGGACTACGGACATTACTTTTGTGAAGACTTAAGCATGATGGCGGAAGAGTTCTCAAAACACAGGTTTGAAACATGGCAGTTTTTGCAGTTTCTGATACGTAACATCAGCTAACATCAACTTTTCTATGAGAGCCATGCTCCGTGTCTAGCAGAATGGCGGCCATCTAAATCAAGTCACCAAGAAAAAAGAATTATCTATCATACTATGGTCCCATCAGGAAGATTTCCAGCCAGTTGGAGAAGTATAAAAGCATTTCTTACTGTAACTTATTTGCACATTTGGAACTGGGGTAAAGTTTGGAATGGTTTCTAATGTTTCTTAGGGCCATAACCATCTCTGGTAGGAGGTGGTGTTCTTGACCATGGATTTAGCAAGATTTACATGGAAAAGACTGCCAATGTTTTCTCTGAAGAAAATTTCTGCTAGTAGACTGGGGATATAGAAACATCACTGAGAAGTCTTTCAGTTTGCTAATGGTTCAGTCCACTTAACAGAGACGTAGATTGCACTAATGTTGGAAATGATACATCGGACAAAGAGATACTTGTCTGAGTTCACTCAGGAGAAAACAAAGACAATTTGATGCACTGTGACGGTTTCTCCAAAAACATAACATAGAGGTGACAGAATAAGGAAAAAGACTGATCTTTCTTAGTAGTCGTGGTTAAAATGGCTGGACATTTGAAAACAGGTATCCATCACTGCACTGATGCCTAACTTTTTAAAAATTTTTGAAGGCAATGAAGGCGATGGCTAACTTTTAAAAACTTTAATTTGCAGTTTACAAATGAACCCTTTAATTTCAAGTGCTAGTGCTACTCAGTGTTGTCCTACTAGGAGCCTTTCACGGATTGAGTATGTTTACTTTGAAAAAAAGAATTTGGAAAGAGGTAACATCAGGGGCTTAAAAAAAATAGTAGTAAAGATACACTATTCTATCTGATTTTCACTGCTATCAAAAAAAAAAAGATAAGAAGGGAGAAAAATAAAAAATAAGTGGCAATAGTATGTAGAAACACTTCATTCAGCTTCCTTATGAACACTGAGCCTGTTATTATTTTCTTCACATTTTCCAGCCATCTAATAAACAGTGAGCCACACAAGAACTATTGAAATTGACTCATCTTTGTCTTGGAGTTCAACAGTTTTAACACTACTCTTCTACTGAGATTGTCATCTTTGAGTTCATTCGTACTTTGCTCTGGCCATCTCTCTAAGAAAAAATAATTAGCCTGTGCCTTCTAGCAATCCTGCTGTAATGACTTGACTGCTCTTTGCTGACAGTGACATCTCAATGCAGGCTCTGCATGCTGACTGTACTGTGAAATTGGGTTGTCATACTATACCTGTTGGCCAAGAGCTGTGACCTAGTTCCAGAAGGAGAGGTTAGGTAAATTGCCAAGTCTCCACGTCGAGGGTGAGTAATAGTGATACGCACAACAACATGCTCCAAGTAGATCACATGGTGGTTAGGATTATCTGAACAGCCAGTGGCTTTGTAAATTGAACGGACAATGCTGTCAGGTCGTATTGTTCTATAATAGAAGCATAGCAAACAACATCAGCATTTCTTGTTTTTTGTGTAAAATACACAACCCCGTCTTTTTTCTAAGTACAGAATAACAGTGTTGGACAATTGAGAAGCCAGTAGCCTATAATCATTAGTTTTAACATCTACTTCCTAGCTGAAAATACCACTACAGCGTAATTATTTTACAGATAATGGCTAATGGCAACTGCCTGGGTTTCTGTTAAGCACATACACAAGGTAAAACAGGAATAAGCCTTTGGGACAGAGCATTATTGTGGATTAGTGGCCAGCTGAGAATTGCTGAGATTGTCATGGGATCACAGCTGGTTGCTAAACCCCAGGAAATGCCTGGCATAGCTAGTCCTTGCTTACGTAACAGCAAGTATTACATGCTAACTACCAAAAGGCATCTGACTCAGCTGGTTTAAATTGACACAACATCCTTGCAGACTATACCAGTTATGGATCAAGCCTGTCAAATATAATTATCAACAATAATCTTAATGCTTTGGAAGCGTGCCGTATGATTGATGTTGTCTCTATATCCATAGTGTGCACATAACAGAATTTTGCTCTTAAGCCTGGTTCTATAGAGACCCTATCTTAGCAAGTGAAAAGCAGTTTAGTCTTGGCCTCTGAACTAGAGACTCTCTTAAGACTATTTGAGAGACACAATATCATACAGTATTGAAAGCATATTTGCTTGTTACATCCTGGACTGGTAAGTCTGTACTCTTCTAGCAAACGTGACTGAAATGCATTCAACCAAACATTCTTCTTCTTTGATGCATCATCTGTATAAAATCCACCATTACCCAGTCTGGCCTGTTTTATACCTTCACCTTCTGCGATGTTCTCTAAACTAGGGCCTTTTCCCATGCGCTGCCGGGACCAACATTTACAGACAAATGAGCTGACATCTGTAAATGTGACAGAGATCCCTGGTATGGCTTTAAAAAGGATACATTATACACAATGCAAGGGAGGGGTAAATTATACCCAATTTCTTTCCATAAGTTTATGCCAGCAAGAGTTTTGGTAGCGGGTATTACTTGATTTGCCGATCTGTGTTCTCCACACACACATGCTGTGGAGGCACTGTTGTCCACTTTTCTGCTTCTGTCACCATTGCTTCAGCATCCATCAGTCCAAATCCATAAAGGTGGCTCACTGCAAGGTACAAACAGAATGGATACAGTTATAGCATAAACCCTTGGGTTTCATCATAGACTAATTCCAGAGTGTCACATCCTAACAGGAGTTACTTCTTTTCTCCCTTACTTTCACTCAAAGCTCCAAAATCTCACTGCCAGGAACAATAATGACTATATCTAATTTGTTCAACAGATCTGTTCACTGCTTTATTAAAGAAGTGGCATGATGTGCTACCTACTTTGCCCTACCATGAGAACTACAGAATGCCAGGGACTAAAATTGCCTCTGACTGCCCTTTGTCCACGTGCCTTAATTCAGCTCAGCTCTCTTGTATGACCAGGGGCTGAGCATAATAAATAAGAGGAAGGTTACTTCCATTACTCAAATACCAAACACATGCATGTGTATTCATGGAAGGTAACTGAGACAATAAATTTAAGAAGGAACAGATAATTTCGTAACTGTTGTATTCTCTGAACTTCCCTGAGAGTAAGCAGCATGTGGATGCTCTCCTGTTCCTGTATACAATATGCTTGCCATTGGCCAACCAACCAGGCAGATCCACCATCTCCTTAAAGCTGTCTGCAATGATGAGGGTGAAAAGCACTTACTGAATCAGCTGTGTGTTTTTGGTTGCTGTTCCAGTCAAAACAGAGACTTGCAAAAGGGTTTTGATGAACTGGAAGAGCTGCTAGCCATGATGTTCTATTGTGACAAATTGCTGCTTTTGATAAAGTTCTGACAGCAGAAGGTAAAAGAAAAAGGCTTCCACAGGGAGGAGTTTAGATTGCAAATGTTAGTAAATCAGTTTTTCTTGCTACCACAGATAATGCTACTGGGAAATCCACAGAAAATTCTAAGTGCTATTTTAACCAGCGATGCAACAAAGCACGGTATAAGTCCTTCCAGTTGCACTTTGTAGAGGGTTTGTGAAAGCAGTATCTATTCATTGCCAAACCAAAATTCAAAGGACTCTATCTGAAAAAACCCCAATCCTCCAAACAAATACAGTCCAAAGCATAAAAAAATTCAGTGCCTAAGGATCTCATCTTCAAAATATGGTGGTATATAATACTGTCTGAAACTGCCAGCTGAAAAGGGTTCTTCAATGAAAAATACGGCAAGGTATAGTGACTATGTAATGGACTGGTTTTCTTCCCATATCCTTCTCCTTGAGCCCCAAACCAAAGTGCACACACCATGGAAATGTTCCTTTGGAGACAACTACATGCAGCTCTTCCGCCAAATGTGCAAGCACTGTGTTCCAAAATGAAACACAACTAAAATACACGAAAATAATTAAATTCAGCCCTCCTTCAGCCTTCTGCATTCTCTTTTATGTATTCAAAAAACAAATGGATAGGGAAAGAGATGTCCTATTTCTATATGTGGGTGAAGCAGACAGAAGGAAGACAAGGACAGCTTAGATGAAGAAACATTTTGCATTATGAAGAAGATTCCTGTGATGGAAATGTTCTTAGTCTTAGATGTCATCTTGCAAATACTGCATCTGATAATGAGTGCATATTTATCTGTGAAGACATACGTCTCTTCTTACACTAAAATTTAAAGTAATAATCCTTCTGTCTGCTCTGAACATCTGTGGGAGGAACAGGAGTCTTAAGTCACAAGGTCTGTAACTGCACAGTTACTCTGTACAGTACATTCAAAAAGCAAGGGATTAAATTTTCATGAACGGAAATTTTTTTCAGCTAACCCAGGGAAAATGCATGTTTAATTCCTGACAGTTAGCAACTTACATGGAATTAGAGCTCAAGATTTCCAGTTTTGAAATACTGTGTGTTCAACCCACCTACCGAGCTCAAAGAGCCAAAATTCTCCTCACCTCACCTTTTCTTAACCAGAAATAAGCGCAGAAAAGCACGTAATATAGCCACCACCAGCCAGTGACCTTCAGATGGAAACTCATGTGACTTTTAAGCTATTTATCCCTAGAATTTTTTTCCCTAGTATGCACATTAAAAATGCACATAAAATCTATGGAGTGAACTTTCTATCCTTCCTACTCTAACAATTACTTGGAAGACAGAATTTAGGAGAAATTTTATTCCAGGAGAAAAAATTACCACTCAAGGTTATGTGGTTGTGTTAATTGTTCATGATTCAATGTTTAAAATCCCTTGCATGAGAGCAGCAGTGTAGTAAGAAGTTCTGCACCTGATGGGGTTTTTTTTCACAGCTGAAACAGAAATACTTTTTTTCCTTGAAAGGCCTTCCAATTGAAATAAAAACTTCCTGACAGACAAGGGTACTCTTAAATCCTCCCACGTGGACCTACATTTGGCTGTCCAAAACATTTCCAATTCAAAGCCCTTGATCCAGTGGGTTGGTTAGTAGCTGAAGGTACCAGTAGAGGCCCAAAGACTAAATCACAGCAATTTAGGAAAGAATCACAGAGTGAAACAAAGGAATTGTGTCTTAGAAAAGAAAACAGATTTTGCTCTCTACTACCTTCAAATTGTGCTCCTCCATCTGTGTACATCCTAGTATTCCTGTGAACTATATGCAAAGGTGCCTCTCCCAAAGGTTAAAAAGGACCTGATGGTCTACATGAACTATAAATGTCTTCTGGGAAACACCTGGAGCTGCCACTGATTTGTATGCAAGAGATACTGAGATGATTTTGCTAACCCAGATTAATCAAAAGCACTATCTGAACCGTAATGATGACTGCAGAGTGAGATAAGCTAACTGTAAGTGCAAAATGCCTCCAGATCTTGCAGCTGCCCACTTACGCGCTCTATATTCTCACTGCTGTGAATTGCTACTGGGCTCAGATGTTGCTAGGAATCATTAAACATGTCAGAGGGGGTATTGGGCTGTTTCGTAAAAAGGTATTTGTCTTTCACAAACAAAATACAAATATGAGGTTGGTACAATGTAAGCTGGTGGCTGAGGAGTAGACTGCTGCTTTTCTTCAGTTGAAGGGTTGAAAAATGGGATCTCCTTATGGGACCAAGGTGTCCATTGATAGAGCTGTCTTGAATTCTCTCTCCACTCAGGCAGCAATGCTAACTGATCATTTATATTTCTGCAAAATCACAGGCATACACAGAGCCTTACAGATGGAGGGCATGTTTCAGAGAAAAACTTGCCTCCAACAATAAGAATCTTTTTATCAATAAAGAAAACAACATTTCTCAGGGCTAAAGTCCATTTATTTACCCCCGCTGCAATTCCTTCATCAGTGCACCATGAAAACAAGGCTTTCTGAGCTGCTGGAGCGACTCCTCCAGCTTTTTCATAATCTCCTTGTTTTTGTCTGAAATTGCTGTTGAAAATTCAGTAACTTTCTCATTTACATACAGAGAGTATGCAAAGCTACCCTCAAATCTAAAGTTAGAATGTATATCCCATTTGACTTGACTATGAGAAATATGAATGGCTGGTGTTGATAAATCATACCAGAGAGTAATGCAGACTTCAGGAAAATTAGGCCCAGACACTGAAAACACAACATCTCCAGTGCAGCTAAACTTGATTTGTTAGGCTGCAGCTTCATTGCCTGTCATCAAGATGTCTCATCAGTAACTTAGACACTAAGTCTTCCTTGCTATTTTACTCCTCTGACAAAAGCCTTGTGTAACATTTTCTCCTGACTATATTTTTGGCCTTTTATATATCGTATTCTATGTACTGTGAAAGCAGCATTTGAAATAGAAATATTTTCTATGCATATATCAAACGCTAAATCAGGAGAGAAATGGTAATAATTTCAGTGTGACAAATGAGGAACATGCAGCTTCCTCAACTAGATTAATCTATTTGATATATGAACTATTATGAGCTGTCAATTTATTCTAATACAGGATCTTGATCCAAAATGAGATTGACAGAATAGGAGTCTAAAATGCCCACTAATACTATGGTTTTCTTAAACGTTGCTTAGCAGGTCTAGAATACCTGAGCCTCTTGAGTCACTCTCATCCCATAAATACTTTCAACCGACCAACACCAACCTTTTACATTTGACATTTTAATAGCAAATAGGATGAACTAATTCTATAACACTTTAACAATTCCGCATTGCTTTTCTGTCATTTGCTTAGTATATTGAAATGTTTCAACAAAGAAAAACAACTGTCTAACAAGAATTAAATGGACAAAAAGGGGAGAAATGTTATGATGACATGGCTTAAACTATATTGTTTTGTATCTAAGATAACACTGATCTTGAATAATAATTCATCTTGTTTCAGCCATATTCCTATTTCACGTCAATTTATGACCAGTAATCTGTGATAACTGAGTGTGATTTCTGAAACAGATTACTGCTTTACAAGCCAGTAACAAAAGTGTGCAAGAACATGTTTTTTCCTTCTTGCTTTTAAAACCAACTTCCTCACAGTTTTCCAATTAAGCACATTATTTGTGTTTTTGTATTTTACACAGAACAATCCCTCAATTTTTGCACTTAAAGCCAAATGAAACAGCAAACTCTTTCCTCCCCAAAGAATTCCCTGAAATCCAGGATTTTTTAAATCAGTATGGATGAGGGAAGATTGAGTTCTTACACTTATCACCACACTAGAGAAGGTTGTGAAAAACAGAAAGTTTCCCAATAGATTCGTCTTAAAAGTGGTGCTTCAAGGATGTACAGTGAGAATCTCAAGGGCCTCTATATCATAGAATCAGAGAAGCATAGAATGATTTGGGTTGGAAGCGCCCTTTAAAGTTCATCTAGTCTCATCTCCCTGCTATGAGCAGGGATACCTTCCACTACACCACGCTGCTGAAAGCCCTGTCCAACCTGGCTTTGAGGCACTTCCAGGGATAAGGCATCCACAGCTTCTCTGGGCAACCTGTTCCAGTGCCTCACCATCCAAATCATATAATCACAGAACCATAAAATGTTAAGGGGCTGGAATGGACCTTGAAGATCAACTATTCCCAACCCCCCCGCCACGGGCAGGGACATCTCCCACTCAGATTGCTCAAAGCCTTATCCAACCTGGTTTTGAACACTGACAGAGTTGGGCATCCACAACCCCCCTGGGCAACCTGTTCCAGTGTTTCACCACCCTCACAGTAAAGAATTTTTCCCTAATATCTAATCTAAATTTCCCCTCTATTTGCTCCCATTGCGCCTTGTCCTATCACAATAGTTACTGACGAATGGCTTTCTACAGATACTCAATGGCTTTCCTCTACACCCCCTTCAGATAGTGCAAGGTTACTACGAGGTTTCCATATAACCTTCTCTTCTCCAGGCTGGACAGCCACAACTTTCTCAGACTGTCTTTGCAGGGAAGATGCTCCAGTCCTCTAACCAATTTATCCGTCCTCCTCTGGACTTGCTCCAACACTTCCATGTCCTTCTTGTGTTGGGGACTGTATGTAGAACTCCAGGCAGGATCTCACCAGAGCGGAGTCGAGGGGCAGAACCACGTCCTTCGACCTGCTGGCCCCACTCCTTTAGATGCAGCCAAGGATTGGGTTGGCTTGCTGGGCTGCAAGTGCACGCTCCCAGCCCATGTTGAGTTTTTCATCAACCATCACCCCCAAATCCTTCTCCACCAGGCTGCTCTCAACCACTTCTCTGCCCAACCTGTGGATGTGTCTTGGATTGCCACAGTTCAGGTGTAATGACCTTGCACTTTGCTTTGCTTAACTCCATGAGGTTCACACAAACTCCCCTCTCAAACCTATCAAGGTCCCTCTGGATGGCATCCCTTCCCTCCAGTGTGTTGACTGCACCACATTGCTTGGTGTTTTCAGCAAATTTGATGACGGTGCACTTGATTGCACTGTCCATGTCACCAACAAAGATATTGAACAGTATCTGCCACAGTACTGACAGCTGAGGGACACCACTCGTAACTGGTTTCCATGTGGACAACGAGCCATTGATCACAACTCTTTGTGTGTGGCAGTTTAGCTAGTTTTTCACCCACCAAGTGGTTCACCCATCAAATACATGTCTCTTCAACTTGAACACCAAGACGTTGAGAGGTACAATGTCAAACACTTTGCACAAGTCCAGGCAGATGATGCCAGTTGCTCTGCTCCTATCCATCAGTCCTGTAGGCCCATCATAGAAGGTCACCAAATTTGTCAGGCATGATTTCCCCTTTGTAAAGCCATGTTGGTTGTTACCAAGTACCCCCTATAAAAATGTCCTTCATTATGTCCTGTCTAAATCTATCCTCGTTCAGTTTAAAACTACTGTCCCATGTCTTGTCACTACAGACCTTCATAGACAGTTTCTTTCTGTCTTTCTTCTAAGCACCCTTTATATATTGAGAAGCTGCAATAACTTCTCACTGGAGCCTTCTCTTCTCCAGGCTGAACAACCCTACCTCTCCCTGCCTTTCTTCACAGGAGAGGTGCTCCAGGCCTTTGAAGATTTTCGTAGTCAGAAAGGTGCTAACAGAATACTTAAAAAATTGCTTTTATTGAGCTTCCAGTTATGCCTATATCTATCTTTGATTTTTGCATTACTACAAATAATTTCTTCAGTAATATACTAATCATGGCTTTACCTGATAATAGATTCGACAAAAAAAGAAGAGCCTTCTGGATTTTATGTTTCTTCTTTCTGCCAAAAAGCTCCTATTATTTGATAAAACACGGACAATCCAGAAACCCTAGCAGGATAGCTAGTAGAAACTAAACCTCCAGTAGGCAGTGTACCTTTGTGAGTAGCTTGTATGCAACTCTTACAATACTATGAGGCTTTGCAGTCATTTAAAAAATAGCCTTAGAACACATCATTTTAAAACACTGAGAAATTAAATCCAAGATTCCATTTGCCTTCACATCCTGGCAGTTTTTATCTATTTCAGGAATTTAAAACTCATAAATATAAACGGCTATTAAATAGACATTGGTTGACAAAAGGCATTAAAGGCAAAGTACACCTTTGGGCTATCAGTCAGGCTCTACCAGTACCAACAGCATGTACCACCCACACAGTTCCTGCCTCTCATGAGCGCTAGCAGCTTCCAGGCAGAGGTCCTTAGTCTTGGGTTTCAGCTGGTCTGCAGACAGCAGTGAGCATCCATGAGTACCAAGCACGGCCATAACAAGTTCTCCCATGCCCACAGCTCCTGATTCACTTCTCAGAGCTTGTTTAGGAATGAGTTAAGCAGGTTAATGAAGTCCTCAGAACACATGGTGTTCACACACAGACTGTGCCCTGCATATTGGGATATCTTACCCAGAGTCAGAGAAAACACCCAGAGTCAGAGAAAACACCAGTGAGCTTTGCTGTAAAACCTCAGCAGAGCGACCAGGAAGGCTGGCTTACTTCTCTGCCTCTGAAGCAGCAGAGTTGTGATAGAAACAGCAGACCTGACTACTGCTGACTGGTGGTTGCTATAAAAAATCTGCAACAGGATTCTAAGACTTCTCTGCAGCAGCATTTGGCTGTAAATCATAAAGCCTCTACCAAAGACATTAATTTATATCACTTGAAACAAGACAGCTTATGTGAACAGAATAAATCTGAGGATTATATGCATTTAAGAAGGGAGAAAAAAATGTTTGCTGAAATAAAGTTGGCTAAGGAGCACCTATAGCAATAGAAGCTGTAATTTTTTAACTAGTGGTAGTCTTTTTAAACTGTATTTCTTCTTTTAAATTTTTTTTTCCAGAAAAAGCACAAAGACCCACTGGAAAACACGGTGGTTTGCAACTCTTCTTTAAAGAAAAAAAGGTATTTTGTGACTGCACTGTGCAACACCTTGTAAAAAAATGTGCCCATCTCCTCTATTAGGAGCAAATTCACCCTAGGAGGTACATTTAGGATTCCTCGATAGCTCAAAAGCGGACAAATATCATGTCATTCTATCAAACAATAAAAACACCTTTTGGTGAGAGTGTCTGTGCTAGGCTTCATCTCAGAACAGATGATGACAGGTAAGTCAAAAGCACTCTAACTGGAAATTCTGACAGATTGTTAGCAGGAGACCCACATATAGCATAACTGTGCTGTCAGATGTATCAGACACATGGCATCCTTCTTGTTCTGTCCCACACAGAGGCTCTGTATCTCCTGAAGTGTTGGAGCTCCAGCAGGATATTTACACTCAAACTAATTCCTGACCGAGCATGCAGCTGCAGCAGATTTCGGCAGAAAAAGGATATACAAACATGCAGTAAATCACAAAAAAGTGTTTCGCAAATTGTTTAATAATAATGGTGAACAGAATAACTAGAGAAATTATTAATTTACTAAGCCAACTTCACAGTATCCTTGTGGAGCTATGTAATAGATGCTGATGAGTAACCTGAAGCAAAAGGAAGTTAAAACAGTAAGCCAAGTCTAATAGAGATAGCTGGCCAAAAATGTCAGTAACAGACCTTGAGGATGAGGTTCTGCATCTCCTGACTTAAAAGCAAATCCTCAAAAGCTGATTTTTCTGGAGGGGAAAAAGGATACTGTTATAAAGAACTTTAGGCATCTAACTGAGCTGAGTTGTCCTATGTATGCCCTTATCTTTCCCTATTATTACAAGAAATTCTACATCCTGACAGGAAATATTTAGTGCTTAAAATACTACATTGTAGATAGTGTGATCTGCTTCCTAACTGGCCTGAATCCTAGTTCAATTAAAGTGGACATGCTCTGATAATAAAACTACTGCCAGTTTTGTAACTACTGAAGGGCATTATAGCAATGCAACAGCAGTGAAGAGCTTTGGTGTTCAGAGAGGCAAGCGCTTGTTTTTTAAAAAAGACAGACCTACCCCATCCAAAAGATATTTGGATGGATACAGGAATGGCTAGGTATTTGCCTAGAACATTCTCACAAGTATACCGCATTTAGAATTAGTATATAAAGAGGTCATGCAAATGTACATAACTTCCAAGGACTTTTCTTTTAAAATTCAGTGTTCAATGTCTGTAATTAAAGCCTTTTGCTTTGGAGAATTGTATCAATTTATCAGTAATTTTTAAAATTCATTGATCCTGGTTCTTCTTTCTTAATACTGCAAAACAGAAACTTACATTTCACAGTAAGTGGAAGACTCTTATGGTTATGAGTCCATAGGGGAAGATTTTCAAACCTTTGCTTCCTCCCTGCCCTCCAAGCCTTTACAGAGTTTTCATAAAGATCTGAGTTGGGCTAAGGAGGAAATAATGCCAAAGGTTATCACTCTCATGGTGTGCATCCTGTTAGTGCTGTCAGTCCACTTGGCAATATTTGGAATACTAGGGAGCTGCAGAGCATAATAATTGTGTATAGGTTTATATCTAAGACAAACAGACATGAAGTTATCTCAGTTGCTGAGCTGAGGCACTAATTTAAATTCTTTGTCTGCTATGCTGATCATGGTTAAGTGACAATTCTGAGTGCTATTATAGCATAACATTAAAGCCTAATTTTGCCTTTTGCCTGCTGTTACTCCTGCTTTAGAGCCATTTAATTTAAATTTTAGAACACATGCAAGTTTGACTTACAATATACGACCTGAGGAAAGCAACCAACTGTAAGACAAAACTATGATGGATGTCCATCCATTTTCCTTTATGTTTCCTGACACAGTCTTGAAGCTTCTGCTTAAACTCTGTTTTACATTTGCAGCTTCATTCCTTGCTTTTCAGAGAAAACAGAAAACAGTGTTGCAGACCCGAAAAATAAATGAGAAACTTTTGATAATGAAGAATTTGAGGCTGGGAAAAGTAATAACACCTGCCTGGCTTCTCTGAAAGATTCCTTCTCCTACTTTGTACATCCCCCTTTCTGGAACTATACAGACAAATTCCTGACCTTATATGTCTTTCAACTGGAAACAACATTGTCTGTAACCTCAGCTTCGTCAGGGAGAAAAAAAAATTCAATAACCACTATCTAGGCTGCACAGTACCAGATATTTTCCAGCGCCCTTCCTCAAATCCCAAAGAGGTATTTTAGTTCTTACTCAAGGCTAGCAGAACTCAGTTACCTGGCAATTTGTTTGGGTTTAACATATCAAGCACTGAAAAATTCCTAATGCAATTTTAGTATTAAGTTAAATAGAACTTTATTTATAGCCAGGAACTGAACTGCTGTATGCAGGAAGGAAACAAGAGTCACCTAGAAAGGTCACAGTGACCATCCAGTAAAAAGACAGTAATTTTAAACTTGCTACCAAAACACGCATGTCTTTACTTACTTTTCCGCAGCTATCCTAATTTCCAAATCCCTCCGCAGATATTTTCTCTAGCTGCAGCAAGGATTTCTGTACGAAGCACTCACAAAGTGCTATAAAGGTTATGATACTGACCTGTGATTCATGTGGTATTTAAATGTGGATGAGATTCTTGAAGACACAGACACTTCCAATCATAAATGTTCTATCAGTGCTGCAGGAGACACTTTCAGCAAGTGTTAGACTAGATAGTAATTGTAGCTAGTTTACTTCTCTCCTTTCCTGGTGCTAAACTAAATGCTGCCCTGACTTCAAACAACTTCCAATCAGGAGCTATAATGCAAGAAGTTCAGACTAATCTAACCAGTTCAGCTAATAGAAGACTAATGCCTGCCTATGTGAGGACGTCTCTCTCAGACTTTACATCCACCAATCTGTTGAAGATGGTCATGTAAATATAGTTAGACTGCCTTTTCCAGGAATATGTTTGCTGTTGCAGCTGCCAGCAGATTGCCTTTTCTGAGAGTATGTTTGCTATCATCTGCCTACTTAGAATCACAGAGTAATTTGGGCTGGAAAAAATCCTTATGATCACGTCCAGCCACTAACCTTACATTACCAAGTCAACTACTAAACCATGTCCCCAAATGCCAGCTCTATACATCTTTTAAATATTTCCTGGGATGGTGATTCCACCACTTGCCTGGGCAGTCTGTTCCAGTGCTTCACAACCCTGTCACAGAAAAAACTTTCCCTAATATCCAATCTAAACCTCCCCCGTCAGAAGTCCTCTTGTCCTTGGCTTGTTACATGTGAGAAGAGACCAGCTCTCACCTTGCTACAGCCTCCTTTCAGGCAGAGAAAGATAAGGTCCCTTAGCCTCCTTTTCTCCAGGCTAAACAATTCCAGCTCCCTCAACAGCTCCTCATCAGAGTCAACAGATCTGTTGCCCTTTTCTGGAGAACGCTCCAACACCTCAATGTCTTTCATGCTGTGAAGGCTCCAAAACTTAACACAGGACTTGACATGCAGCCTCACCAGTGCTGAGTACAGCAGAATAGTGACTGCCATGGTCCTGCTGGCCACACTATTACTGATCTAAACCAGGATACCATTGGCCCTCTTGGCCACCTGGGCAACTACTGGCTCATGCTCCAACTTTGCTATTCTTGACCAGCACCCCAGGTTCTTTTATGTCAGGCAGCCTCCCATCCACTCTTCCCCCAGCCTGTAGTGCTGCACAGGGTTGTTGTGACCAAAGTGCAGGACCTGGAACGCTACCTTGTTGCACTTCACAAATTGGTCCATTGATCCAGCCTGTCCAGATCCCTCTGGACAGGCTCCAGCTGATCAACATTCACATCCAACTTGGTGCCATCTGCAAACTGAATGACGGTGCACTTGATCCCCTTGTCCAGGTTATTGATAAAGATATAACAGAACTGGCCCCAGTACTCAGTCCTGGGGAATACCAGTAGTTACTGGCCACCAGCTGAATTTACCTCAATTCCCCACCACTCTCTAGGCTTCACCATTTAGTCATTTTTTTACCCAGCAAACTGTGCACCCATCTAAACCATAAGCAGCCAGCTTCTCCAGGAGAATGCTGTGGGAAACAGTGTCAAAGGTTGTTCTGTACGTGTCAGTGATGGCACTCAAGATGATCTGGTCCATGACCTTCCCTGGCACAAAGGTCAGACTGACAAGTCTGTAGTTCCCCAGATCCTTCTTCTGACCTTTCTTGTAGATAGGCGTCACATTTCCTAACTTCCAGTCAACCAAGACCTCTGATTAACCAGGACTACTGCTAAATGATTGAAAGTGGTGAGCTCTTGCACCAGCTCCCTCAGTACCTTTGCCTGGATCCTAATTGATCACATAGATTTGTATGTGTCTAAGTGGCGTGGCAGGTCACTGACCACTTCCGGTTGGATTATGGGGGTTTCATTCTTTTTCCCATTCCCATCTTCCAGTTCAGGTGCCCAGAGAACAATGGGTCTCATTACTTGAGACTGAGGCAAAAAAGGTATTAACTACCTCATCCTTTTCCTTATCCTTTGTTATTATCTTTCTCCCTGCAACCAATAAAGGATGGAGACTACCCTTAACCCTCCTTTTGTTGTTAATGTATTTATAGAAACATTTTTTGATTGCCTTTTACTGCAGGAGCCAAATTATATTCTAGTTGGGCTTTGGCCCTTTCAATTTTCTCACCGCGTAACCTCATGACATCCTTGTACTTCTCTTGAGTATCCTGCCAGTAGTCTCCCTAAGATGACAAACTCTTTTTTCTCCTGAGTTCCAGCCAAAGCTACCTGTTCAGCCAGGCTGGTCATCCTTTAATGTTTCAAGCACAAAAAACCACTAGTCTAGCTTGCACAGGATATGGTCTTCCTCACTGCTACACAGACCAATGCAACTTCATGTGATTGGTGTATTACTGACAACTAAAGAAAGCTGTGATATTACTATTGCCAAACTCAAAGTTTCGGTTTCACTTGCTCCACCTATTGTGTGCATGAGCATTAGGGGTGGATAGGAGTTGATATTGGCTGCCAGTACCACGTAAAAATATCAGGAAGTATCTGTAAGAGTGGCAAGTCTTTCGATAGATGAAAAGCTTTGACTGTTTGACATAACCACTCATGACTGTTTGCTGTTTTCCAAAAGTCTTATGCCAGCTTCTGACAATGTTTTCAAAATATAATTTAAATTTTATTTACATTTTAAAGTTATTGAAAACATGCAGTAGAGTGTTTATGAATAGTTTATTTGTCTTCTCTGAAATGCACACGCTGTAAAGATATTCTTGCTCATTTCTGAATTCCTGCCTGGCTACTGGTTACCACAATTTAAATCTGTCCAGTCTAGGTCTCCTAAATAGGAGCCTAGATAGACTCATCTCTTTCTCCCTCCCAGACTGCTAATGCTCTGCTTGCAACTAATATAACCACCAGTTTTATTAAATATTGTAATTAGCCAATTACATTAAAAGGCTCTAAAATATTAAGTGACTAACCCTTTTCAGTGGTCATTCTTCAATGGAAGCAGCAGATACTTTGGCTGTCCTAAAGGGATGTGACATAACTCTGGTATTACTGGTCGGCAATTGAGGCAACTTGGTTTCTCTAAGAATAGTATCTCCTCTGGGCCTAGGAATGGCCTGAAATTGAAAAAACTGGGTAGAGTTTTGATTTCATTTTATCTTATCTTTCAGCAGTATTTTATTTCACTGTACTAAAGTGTTATTGTCTCTGCTTTAGAGCCAGGAAGAGTGAAGTATGTTCTCCAAAAATTTCCTGCAAATTAGTATTCCTCCCTCTGAATGGTCTATTTCCCCAGAGACAGTATTTGACAGTATGTGGAGCTTCACTTACAGACAAAGAACTGTTCATATGATTTGATCATTGTTTTTAAAACTGCAGTGTTTCATTCTATATCTTTCAACTCAGAGACAAGTCAGCATTAATAAAGCTTCCTTTTTATGAATGCACTTGCATGCTCTGTTGTTGACTAAACAGCTGACAGAACAAGGATTTGCATCCAATCTGCCATAGCAGAAACAGATCAACAGTTTTGATATCCTCACAAAAACAGATGCTCTCAAGTATTTTTACATAAAATCTGCTAATTAACTGCTTTAATTGTTAAAAAACCCCTCTATTGACAAATTATATGTACAACTGACTAACTAGAGAATATCCTGAGTATTCAAGTCTTTCTTTTCTAGACTACAAAATAACAAGTTTCTGAGAAAAGATGCATGCTGTTTGACAAGAAAACAATAAAAAAACCCCCTACCAAGTAAAAATTCCTGCTCATTCCTGAGTTAATTCTATTGACATGAATTTAATGAGCACTGTTTACTTGCCAGAAAATTAAACAAATAACAAGCACTGCTTTAGCAAATCACTAGCTGGCTTAAGTGTTTTTCATGAATTAATCTTTCTTTGTATAAATGTAAAGACAGTAAAAAAGGAGATCTTGAAACCAGTAACGGCATCTGTGAGCTCCTTCTGTGTGTTCTGCAATGGCAAAACACTGCCAGGGACTATGGTGAGGGAGAGGGTTGCCATGCAGACCAGCAAAACAGCCCTCTGAAATGGCATGCTGACCCACTTTCAACTACCAGCTCTTGCTGACCCTTTGTTGAGTGAAAGGTTTTTTCAGATTTTTGCTGGTTTTCACTCTTTCATTTCTTATTTCTAAAGGGGCAAACCTGTCTTTCTCTTTATTCTCGTTTTCCTCTTTCTCCACTAGTATGCACTGAAGAAAGGTAGATTATTTCTTGCGACTGCTTCAGATAATTAAAAAAAATCTTCCACCCCTTCTTAAGAACATGCTGTGGAACAAACATGGATCTTGTTATCAACAAAATTATGATACAATTCCTTAAGGAAGTCAGTCTGATCAGAATAGTTCATCTATGAAAACCATACTTTAATTGTTACTCTTGGCAATAGTGAAGGATAATAGTGTAATATTATACTAAATATTGCCATGTGCAATAAAAAAACCTGTTTCAGTCTTGTCAGCAGTGGTGTGCAAATTCCCTTTTGAATTCAGGTTCGGATGTTGGGATTTAATCTAAATCTTTTGCTTCTCCTTCTTCCAAAACCAACAGGAGTTTAAAGAGAGCTGTATTTTCATTGGAACCATGTGCTCAGCCTGAGCTGCCAAAATAATTTAGCTAAAACTAGTGCTTTTATTTGGGTTAAGGTTGATTCTTGAGCTGTGCAGAGGTCAAGGCATTTAGCTTGTCTTCCTCCTTTTTAATTTCACCATGAAGTCTACAGCACAGTTCTGCCAGTTCAAGTTGTTTTTCCTGAATCCAAGTTACCATGTTGAGCTTATCTATGTTTGTGAGTTTCCAAAAGTGGAGATGAAACCTTTTTTCATCCCTTTTCCCTACTACATACGTGTCACAACGCATAGAAAAATGGCTCCAAGGATTCAGAGCAAGCAGTGGTTCAACAGTGCTTCAACAGTGCAAGTACTGCTGCCAATGCTGCTGCTGCTGGTGTGACCTTAGTGTGACCTGTCTCTTGATAATGAGTGACAGCTGCTGTGAAATGACACACAGGGTGTTTGCCTCTCTCGGGCAACAAGTGGAAAAACATAAAAATATAGAATTTTGGAAGTAAGATACGAAAGAAAAAGCTCTGCTTTACGTTACTTGAAAAGTGTTCGACCTTCATGTAGCTTCAATAAACTGATGATAGACTCACAGTCTCCTTACAAAACTTTTAAAATCCTGAGCTATGTTTCACAATAACAAATACTATGATGTTATTGCAATTAAGGAAGTATCTATTTATCACAATTTATGTATTTTGTGTGTGGGCATGCACTTGTAAATGGGACAAAACGAGGCCCTTGAACATCAGAACCCTCACATGATTAGGAGGTTCAAATCACATATTCATTTCTAAATACATTCTCTGTAGTTAGAGACTGGTTTGGATCCAAAAATAATAAGGTTTTTTTTCTGGTTTGGTTTCTATGCAACTGCAGCAAAAATGTCATAGGTCAGAATTATATATTAAAGATGCTCTACTGTAGCAGTGCCTTGATCCAAAATAGATTAAATACAGGCTTCAGTTCTAAAGTGAAACCAGGGTAAAGATTTGATGGCTCTTGTATATTACACTTTTCTCTCAGAAGATTCTGGCACAAACAGATCAAATCTCATCTTATAATACGTATTTCAGTCTTGGATGGAATTCTTACAAAAAGAGGACCAGAAATAAGTCATTCCAGGGTTTTGTTTAAGATGCAACACAAAGTGAAAGCAGTAAAAATGTAGTGAATGGGAATCAGAGGACAAGCTGTGTTGAAATAAAACATTATACAGATTCAAGGTTCCGTTTTAACCCACCCTGAAAATATGTATCCTATTTAATGGCACAAGTGTTTACCTCCGCTTGCATTACAAAAGTGAAAAAATGTTTTTAAGATGTAGCTTTTATCAAATTTACAAGACGGTAGAAAATTTAAGAAATCTAAATGACAGGCCACTGAAAAATTATTATCTGTCCCACTAAAAGTCACGACAACTCAAAATTCGATTTTATCCAAAATCTGACAGAAATCTTACATATAAATAACGTAGGGTTGATAATATAAAAAAGAAATTTGAAAATACTGTTTCATCACTTTAAATTGAAACTGTCAATAATTCTGAGTGAGAACATGGCTGGAATTCTGAATTGCTGCATCGTCAACTCTACACTTCTTTATCAGAATGCTAGGTATAAAAAGAAAAATTAAACACCACTAATTTACTTAGTTTTCTGGCAGCAGTGCATGACATGGGACTGAAAGGGACTAACAAGATTGGGCCAATGCATTTTGTAGCTCACAGTTTTGTGGTTTAGTCATTCTAAAAGGTTTTTGTTGTATAAGAGAAGATAGGCCCCTTCAGATTGAGGCTGAAAGGTCTCCAAACTATGCACAGCATAGGGTCAAACAAAAACATCAAATAATAGGTTGTTTGTGACAGCAAAGAAGAAAGAAAGCTCTCACCCTTATAACCAGCTGCATTGGTTTTCCAGTCATTAGCATTCAGATGTCCTGCACGTGAAGTCCTGACAATAATGTGCTGTATGTCTCTCCAGGTCAGAAATGGACTATGAAACAGGGGAAAGACAAAGTCACAGATCAGACATTTTACCAGGATGTAGGGATACAAGGTCATGTAAGCTGAAAAGTATCCAAAGCAAAACAACTTTAATTTATCTTCTCTACTTTCCTTTGCTCCATTCAAAAGAACATGTTCCAATTTTACAGAAAAACTATATGAAATTATATATACAACTGTGAGGTTTGCTATAAGCACACTGTAACAATATATGATAATATTCTGTTATATGAAACTTAAGGAAAGATGAATGAGCACATTTCACACAGAGGCAATTTTTATGACCTACTACTGTATCTCAATGAGCGCAAAGGAGAAGAAATTAAACTTCTGGCTTGCTGAAAAGCTCTACTAAATCTCACTAACTGCTAGCTCAAACTGGAAATTCCTCTAGACTTTCAGTTCCTATTGAAGCTATTCCAGGTGCCTCTGTTGTTATTAATTTGTCTGCTACCCCGGGTCCTGGAATTCATTGAGAGTCTATGAGTATTTTGCAGGAATTCCAAGCAGTTGGATAGTTGGTGGGTTACAAAGCAAGGGCCTGATGGCACAGATGTGTATTCCTTTAAGGGATTCCTAATAACCTGTCCACCTGGAAGGTGAAAGAAGATGCCGTTTTGCATCCTCACTACGACATTAATACACATTTATCTTCTAGGACTAGGGCATATCTTCAGGGATTGCAGTTTCTTCTATATCTACAACAGGGAGAATTCCTTTTCTTAGAAGACAATCTAAAGGTGCCATCACTTGGCTATGATTTCTTTCTCCTTCCAATTTTTCAGTTTTTGTGTTACCTGCAAGAAGATGAATAGTAGTCTCTTTAAAAATGCAGTGTAGTAGAGGGAATGATAAACTGAGCCACTAAACAATGAAGAAGAAAAAAGTACTGTGGTGCAGAACACTAGTCACTAAGTATCAGTCTCAGAGCATCATTATCTGCCCCTATTGCACACACTGTCACAATTCCCTTCAGTTGAAGACAGACCAGAATGAAGTTTGTAAGACCCAGAACTGGCTGTCTACACTGCCCAGGACTATGCAGTCATTGAAAAGCAGGGAAACCTTGGTTCTTAAACCAGTTTATTAACATATCTAAATATTCTGTTACATTTAATGAGAGCAGACGCCTTATGTCTCTGAGCATTTTTTAAAACATTACTGTGCCTGTAGGTCCTTTTTTTTCTTATGGTGCAATTTCTCACACTAGACTGCTGGACTAGAATGACAGTAATTGTTTATCCAGCTGAGCTGGTAAGAATTACTGAAAAAAGATTAAAAAAAAGTCATGGAATGTAAGATACATTAAGGGTTTGTAAGCTAGCATATGCTTGTACCACATAACACGGTACAGCTTTTTTAACCACATAGCACTTGTCTGTACATCATTTTAATCAATTTCTAGCTCTACTTTACAACATTCAGTTTATATTCATGCCGCATCTCCACATTTTCTGCAATGCATCCTGATCTCCTCATGAGGCAGTATTGGAAGGCTTTGCCACAGAATCTACAGCCATAGAATCATACCATGGTTTGGGCTGGAAGGGACCTTTAAAGGTCATCTAGCCCAAGTTCCCAACAATCAGCAGGGACATGTTCAACTGGATCAGGTTGCTCAGAACCCTGTCTGAACTGACCTTGAATGTTTCCAGGCATGGGGCATCCACCACCTCTGTGGGCAATTTGTTTCAATATTTTACCACTCTTATAGTAAAAGGAAGAAAATCCATCTTTTGCATTATTGTTATATTGGTTTTGAGGATAAAATCCAGAAAAGTTGTGACAGGACACAATGAATGTATTCCTTTAGATAAACAGTGGGCTAAGCAGCCATACATCCACCAGCAATGGTGTTCTGGTGTACCTGTGTCAAATTTGCAGTGCACACAGCAGTGAAGACTGCAGACCCTACAGAGTACTGCGTTTGTCCCAGAGATAAAAAATCATAAGTGCCAAAAATCAAACAAACAATGGCCTAACTGCAGGCTGATAATGATGAAATTGGGAGGAGAAAACCCCTGAGAGAAAGGCATCTGAATTACATCCTTTATTGTGTCATCTCCAAAAGAACAATAAAATGAGACTGTCCAAAAGACAATGCTCACAGTCTGCTTAATAACAGCACGTAAGGAACAGCAACAAAACCTTAGGTTAGCTGCCACTCTTACAACCAGCTTGACTGTGGAGAAGGCTTACATTGTCCTAGGTTAACATAGGAAGCTATGATTAGCATGGTACCCAGGCTATTCGTTTGACCTGTCTTCCACATTTCAAAAGAGTGGTTACAGAGACACTGCAATTCAGTGAAACTGCTCCTCTTCCACCCTCCTCATTTTCATCCCACAAGGAACTGACAGGAAAAAGCAGAGCAGATCCCTGCTCTCAAGGTGAACAGCCAGCAGCATCTTAAGAGTAACTTCAGAGACTAGACTCTAAAAGCTGATGCTGGAAAACACTTGGAGAGCCAAGAAACTACAGGGGATAGAGCTGCTAAACTCTTAAAACTCTCAACTGAGAAAGTGCCAACTGAGATTTCTGAAAAGCTTATACAAGTTAAAGGCATTGCCCTGGCAGCAGAACAACAGCTATCCACTTCTTTTATTTCTAGCTGTTGCTCCAAAGCACAGACACAGAAAACTCAATAAAGAAGTTTAAAATCATCACAATCAAACATCATTTGTTTTTAATCTAGTTTGAGTTTAAGAAATGTCTGAATGGAATTTTCTTACAACCTTTTTAAAGTAAGTTAAACGGAAAATTTCAGCCTGAATGGTTATTCTTTGGCAAATTTATATATAACTGAAAACAGGAAAAGGAACCAAAGTACATCCAAATCAAGTCAATATAATAACTGAAGTTTCGTAAGTGGTTAGGTGGGTAAAGTTTAAGAGAAACACAGGTTCTAAGGTAAGCATTTATTAATGGTTATGTTTTTCAAACACTTCAATATTAAGAGCAAACTACTCCAAAAATGCAAAAATTCAGAAGAAGATTTCTAACTCACACACTCTAACATTCCCTTCTATAACAGGCAGTCAATCAATTGAGCAAAAACCTAGCTAAAGCTGATGCACTTAAATGACAACCTCTCCTCTTGCACTTGAAGCCTAACTCTAGAGGTCACTTGACAGCACTTCCTCAGTTCACCTCAGCTGTCTCATCACCTTTAACTTCTCACTATATTTATGACAAAGCCCTCATAACTTTGGTAACACAGAATTATGTTCTCTGTATCCAAAATTGTACCTTGCCAGAACACTGCTGTTCTCCTCTCTGTAAGAAAATCAATCAACATGGAAACTGTTCAGTTGCCAGAAATCTAAAGAATCTACCTCGGGCACTGCATATCCCCTACAATGTGAATTCCATTTTCCTTTTATGTCAGTAATTACACTTGGTGGTACTGTCTTTTGGAGGAATGTGGTACATTGTCACTTTTCTGTCACTAGTATCAGAATTCACTAAAATTCTTTAGTTTTTCCCAGCACTACCTTGTTCTAGCCTTGGTCTCATGTAAGAAAAACAAATGCAGGAATGACATTGACCTATTGGAGCAAGTCCAAAGGAGGGCCACCAAAATGATTAGAGGGATGAAGCACCTCTCCTACAAGGAAAAGCTACTCTCTGAAACAGAGTAGGTTTATATTAGATCTTTGCTGGCGGGGTGGTAAAACAGTGGCACAGGTTGCCTAAAGAAACTGAGGATGCTTCACCCCTTGGAAGCGTTCAAGGCCAGGCTGGATGGGGCTCTCAGCAACCTGGTCTAGCGAAAGGTGTTTCTGCCCATAGCAGGTGGGTTGGAACGAGATGATCTTTAAGGTCCCTTCCGAACGAAATCATTCTATGGTTCTAAGATTCCGTATCACTCATGTGAAGAGAAAAATGGAAGAAAACAGACTCTCTCCAATGCTATACCATTGAGTATACTACACAGCAGAAAGGCAGCAGACTAATACTTCCATTTCAATTGCTGCTTCTTACCCATGAAACTAGTTTATATACCACGTGTTGGAAAATATGCATTGGCTTACAGACAGGAACATGCAGTTCAATTGGGGATGTATAATGTATCCTTCTGTCAGCAACGTAACAGGTTTTTTTTTAAATTTGGCTTCTTCAAAGGAACATGGCACAATGGTCTCTAGAACAAATACGGAGCCATTGTCTTTCCTGACTCTGACTTGCTCAAATCCCAAATCCAAACTTTTTATCAAAGAAAAGGTATTTCTGCCAGCAACAGTAGATGGTACCATGCAATGCAAATAGTTTACCTTTAGTAAGAATATTCCTGTCTCTGTGGACTAAATTGATGACACTTATTTTCTCATTTACAATCAGAAAAATTTGACATTATGTAATGACTAAGCAATACACAAGCAAGCATTTATTCATAGGACCTGATCAAGGTACTAGATATACTGGGAAGCATCAACGGGGTACAGCTGGGAAACAATTAACTACCTGAATACCATAAGAAAACTGCAGAACATGAAAATTAAGAGACTTCTCTGTGTGATAGTTGTTGCATATTTACAACCCTGCATTGCACCCTCAGGGATTCCAAACAAGCATTCTGAAACTCAGTTACAATTCTTTGATTCCTGAAGGAAAACATGCCACTTTGATACTCAAATACTGGATCAAAAATAATAAAAACTTGTTCACATTATGCACAATAACATCCCCAATTTGTTACCAGTGTTTCAGATGCTGATCCCAGTCGGAAGAAATGGCCAAGTGAAGGGTTCAAATCAGAAGGCAGGTAAGAGATCCTCAATCAACTATTTGCCAATCCTACCATATGAGGCTTGCCAGAGAAAGAAAGTGCAAGCTTCAGTGTTAATCTGTCTTGTTTTTTTTTTGTTTGGTTGAATGTACCTCCGCGTGGGAGTCGAACCAATCTCTTGTCTGTTCTAACTCACATCCAGGCCGTATCAGTGCTCCGTTCAACTCCTGATGTCTCTCAGGAATAGAACTTGGCTACCAGGGAAAATGGATTTCCACAGGCTCAAAACCCTTCCACAGTATAAATTGTTGCATTTTCCAGCACAAAGCTGAATGAAACTATACATTATTACAAATGTATACATAGTCAAAAACTGTCCAGGACTAAGTGCTCCAATTTTTAAGCAGCTTGCTATACAAAGAATGTAACTAACCTTGCAAAACCCTTTTCCAACTTGTCTTTTTAAAAAATCTCGTATAAACACTGCCATTAGCAGAGGTACTAACAGGGAATCTAAGGAAGAATATTTGAAAATGCAAACTCTGTCTGAACGCAAAATAGTTCCAGTAAGCAGTTACACTAAGCCACATGACCATGTGTCCTTTATATTCCATTTAAAAAGTACTGCAGACAATACTTTGATGGCTTCAAAACTTCTTTTTGCATACTTTAATTCCTAGTAGTTATTCAAGGTCACCTAAATTGGCAGGCATCACAGGTGAAAAATACAGCCTGAAATTTCAAATCACATAAATAAGAAATTCAGAAACCACATAAAATAATCTAAACAGATTCCATATAAACAAATCCCAGACCTTAATTTAATAGATCTCAGTATGATCTCCCTATAATATTAAAGGCTGTACTTCATAATCTATAATGTCACAAGACCAAGGATTTCTTTAAACTGGTGAAGAAAACCAGCATGGGAAACCAGGAAATATTTTTCTCCCTAGTTTCTCTCTTAACTTCTTTATTTTTTTTTCTATTTTATTTAGTGGCTGTGGTCAGCAGCAGCGGCACATTTTAAGTACACATATGAGAGAAAAGTTAGTGAGTGGAATACAAATGAATAAAAATCACATTTATTATATTGTTAATATAATTCCTTTGCATCTATTCAAATATACAGGCTAAGGTCTAGAAACAAAACCTTTCATTTAATGAAATGGAACAGAATCTAAAAGGAGGCCAAATCAACACATTTTCACTCTGAAGCTCTTTCTAGCACCATGCAAGAGAGTACTACAAATACAAAACAGCTACTAAGGATATTTGGTCACTGGCATATTTTGTCTCCATCACCACATATGAAGCTTTAATACAGTCTTGTCTTTATGTCTATTACAGCAACTATTAGTTCTGGAAAAAAAAAGCTAGTCCATAGGCACTAACAGACTTCCCACTGGCAGAGTCACTAAAGGTCACAGAGAAAAAAAGGGTGAGCTTCTCAGTGTGTTTTAAGATATCACAATCAGAAATAGCTTTGTTGTAGGTCTTGTGTGATATAACTTTTTTGAAACTTTCAACTAAAATAAAGCAAAAAAATCAATTACCAACTTCAGTTCATTAAAAAACAGTGAGAAGAACTTCGGGCAAGTTGAAATGTACACACATACAATCTTATCTGCATTTACACGTCATTTGGAATGAACTGAAAGATTTTAAAACTGAGGTTAAGAAGAGATTTAAAAGTTTTAAAATCCCCACAATAACATTATATTAACTTTACAAAATACCTTTGTTTCTGATAACTGCATTAAGAAAACACAATTATAATGACATAAGTGCTGCACTACTTAAGATTATGTCAGGTCTTCAATTACAAACTCTTATTCTCATGCTTATAACTCAACAGCAAAAAGTATTCTATGTTCAATATTGGGTCAAGGTGTCTTCAAAAAAGCAACATGAAAGATGGAAACATAATTCTAGTGTTATGAACTACAAGCAATTTGAAATTACTGTCGTGTGCAAATTTCTTACTTCCTTCAAAGAAAATGGTTGACCCCACAGGAAACTAGCTTTCTTCAGAATTTAACACAATCAATGTCCTAGAACTTAGAAACATTTGATTTTGCGTAGGATTTGGGGTGAAGCATTCCATCTTAAACCTGCAGGTATTATCCAACAGAGCACAAAGTAATGCAAAAAGTTTTGAAATACAGATTTACCTGAAGATCTCCCACATTTCTGCTGCTCCATGAAGCACATTAGAGATATATATTAGGCATAAAGAACAAAATCATGCAATTGAGAAAATGCTTGTGAGACAGAAAATTTTTTGAGCTAAAGGTACAAGGACTATGGAGCTACACTATTCACGGCTTTCAGAGCTGAGGAACTTGACCCATGTTAAAAGACAGACTTGTGTCAGCATGCAGAAGTTGAGATGTTATTTTTCATACTATACTAGCTTATGCTGAGGTTAACTCCTCCCAAAACCTCTTTCAGTGTTCAAGAAAAGACATTGCTAAGAGGAGCCTGATGAATGCAGGAGGTGACCTGCAGTACCCTGCAGAGCACAGCAGCCTTCTGAGTGTACTGTAAGACATTGTGAGGATGCTACACATCATTTAATGGAAACCACCTGTGCTCAACATTGTTTCCAGTTACTTCAACACTGAGTACTCTGTCAGCATCTCCACAGTGTCAGCTTTCCTTCATGTGAAGTAAGCATGGAGATCTTTCCTACCCTTGGAAAGTTAAGGTGTATTATGACAACAAAGTTTCCAAAGCACTGTGTGACGTCTGTATAAAGGTGCTGGATGAATGAGAAATATCTTCTCATATGCTTAATTTCTGTGTCAGAGTATAACTCAGATCTTACTTTGCTTCCAGTGCCAGGGCAATGATGCCTGCAGCCATAGGTGCAGAGGCTGAGGTTCCAGTATGGCTGTCTGTGCAACGCTGCCTCAGGTCTGTAGTGATCTGGAAGAAATTGAATGTGTGAAATTTAGAACACAACTTCAGAAATCAGAGCATGTTTCATTTACTCGAATGAGTCACAAGTATGTGGAGGGTATTTTCTTCTTTAATTGCAAGGAAGGGAAGATACATGATGTTAGATGTTCTGACCTTGAAGTCACTTGTGAATTTAGAGAGTGTTCTCTATATTGCTCCATGGGATGATCAACAAAGACACTTTTAAACTACAAAAGCATGCAGAGAGGGTTGAAACTGCACAGCTGCACAACTGGAACTCTGCCCTTCTATTTGGATTTCTATTTGGATCTTGGAGGAGACTTTCCCTCCAAGAATCTCAAAGTGCTTTACAAACAGGAAGCAACTAAATCTTATATACAGACTGCTTATGCCCATTTTAGAGACTGTAAAGAGGTATGGAGGGTTTGATTAGGTTGCCTGAAGTCACCCTGGAAGTATGTGACACAGCTGGGCTCATGCTAAGTACCCTGTTTAATCCTTCATTCACTCCTTATGCAATGAATCCATGAAATTAGGCAGTAATTAATTGGAAAATCCTGATGTGATCAGAAAATTGGCTCAGCCATCACCAGCCAATTAGATCTCTTCAGTTTTAAATTGTTACGTATTACGTATAGATAATTACATGCTGCACATACTTTTGTATGTAAGCTAAGTGGATGTATAAACTATAATGTTCAATACCAACTAGAGGCACAGCATTCCACATAGTGTTATGGTGTTTCTATCCAATAATGAATTTTAGACAGATGCTTTCTGTAAGAATGTAAATCACACACAAAAATGAGTTTATTTTAAATCCTGCTTCTTTCAGACAATGTTAATCTAAAGTGATTCTACTCTATGCTTGTCCTCCTGGAGAAGTGGTTCTTCACAAGAGCAAGGCAGTAGAGGAAGAATGTCACTACTACCTAGCAGAAGCTCAAGCAAAACCCATGAAGACTGAAGAACAGTTGTTTGAAGACAGCAGTCTACAGCATGGAAACCTTGATGACAGTGAATGACCTGCGACGCCAAACCTTATTCTCAGAGTTTCAGTCACTGCAAGATATAAAATATCTGCCTGAGGGGCAGAGCAGAAGTTCCTTACATAATGTTTTATCCAAGCACATGGAATTACTGTGTTCTAATTCACCAGTATTGTACTTCATTTCCAACACAGATTTGCACAAAGATGGGAGAAGGAGAGGATCAGAGGATCAAAAAACTACAAAAAAGCACAGGGCATGTAAAAATGACTGTCTAGCTTTGAAACCTCAAGAGATACGAAATATGATCTGAAAAACCACCTGCATCTCATCTGGGCAGAATATAAGCAAATGCATGCAGGATGCATAGGTTTCACACTTGATGTTAGCCATATTCAGTATTATTCAGCCATATTCATGTTACATGATTTATATAAGGCTGATGGAAACTCTCACAACACGTAAGCATACGCAAGTTAACATAGAAGATTTCTAACAGAAAAGGCACCAACAGCACCAAGAAAATGATTTTTGAAAACAAGTAGGGAGCAAGTGAAACAATGTGTGAGCTTCTAAAAACTGAAAAAGACAGATCAAAGTATTTATAATGTCAGATCCTTAAACTAACCAGAGGCCAGATTTCTTGATTAATGAAGTCGAGAAAGAACTTTTTCTCCCCCTATTATTTAATATTCTTCATAAATGCACACCTTGTTAAATAATTTCTTCTATCTGTCATCGGCTGGAAGTCGGAACGCCATAAAATACAACGTTCATGTAATTTCCTTCTCTCTTGCCCTCTTGTCTATTGACTGTCTATTCATTTAGACAATGAAAATTACCCGTGTTGGGAAAATTTTTATGCATGAAAATTGCATAAATGCTGTGACAATATTAAGAGATGAAACTGCAACAGGAACAGTCCTGCTAACACTGCATTGCCTCTATGTGAAAATTCAAGTAGTGATTTTCCAGGTGGGATTAAGACATCCAAATACTAGATGATGACATGCACCCAGAGACATATGAGATACAGCTATCCCACTTGGAAAATACTGGTCAGTGCCGTGGTAAGGACCAAAATGAAGGCCAGGAAAAAGAGATTGAAAAAGGGATTAATAGATGCTCATGTCTCTCATAACCTGCTACTTTACGCCCTGCATAAAAATGGTGCAGCAGGTGCTTTCCTTGGAGGACCAAAGGGCAATAAAGCCTTCAGGAGCTCAGGCAGGAAAAAGTGCTCTCATAGCAGCTTTTCTCTAAGGGACAGCCTCTGCCAATACCGTGAAACACACACTGACTTGTGCTATCTTTGTTTCTCATCCTCTGGAAGAGCATCCTTCCAGAATGATCTCAGTGTCCTGTAGCTACAGATACCAAGCACCATAAGCCATGAGATCTCTTTATTTGGCAACATTGTCCCTCATGTTCTAAGTAGATACTGTGGCAGCAATTTGAACTACAGATCCTTATCTCTCTTTCAGCAGGTATTTCAGCCGAAAATGTGTTGAGAAAGCTTTTTAAGTGTAAATCCCATCTGAACTAATTCAAAGGAAAGTTACTGGCAGGAGCTGACACGTTTAGGTGTAGATTACCTCCAAGATCTGCGGCATGTTTTTCAGCACTATGGAGTCACTGTCAGAGAACTGTTTCGTTTACCCCAAGAAAAAAGAAGACATGACCACCAAGAGGTGAGTAAATTTCAAGAAGAAAAATGGTGCTCCAAACTCCTGAACAACACAAAAACATCAACAATCACAATAAAAGCATGTGGTGTTGGATAGCACCATGAAGCTGCCATTAGTGTGTATTTGCAGTCATTTGGATCCCTACGGTGGGGAGAAGCAGAAATTTTTTAATCTTTTGTTGAGTATAACACAGCCGCTGATCTGTGAAAATGCTGATCCAACTGTCCAAGAAAAGTCCATGCAATATTTCTAGTGCCATGAGTTACAAAAACTTCTAAATTAGTTGAATCAACTAGGTTTGATTGAAGACAATGACAATGTTTTTGGTACTCACCTAGTTTAATCAACATGAAATCAGCAAGCTCAGACAGACACCCTGATGAATGGCATACAGAAATTATAAAAATCACTGCAATGCACTGTAATATCTCCCATACACATTGGTGCAAAGCTTTCAAAGAAACTAGGCATTTATTAAAGGAAAAAATCTAGACACACTGTAACAGTTCTACAGAACCAAACTTCTTTGAGCAACTTGCTCTCTGGAGGAGATGCCGTTTCTGTACAGTCATTATTAAGGTTGCATGATCAATCTTCCCATAGTTTTACTGACTGGTAAAGAAACAGATAAAATAAAAAATGGGATTTCTCTTGGCAGAGAACAAGTTCATGCACCCGAAGCCTCTGCATTTCTTAATATTTCATAATTCATGACATGAGTTTTCTGAACCAACTGAATAATTTTTGACCTTCTGCTACAGTTCAAGACATATTGATTTCTAGGAATCTGTGTCCCTAGAAGTGAAAAGATTTTATGAAAAATCTATTGTACATTCTACACACCTTATATATCTGTATGTACCCAGAACAGAAGATATCATGTTGTGTCCTGTGATTATCTTGTGCATATCTTGGCAACCTGAGTGAGTTTCGGAAGGAGAGCAGGCTTTTGTGTTTTAAGAACTGTCAGGAGACAGGATGCGCTTTTTTTTGTTTTTTCAGTTTTAAGTTCTGTTTCGAGTAGACGTTTATCAACAAGAAGAGAAAGAAAATCAGCAGATGAACTGCTATTTATCAGAAGACAAGAAAACAGGTGGAACATTAAGTAGACAGGTTATTTGCAGGAGGTAAGTAATTTATTAGGCTTATAAATTGTATCTATGAGGAATTTTCTGATGTCAAATCTTTAGTGCTTTAGGAAATAATCTAAGAAATTAATTCAAAGGAAACGCATTTGTGCAGTATGTTTGATAAGTGAAAGAACCATCCAGATAACTATATTACATGGTGCTTAATCTATCCTAGCCACATGGTCTGGAGTGGAGAAGCTATCTTTAAGCATTGTCCTATGGTATTCAAAGTAGCAAAGAAGAGAATAATAGGAAAAAATACCTTGACACGTACATATTATTAGCCAATACTTCTGTACTCACTGACTTACGACAGATAACATCTATAAAGAAGTATAATTTTACAGTCTTTACCTACTGTCGATTCATCTCTGTCCCATTGTGTGAGTTTCTATGACTAGAACTATGCCAGCACTTCGCAGCTGCACTTGAAAACACCTAAAAGTAATTATAGTTCTTCTCCATAAGAGTCTATGTAAAAGGCATACATCTATCTGCATTTTTGGAACATTTGCATGCTTTGAGCATTTTAATATATCCAAAGGGTGAAAACTTGGTTCATAAGAGGCTAATTATTACTGCAATAAAATTCAGTACAGTATAAAGTCAAGCGCACTTGGTGTACCTTTCCTGAACAACAAGAAACTCTTGCAAGGTGTGTCTAACTGTATTGTTAGCTTAAAACATTTCAAGCTGTCATTGTATAAGACAAGAAAACCCCTGCAGACTAGAAAAACTTCTAAAATTATGTTACATCCTATATTTGTAACAAGCAATTATTAAAAATGGGTAGTAATGAGAACAGAAAAAGAAGTGGTTTGTGTAGTTATAGAAGTGTTCATGATTCTGTGACTCCATACTGAAATCAAATAATTTTTATAGGCATTTTTAGTCTACATAATGAGTTTCTAATGCTTGGTTACTGTTTGTTCACCTTGTAATACATTCTGCACTTAATGGACAGAAAAACAGAGAAGAAAAGAAAAAAGAAAGCTATTCAGCTAAAGAATTGTAAGGAAAAATAGGAAGGAACCATGGAACATGGCACTTTACAACTGTAACCATTCACTGTTTCTAAGTCTTGGGTAGGTATTTCTGTACTACAACACTGCAGAATCTCACATGATACTGAAATTTGTGCTTTGTTACATGAAAAAAAAATTTAAAAATATATAATTTACTTCATTCATAGTTGATTGTAAATCCTATGCCAGGCCACTCCTTCCTGGTTTACTGCTCTGGTATTTTTGTTTCCTATTTTGAATGTAGGAGTCTCACTCCAACAAACAAAACCATCCTATGATTTGATCAAGTACTGTTAACCTTCAAATTTTGGCATAGAGTTGAGCCCTGCATTGTTTGTCGACAGCATATAAATTTATATGCATAATAAAATTTGGATAATTTAAATTTGATAATAATCTTTCTATTTACCCTCTATTGTTATTTTTCCCTCTAAACTTGCTGTAAGCTCTCAGCTTCTTGTGGAAAGATACAAAGACAACCTCTGACTCAAAAGGAGCATCAGTTTAAACAAAAGTGTGAGATACCATGCAGTGAAAAGGATGTGTGGTACAACAATGAAAACATACATATAGTTGCTAGACTCTTCTAGCACTTTATAGCAGTTTAAATAAACTTTGTATTTGAAATTTTCAGTTCTGTCTTGAGTTCAGTTCTTGTTCCAACTAAGACTTATTTCCAAGGTAAATGGTATTTGATAGGACTTTAGGAGGACTGAATTTTGGTAGACAAGCTGGAGAAAAGAATAGCAATACAATCTTTAATGCTCTTGAAACAGACTATAAGCAAGATAGTCACACAGGTAATAGCAAAATTCCTGTCTCTGTGAGAGGGTGTGTATGCTGAAAGGACTTCTCAATAATCAGTTTGAAAAACTGGCTTCACAATTTCATGAATTTCTCACAGGGTTGTAGCATAACAGAAGGACATAGTTATCCCTTATGTGGACACCTGGTTTACACATAACACAAACAGAAGCTATTTATCTCCTGTACACTGTTTTGCTTTGTCATTGAAAGTGTCTGGAGGTGGAACAGACCTGCATGGCTTTAAATACCAAGTACCAGTAGTAAAACATAAACAACTTGTGTGTTTCAAAAGTCAATTGATAATACAGTACAGGAAAAATAATCGTGTCATGAATTTTTATAGTTTGATTTTCAAGCATTTGGGATCAGTGACTCTTACGGCACATGCAACTGCTTTGCACAAGAGTAGTCAAGGATAAATTACATTGTGGTAAACAAATGGTCTTGTCTAAACAAACAGACTTGGGTTAATTCTTATAGCTCCTCAGTAGACTTACGCCTTTGCCATTCGCTGTACAAAATGATGCACACTGTAGCACTAAACTAAAACTGGCATACGGAACTGAATTGCTTCAAAAAGAGTGAAGGATCCGACTAGTAAAAACAATCATTGCTTATAGAATTCATGGAATTCAATTAAGAATTATTTTTACTTATCTCTGATACTCAGTATGAGATCTCCAAGGGAGACTTCAATTAAGAACATTTTTAGAAGCATAGTTTTAATTATTTTCAATAATATTTATGTAAAATATCTTCCTTATTTCCCTAATTATGGGATAATTTATGTGCCTTCTATATATGATAATTATTATCTCCTTCGTACAGTATACCTTTCAAAAATCTTACAGTAAGATATTAACCTGCCTGTATTAGTACAGTGCAAAATTTCAGAAGTGATGCGTACTATACTTCAGTAAACTAAAAAATTATATATGCTTGTGTTCCATGAGAAGTCTGCAACAACAAAGGTGAGATCACCTCCAGGTATTTTTGATCCTAGTGCAAGACATAAGGGAGTGAAATGTTGGAAATTAGAAGTGTTCTCTTACTGAAACAGTAGTTCTGTAAAAGCAGAAAGTCTGTGTTAATTGAAAAGAATGGATGACAATCATCAAGAAAATTACAGCTATCAAGAAATCAAAGGAATGCACAAAGCTTAAATTAGCAACGTAGAAAAGTGCAAATAAAGACTGAGAAATACAGAGATATTTTACTCGGTATTAAAAACATGAGCAAGGATATAAAGGAACCGCAATTAATAACATTTGAAGATAAGAGATGCAGAGAGGCAATACGGAAAGACAAGATTAAATTGTGTTGCCTAAAAAATAAAATATAAGGATGTTTTATTTTCAAATACATCAGAAGCAAAAGAACCCCCAAACCAATATTTTTTTAATTGTCCAGAGATAATAGTTTACAATAAACAGCTATTTCACGGGATGTTTCTTTTTCATAAAAAGAAGTCTAAATTAAATTTTCAGAGCATAGAGAGATGATAAATCACCATCCTATTTATCACTATTTTAAATAACAAGTTTAAATCAAAAAGATTGGAAGCACCAAAGACTTCTACAAAAGCTGGAAAGGGAACTGCTGTGTTGTTTTTAGCAAATGTTTGAACACTGGACAACCTCCAGAAGACTGAAAGAAAACCTGCATAGTGTCGTTATTTTAAAAGGGCAAGCAGTATTGCCCTAATAATGTCATCTATTTGCCACCTTTTTATCTAGTGTAAAACAGATGATATAGAATTTAAACTAATTACTAATAGATTAATTAGCTAGCAGTATACTCAGTGGTGGATAACATAAGATGTTGGAAAAATAAGCTTGCCAAAGTACTGTAGTATTTTTTTCTGGCCCTCACTTTGGCTGAAAGTAATATACTCAGGATTTTACAAGACACATAATGTAATACTGCACATTAAAAAGAGAAAGTATTTAAATTTAAGAGATTAAAAATGAATGATACATAACACATTGATTTAAACTGGGATAATTATGAGGTCTGAAAATGTAAACATGTATAAAAAATTAGAAGCAGAGAAATTATATATACCCTTTCAGCATATAGAAGAAATGAATCTTGTTTCTAATCAGGTCTTCTACAATTTCATTCTTGGCCATAGTACAACCCAAAGCTTTTACCAAAGACATGGAAGAAAACACCAGCACCTTTTGATGAGTGTTGGAGAAATGTGGAAAATGAGAAAGTGATGATGAGGGCTGGTCTGAATTGAGAACTAAACCAGTCAGTCATTAATGGTGGAATAAGGAGACCCTAACTACCCTTTATATTTCCTTGAACCACCAACTTTGAAAAATAGAAGCAGCAACTCTGAAAGCAGACTGGGCATCACACAGCGATGGACACATTACAAGATAGTGAAGCTAACAAGTCTCAGTCAGGGTTAATAAATAAAGAGAGGAAAACAGACCTGGAACACACAGACACCCATTTTCCTGTACTTTCACTGTCTACTGCTGCTACCTGACTGGTGTGTCCAGTTTGGAAGTTTCTAGAAGCTTGTAACATGAAAAAGGATTTATAAGAAAACATGACTTAGACAGAACGATGCAAAAAGCTTACCTTCAATTATCAAAAGGGATTAACTGTTTGGGCTACACGGGCAGAGAGAAGATAGTAGACAGCTGGAGTGGTCTTCATACTAGCAATAAAATCTGTGACACCAAATGCTTAGAAATCGAAGCTAAAGAGGTTCAGAGAGCAAACAAGCAAAATTTTTTAATGGCAATGAATAATTAAAAACACTTAGACTAACTTTAAGTGGATTTTTTGTCACTGAAAACTTTGAAAGCAATATTGATTGTATTTATGAAAATTACTGTTCAGTGCTAGAACTGCTGGAACTGAAGGACTCAGGGAAGTCCTACAGACTTGGCTAAGTAAGGAATCAGGATGGAGGACACAATCACATCTGCTCACATTATTAGTCTCGCTTAAACATGAAGAAGCTAGTGCAAGTCTTTTAAGGACAGTGAAGGGAATTTAATCACAGAAGTGAGGACTCCTAGTAGATACAGTAATTTTTTTTCTTTATTATTATTTATCAGGGATAACAAGAAACATGTCAGAAGGAGAGAGAGAAGGTTTCAGTGAAGCAAGTAAAGAACAGAAAAATCACTGGAATGAAGAAGGATCTCAGAACAAGTTTAAAACAAAAATTAGACCATCTGAAAATAAGGAAGAATCCAAGAAGGGATGGCCAGCATCCCAGGATCCTGAAAGACAAGGCAGACAGTATTAAAAAAACAGAGGCAAATATATTTAACTCTTTATTGACACTAAAAGAAGAATCTGCTAAGGACCAGAAAGAAAGAAATACTAGATGAGTCCTTAAGAAAACATATGGGAGAAAAAAAACCCCTCCAAATCCTTCAATGTTCTGATCAAGAAATAATTAATTTCTGTAAGTTAAACACTAGAATAAATAAGCAGGGAAGAGGACAATACTACCAAACCTCATCAACCTTGAGTACCAAGGTTTAAAAGGTTAAAAAAGGACTAGAACGGTGAATACTAAAAAGTATCCTGAATGCATTCATTTTGCAAAGGCACATGTACAAATACTAATGATATCAACAGATTATCAAACAGAATTAAAACTATTTGTCATTTTCCAGCAAAGATGAGAACATCAGGGAAAATAGATGCTGGCTGCTTAGGAATGAGATGACAGGCAATACAGAAAAGCTGAGCACTGAGCCTAATTTTCCTTAGAATATATTTCCAGAATAGGCAGCAATATGAATAATAACTGAATGTCACTGAATGTAAAAGAGGAATGATGCTGGATCAAAATAAATCTGAGAAAATAGGTGAACCTAGGTGAACTGCTAATATCATGTGTGTAAAATGTGAAAACTATTGATAACTGGAATTAAAACAAATGGAAGATATTAGTATAATGGTGAAATTATCAAAGAATTTCTCTTTCTCTTCATCCCCTCCAACTCACTGTGCAAAACACAAACAAATAGACATAAAAAAATAATTAAAACCCATACTATTTTCCTGTCATAGGATTCTCCACTGCTGTATGTTGTAGCTAGTGTGGATGCACACTCTTCCAGATACCACGGCTTCTTCCCACTTTCAGCGGTGCTGCTTATGGAGATTGTGTAGATGCTGTTGGTGTAGCCATCACAGGAGCAGTGGTCTCGACTTCTTCCACCATTTCCAGATGCCCAAACAAAGACTGAACCTAAGCCTCTTCGTCCCTGTTTGGAAACAGTACACAAGATTTGATTAATAATACTTCTTCCTCACCTGCTTAATAGCCAGGTCTTTTCCCCCAAAAAGACATCTCATGAGAAGAAGAAAAGAAAAGAACAACTTTCCTGAGAAGAATTTGAAATGAGAACAGGATTCAGCAGATTTCAGAATCAGACATTAGAAAAATTGAGAAAATTAGTGGTATGAACACAGCTTTAGAAACAACTTTTATATGGTGTTTGTTGGTCTGCAGCTATGTTATCCAGATTGACCAAGAAAGTTGTGCTGAAAACTCAGAAGAAGGAGTAAAATACCATACTGGGTTGGCTTTCTGGGTGGCAAACACACATTGTTGACTTATGTCAGCCTCTCACCCACCAGCACCCCCAAGTCCTTCTTGAGTCCTTCTTGGCAAGACTGCTTTTGATCTATTCATACCACAGCTTGTACTGATACTGGGGAGTGCCCTGACGCAGGTGTACCACCTTGCAATTGATCCTACTAAACCTCATGAGATCCCCATTGGCCCATTTCTTGAGCTTGTCCAGGTCCCTCTGGATGGCATTCCATCTTTCAGATCTGTCAACTGCACCCCTCAGTTTGGTATCATCTGCAAATCTGCTGAGGATGCACTCGCTCCCTTCGCCTGTGTCATTAATGAAGACAGTAGATAACACTGGATAACAGTAATACCAACGTGGACTCCTGAGGGACACTTGTTGCTGATGTCCATTGGACTCTGAACCGTTGACCACTGTCCTCTGAATTTGAGTGTCCAAGCACTTTCTTATCCAACAGCCCATTTATCAAATCTATCTCTCTCCATTTAGAGAGAAGGATGTTGTGGGGCATTGTCAAAGGCTTTACAGAAGTCCAGATAAATGACACCTGTATCCTTTCCCTTGTCCACAGATGCAGTCACTCCATCATAGAATGCCACTAGTTTGGTCAGACAGGACTTTCCCTTGGTGAAGCTGTGCTGGCTGTCTCGAATCACCTCCCTGTCCTCCACATGCCTTAGCAGAGCTTCTAGGAGGATCTGCTCCATGATCTTCCCAAGCACAGAGGTGATGTTGACAGGCTGGGAGCTCCCAGAGTCCCTTCTGCCCTTTTTAAGGATGGGTACAATGTTTCCCTTTTCCCAGTCACCTGCGCCTTCACCAGACTGCCACGACTTCTCAAATACCATGGAGATAATTTGTGAGTTTAATAAAAGTATACTACCTGGAAAGACTTTTCAGCAAAATAAGTTAAATAGCGAATTCTCCTGACTAGTGTTTACATAAAGCTATGTCTCTAAAATGCAGATTTTCATTTAAAAACATTTCAAGTGGAGGGAAAAATCCCAAGGTGCCAAGTTTAATGTACTATGAAATCCACATTCTCCAGACAGGATCAGTCTGAATACTGCAATTTTTTCACTTCCTTTAGTTGATCTTAGCTAATGCACCAACAAAAAGATGCAGAATTGCAACATTTTCAGTGTGATGGGGTTTTTTTGTTTGTTTGGGTTTTTTTGGGGTTTGTTTGTTTGTTTTGATTTCAGTTTTGTGTAGGGTTTTTTTATTCTGGGGTTTTTTTGTTTGTTTGTTTTTGTTTGTTTTTTTTAAAGACAAACTTTATGGAGTGTTACCGCTCTCCTTCTCCGTATTATGAACCCTCACCAAATGAAAATCCCCTTTCCATTTGGAATTCTTGTTGTGGCTGTTTTTTCCCACTAGCAGGTTCCAGTTCAGAGCCTCCCAAAGCCAGTGGGATATGACTTCTCTTTCATTCTAAAAAGAGGTCATCTCTCTTTGCATATCTTTACTTTTTACACCTCCAGTCTGAAAACATCTGATGAGACAGACTAAAAGAAGGGTAATGGGAAAAATTATTTAATGCATATCCACCAATTTATTATACCAGCAGGTCAGGGAGACAGAAATTACACCCCTCTCTATACTTGTGGGGAATAGGAGGGAGGATTACACTGAAAATATGCTGGTTCATTACTTTTTGATGTGCTTCTGCTTGATTTTCACTGGTTTTATTTTGGTTCCATCCCATCATCCCTTGAAATTGGATCCTGCTTCCCAGCAGTAAGTATTATCTGCTTTCATCTTCTGTCTCCTTCATGGTAACAGTAATTCTTGGCTTGACCATCAATTCTGACATCTGTTTCAGAATCATGTAGAGATTCCTGTCTGGTCCTACACTGCCCTTAGAAAATACCTCTCTCTTACATACCCCTTCACCCAAAAAAGTTAATATATATATAGGCAGGTAGAATATATAGAAAAAAGAATACTATACAGTCACACTTCTGCCTCCAGAACATGTTGAAATATTCCATCAGAACCCTTCTTTAATGAATTTTCACAGGTATCTGCTATTTGTAGAATTTGACACATTTTACATTTTTCTTCTTCTTCACATGCAGGTCTTGAAAGCAGTATTACGTAATTATATATGGCTAAACTCATACCCCACAGAAAATTCAGAATAATCACCAATACAGAAGAAATGTGAATTCAGGGTAATCAAGTCATACCAAAAAAAAAAAAAAAAGTTTTGTAAAAGAACTTCTCAAGAAGATGCACACAGAAAAAATATCCTACTAATAACAGTCTATCTGTCATTCTTCTGCTGTTGCCATCAGATGGTTCTGTATGCAAACAGCAGTATAACATGATTTGTTCCATGCAATAAAAATATTTTCACTGCAGGGTAGGACTGTATTATTAGCTTGTCTGCACAGAGAATGTGTTTTTATTTCATTAGATGTATACTTATGCTGCTGTGCTAATAATGAACAACAAGCTGCAGAAACAGGTATTCGAATCCATTTTTGGCCACAGAACGGTGAAAACATGCTAGTGGATGTTTGAAATTCTGCATTTATCATTTAAAAATGATAAACATCAATTTATATTTTTAATAGTAAGGGCAGAGCTTTAAAAATAATAGCCATTTGCACCTGGATTTACGTTTTCATGCTAAGTTTTCTTGGTAAAAAAATTATGGCAAGTATTTCTTTAAAACTAATGTCTCCTGCAAATATGTAAAAGATCAATGTCTCCGTTATTGCAATAAAAAGTAAGTACCAGGTACATTGACCAATGGAAAACAGTATTTTCTACTATATACAAAGTAAGAATTCCCATTCCTCCAGTGCATTGCACATATAAGAGCTCAGCAATTCAAAGGAAACAACAGCATTACCTTCAGACCAGAAAACATGCTAGATATCTTGTTCCTAGAAGCTATCAGGCAAAGCAAACCGCAGTCTTAAAATTAATTTAAAAAGTAACTATCCAAACTAATTTCAACAGGAAAATTCAGGAGATGTGTTCAGGAGACGTCTGGATCTGGCGCTTGTGTGATACAGATGGTTTAGGGGTTACAGTGGTAGTGGTAGGTGGACAGTTGGACTGGCTGATGTTAAGGCCTCTTCCAACCTTGATGATTCCATAATCCTATGATTCTATGAACTGGACTAAAAGAATTTGTCAAGTATTTGTCAAATAAATTCTGGTTTACCATTTGGTGTCCAAACACTCTGCTTTAATTCAGCAGACCCAATCATGCTTAGGAAAATATAAACTTGTTAGTGACTATGCCCAACAAGTAAACAGAGCAAGAGCATCAGCTGTACTGTATGCGAATGTCATTCCCAGTTGGTATCCTTTAAATAAAGACAGTTAAATAACAGCTGGACTGTGTTACAAAGTTAAGATAAACACACACGCAAGGCACTATGTAGCTTTCGCTATTTATCTAAATCTATCATTTGTCATCTGCCAGGTGCTCAAGGGTACAAGGCAAAAGGCAAGCCTTGAGATGCCAAGAAGCCATGTGTCATTTATTATTCAAATCAAAGGTGTATTTACAAATCATATGAGAACTTGAGCAAAACTAAGAGTTAATAACTTCTATAGAAGAGGCATATAGACCAGGGTTGAATGGATGTGCGGCAAAGTATGCTCAATGCTTGTCTCATGATTTTAAAATTTCATTTCCTCTCCCTCTAGGCATAGGAGTTGTTTCTGCTCTTCCATTTGCAATGATAGCTACGGATTGCCTCTTATAAACTCTGCACAGTGTGCATAATTTTGCACTTGTGCTTGTCAGTGCACCAAATGAGACCACTATGAAAAGTTCTCCTTTTGTTTAGTCTACTCTTTAAAATTCCATAAAACGTCACATAATTAAAAAAAGAAATCAGCTGTTCCATTATGCAAAAGAAAAAGTATTTCACTGATGACTGTGACTTGCTATTGACCCAGCCACAGTCCAATTTTCTAGCACATTTTCTGGACAAAGCCAGTGTGTGCTCAACAGACGTCTGACCTTAAATGAATTGGACTCGGGTCTTTAACAAAGAGGCCCCAAGGCAGAAACTGCAGTTGTAAAAGCATGAGGGAAGAATCTTGGGGTATTATGGCTTTTTTTTCTGGTAGTGCCTCCTTTTCCTTGGTCAGCAAGTTGCAAGCAGGTAAGTGATACAAAAGCTTTTTGTTTTTTCCACTTCACCAGCATGGACAGGTTAAGTCTGCCAAGAATCAGAGCCAGTATGAACATGCTCGTAATGACATCTGCAGAATTTCCTCATACTATTCAAGAAACATCTCCTGCTCCAAGTGTGTGTGTTTGTGTATGCACCACATCTTTATGAGTGAATGCCTTAGCAGTACTGACAGGGACTGTTACAAGGTAGAGGTCTTCACACACTCATCTAAAGACAACCAGCAGTCCCACACACTTTAAGTTGCTTACAGCACTCTTCCATCTAACAAAAACAGTTTCCACCTACAAGATGTAGTATGAGGCAGTGGAGTAAATTTTAATCACACTATTTTATGAAGTTTAGACTCTACATTCATTCACCGCTTTAGAAGTCAAGTTGCCTTAATCTAGCCTGTGAATCCTGATTATCAACTGCCCAGGAATCAAGTGCTCCAATAATCCTCCTTGCCTACGGAGTGAGTTACTGTCTTGATAGAAGTGATCAAATTTACAAAGGAACAAGGAAGAAAATATGAAGGAGCAGGAAAGGCAGAGGACAGAACTGTTGACCTGGAGTAATTAAGAGTTACAGGGGTGGCAGCCAGGGAGAGGTATTTTGGCACCAGGATGCTGGAAATTGCACACTGATGAGCAGAAAACAAACCATGAAAGTACAAAATGGAGAGAAAAGGAGGGACACTCTATCCACACCTAGAGCCTAAATATTTCATTTCCTCTATTCTCCCCAATACTGTTCTAAAATTACTTAATGTTTCCAAGAACAAAAACTACTGCCAGAAAGTGAAATTGATCCTGAAGTGGAAGCTGGAAAAAGCAGCCCATGGTATGACCTCTTCCTTAAAAACTAATTCCTAAAGAGGAAATGTTCATAACTGAATGTGCAGAACAGAGGCCAGTACTCTGGAGCCCTGAAAAACTTACTATGCAGCATGGTTTTTACGTGCAGCATAGTACAATCACTGGTAGGGCCAGGCATCAAGGATCACAGCATCCTGATAAATGCACCTGTGAGAGGCAGCATCTCCTTTCTTCCAGTTTCTGCTGATTTCTGCACTCTCTCGGATCTGGATGCTGCTGCCCTGTGCACAGCACTGCCAAACTGTTCACTGTCAGCATTTCGCTTTTGACCAGTAGCAGCTCCTAGCTCCTGCTGAATTTCTACCAGTCCATTTAACCTCTAATCTGGGAATGAAAAATAGTCTGGCACAACATCCTTATAAGACTATTTTGTAGACTGCACAGTACTGAACTTGAAAGTAGGCATTTCTCCAAAAACAGATAATGAGCTGAGAGTCCAAGTGAGAAAATCTGAAGTGCTACCAGAAGACAGCCAAACAGATTTTTTTTTTTTAAACAGTCTTCTTAGATATCAAAAGCAAAAATTCATGAACAAAAGGAGAAATTTCTCAGGCCACTAATTCTGTTGAGGTATCCTCGCTCTCAGAAGAATTCATGTTTATGCATCAATTTATTAAAATGCACACCTATGGTATCTCTAAGGAAATAAGCAATGAGACAAACAGATGTGCATTAATAAAGAAGCACGGTTGAGGGAATGGACAAAAATAGTCACCTGCGTTTTTATCTTAGCAGTTATGTTTTTACTCTTAGGAAAACTAGGAAGTAAAGAAGATATTTCCTGTTGCTGGAACACAGCAATATGTATACACACATAATATATATACAATGCAAAAATATATCACTATTTAAAAAGCAATGATTACTTTATATTGTTGGAAAGGGAAGTGGTTGCTAAGAAAGGTTACTGGCTACTTCCGAACTAGCTCCTTAATTAAGAAAATGAAAGGCAAAATAATTAAACAGGCTTTTAAAAAAAGAAAAAAATGTATTTTGTTATCTCTTAGGGTATGATATCTTTGAAATATTGGAGTGATAAAACATTCTAACATGCATATAAAAAACCACCATACTGAATAACCACAAGCATCCATGTATTAGTGCGCTAATTATCAGGATATATCAGTGGAACAATTCAGTATGTAGGCTCCATGTGGTGTATTTTTTACTTCACTCTTCACGAGAAAAACAGTTTAAACAGTTCCAAGATATTCCCCACAGAGCTATAATTAGTGCTGAAGTGCAACCAAAGAACTGTTAGCTGAAACCTGAAATATGAACATGTGGAATACTGGAATGAATTTCTCATTTACCTAAACAAAACAGAGCCAGCTCAGAGACTGCATGAATCACAGTTCTGGTTCAGGCTCTCTCTCTATAGTATCATTACTATTGTTACCAGGATAAAACAAGTTGTATATTGCAAACACAATGTGATAACACAAGAGCTTGCTTTGCCAAAATTTCTGTTGTACAAAGAGCCTCTAGTTAATCAGAGGTGAAATTATCCCTGCATACAAAGCCAAAATAAACAGGCAGTGCACAGGAAAGCTATCAGTGTGAGAACTGGATATGAGATCGGTGGTACACATGAACACCCACTATATGGGATGGGTTCAGGCAGTTCTGATTGCCTTTATACTACTATCTGATTAATCACTCTAGAAAGGAGCCCAGGGCCACTAGATCCACCTAGCTGTTGTTTCACTACCTACATCAGACTCTCTTGCGGAAAACTTCAGGTTTAGAGACGTCTGTTGAACCCTGGGGTTTAACAAAAAGAACTTCTGCAAATTCTTTTCTGCAAATTTAGCACTTTTCGGTAAATAAGCAGGAAAATACGCCTGCTTCACTTTTACTTCTACAGGCTGAGGACTGAAGTAATAGCTTTGTGCAGCTTGTCTCCCATAGCGTTCATTTAAGAAACAATGTACAGGCTGTGTGAAAAGTCATTGCCCTCACAGTTTTGTGCCTTAAATGGTTAAATTCTCTGCACAGAAAACTTTTGACACCAAACTTCCTGTGATTTTCATTCCAGAAATCTATTTTCCTACATGACACATAGAAATACGTAAATACTACTGTTGTTCAAATATATGAGTAAAGTGGATATGTGATATGCTCACACAAAGAAACCAGATTCATGTTTCAAAAAGGCAGGCCTGGAAATCTATATACTTCAGTGTGTGGAAAGAGATTCATTTGCCAAAGCTGCTTTACAATATTGTTTTTTCAAATTAAGATGTACTCCACAAAAAAGAATGGTGTTGGGGGCGAGTTTTATGTTCAATATATCACCTGTTTCATGCTGGGCATCCAAAACCAAAGGCATTTTGGGAAGTCCAAAACCAGCAATGCTATTCTGGCTTGTTTCAACAGTTTCCATGTATGTGTGAGATGGGATGAGGTAACCAAACAGTTTTGGTTTCCAGCACACTTCATGACATTGTAAGGAAAATGGACATTTTGGGTATATTTTCCTGTAGCTCTCATTACAAATTTTCCCATCTTCCAGGATTTTTAAATTTCATTGAATGCAATGTAAGAATATTTCTGATATATTATTTCTTTTTCTGCATTTTTTGGTACTACATGCTGACTATCTTTGGTACTACATGCTGAAAAAGCTCGTTTTTCACAGAAAGCAAAGGAGAGCAATTTTAAGGTTAGCTTTGTATGAGGAGGAAACAGTTGGAAACCAGGAGACTGGTGAGGAGAGAGAAAAGAAAGTTGTTTTTAGAATTGTTTTTGCTCAGAGACCAACCTTGCACCTGGGAGATCTTAGAAAATACTCAGTGTGAGAGAATTCATGTATTTGTGTTTGCTTTGGGTTGTTTTCTGTCTGCTGAAGAAGATATGAAATTTCCTCAGAGAAGATAACAGGATGTTGTTAAAGACTTAAAAGCATTCTTCTTGTAGGCTGGGGGGCCTCTTTGTAAGGGGGGAAGGAAGATAAGATGTTCTTAGATTGTAAAACACAGCCTGGTGAAGATTTACGCATGCTCCAGGCTCTTTGATATGTAGCGTAGGGCTCAGACCCTGCTAAAATGAGCTTAGCAATGTATGTATATCCCTTCGTTTCTTTGTAATCCTCCAGCCAGTGAGATGATGCAACAAATCTATTCTTTGCACTTCAGATGTGGGTCATGGTCGTGTTGGTGTTAGCTGCATTTATTTGGTTCACACACTTTGTTCGTATATTTCCCAAACAAAATAAAAGTGCATAGTATCAAAGTTCATCCAGGTATCACTGAGCCTAAATACTATTTCATTTACTGGAAGGCAATATGCCAAATTCTATCCCAAATAGAATATGAAAAGTTGCTAACTGTGTGCAAACAGTAAAGCAAAGGATTACTATTATTAGCTTAATGATGTGTTAAGGTTATCACCTAACCTCATTTTTTCTGAGCAATCCCCATTTGTACAAAACTACATCATATCAAGTGTAAACCACATCTGCAAAGTCATTAAGGCATCTGAGATACATGTATCAGCCAAATGCAAGGTAGCAAGTCCTAGAAATTAAGCCTATTGGTAAGAAATACAGGTAGCTGGATAAACTTTTTACAAAGTGGTGGCCTAGGAAATTTAGGGCTATGGAACATAATCAACTGGGAATGAGCTGCCCTAAAATAGTCTGCTTACTGGATTGGTAAGTAAGGTCTATATGAATGTGTCCATGAAATACGGAAGCAGTACTCCGCATGTACAGAGAATGCTAAAACTTGCCTGCTCCATTCTGGTATCCACACATGAAACAACAATGCCAGAAATCAGAAAGCGTTTCAGAAAGAACCAGAAGAACAAAATTTGGAAATTGTGACTAATAGAAAGAAACTGAATATACAAAACATCACTGTTAAGATTGTAGAACAGATTTTGAAGAACAGTAAGGTGCACCTGCATTACTGGAGAAAAGCTTAAAATGCAACACACACTCTAGAACTTCATATAAACCTGTTAAGTTTTTGTCTGGTAACTTATTTTATGCAGAGAAATGTATTAGAACCAGTCTGTCTGGTTTCTGCAAAGATGTGATGAGCCCTACAAGAAATCAGTAATGAAACAAACAAAAATGAACATTTTTGTAACAGCAAGGTGGGAGTGGAAACGATTGTACTGGAAATAATATAGGCTCTGCTGGATAAACATAGGGGTCAAGGAAGAGTAGAGTATTTTAAGGATGAGCTGGAGAAACAAAGTTATTAGGTGATTTTGACCTAAAAGAGAAAGCATCTTAGTGAATCTAGTACTTACAATCACCTGCATCCACAAAAAGAATTCAGACTGGAAGATGTGGAGAAGCACTACTCTAACAAACAAGGAGATGGACATAGTTTTTAAGTGATCAATGAGTGTGGCATGTCTATCACGTCTAAATGAAGTTTGAAAGGAGACTCTGTTCTAAAAATATATCAGAAACAAAAATGGAGAGAGGAAAGGTATTTAAGGTGAGGCACAATTCATGCCCAGGAACAAATGGGCAGAAAACTGCACATGAGCAAACCCTGTTGCAACTTAGAAGAAAATCTCTAACCAATAGATTAATGTTGGCCATGAAATGTCTTCCCAACAGAATAAGAGGGGGAAAAATTCTGATTTGTTCTAGAATATAAAATGCCCAATGTATTTAAAGGGCACAAAGCCTGTGGTGGCAAAGAGCTGTACTGGATGATCTAAGCTGTCATTTCTTGTCTTATGTCCTATGTTACAGTTCAATTTATCCTAGAGATCACTTGGTCAAAATCCATAATGACTTACATGTGGAGTTTTCTAACACCGTAAGATGCACCATAAATACAGCAAAAGAGGCATTTTACAGTGGACAGGAAAGTAAGAAACTTAGATGGGTAATAAGCTATATTATTTCCAATAGTGAAGGTTGCTACTGCCTTGCAAAGACATGGACATGAGATTTCAGTTAAGACTGGCTCTTCCCAAAAGATGTACAGAAACCAGAAAATAAAAGATGGATCAGGAAAACAGGCATATTGATGAAGCAATAACTGCATGAAATTTTGCTGATGGGGCTTATGACAAAAGACAGGTGTAGATAATAGATGTTAGAACTACAAGTATCAAGCCAATGGTGCTGTCTTGTGACATCAGCAGGAAGAAATACAGTGATAAAATACTGAAGGACTTTTTCAAGTACTGTTATGAAATCAGCATCCACCTCTAGTACAGAGCCAATCAAAGTTTAACTCAGTATGTTGAAGCATATACATAAATATATCATCATATGTTCAGACTTTATATCATAGATGCAACCAGGATACATAGTATATATGCAAATCATACAACAGGTAAATGCCAGGACCTAACACTAGATTACATCAGCATTCTGGAAGTCATGTCTTCTGAGACCATCCCCAAGCACAGCACTAATTCCTCTGATTGATCTTCAACAAGTAATTTTTTGCCAACTAACTGGAAACATGCAGGAGGTCTTGAGCATGTAAAACATATCCATATATGATCACAGACATGCATAAACACATGTATGTGCTATTTACACTCAAACAACAGCTGTACAAGCTGAAAAAACACATTACACAGTTTGAAAAATCATTAAAAAACCCCTCTGTGTATCACTTTAAATGTACTAAAAACCAGCCATTTTGACACGTTTGACTAGAAGTCCTTCTGCTCTATCTTCTGCCTTTGATTTCTGTAATGCAATTCTCTGGCAAAGTAAAAGAGATTAACTCCTCTTTCTGTAGGGAACACATCCTACTCTGAATGATGCAGAGACATGATGACAGGACAAATAAATTTAATAGAAACATCTGTAGTAGAACACAGGGAGCAAACCTTCACCTAGACACTTGTAAATGATGAGCAATCTCTTCCACTCTTGGAGCGGAAACATATAGTAATGATGATGATGATGATGATGATAATAAATGAGAAATCCTTCTTCTCGATTTCTCCTTTTCTTCCCTTTTCTCCCTCACTCTTCCATGTGGGTAGAAGGCTTGTTTAGTGATTGTAAGAGAGCCTTTCTGCTCCCAGCAAGCACTTTGAACACACACTCTGCAGCCAAAGTTGTTGAAGCGAGAGAGATGAGAAGGGGCAGTGATGATGGGAGTGAAGGCACCAAGCTGAGTTTGCACAAGAGGTTCAGCCACACAGCATCTGGTCATTAATGTCCATCAAGTATTTCGGCTTGAGTCCAGCTTGCTAAACAGAGTGGTGTCACGGAAATAAGATGAAGGCCCCCGTGCCAAAAGTTTCCATGCAGATTTCCCTTCCTCTCCACCCTCTCTAGGTTATATTAAGGATGACCTGAGCAGTTGCTGATTTATTCGTACTTCCTTATCTGTACTACAGAAACATAAAGCATGTGATTGGTGAGACATTCGGAGAGTGAGATAACCAGCTCATTGAAACCCTCCAACATAAAACATCCAGAGTGGTCACATATCCAGAACTTAACTATTAAGTCTTTGCCAAACAGCAGTGAGAGAACAAGACTGAATATCTGAAATGCTTTCCTCTCCGAATGATGTTGACACTGATCCCAGAATAACAGGCTTATTTGTATGAATACAAATGAACTACCCTGAATGCTGCATGGTGGAGCCATGAATCAGCAAGCTCAACTCCATCAAGCGCTTACAGCATTGTGCTTATTGACTGTGAGACACGGACAGGCAGCTTAAAAAAATTCTTAGACTTTATATTTATGAATCAAGGAAGGCTTTTGTGTTCTCCATTTTGTCCCAGACTCAGCACAGTCTTATTACATGATTTGGCCACAATCATGTTATGCAGTGTTAAGTCTGTTCTTGAGTACAGGGTGAAATGTGACATTACATACCTAATCTTTCCTTGAATATGTTACTTTTGGATGTACCACCATTTGTTTGATTTTTTTTCAGGCAAATTCTGCATGATTACAATGGTTTTTTTTCCTGATATTATTAGGTCTACAAGTTCTAATGCATTAGTATTGAAAACACAAGCATCTAGAATTTTCCACACTTACATCTACACTATTTTCAAGAAAAGAACCTTCTCTAACTGAAAGCATGATATGAAGGCAGTTCTAGATTTGCATAGAAATTGTTTGATAGTAAAGTATCCAAGGCTTCTCTTTGAACTCAAATATGTAAATTTAATAAAATTAAACCAAATACCCTTAAAGATGACATAAAATCATAGTACTTGTGACAGGTTTAAAAACTGGTTTCTTCTTCCTTTACCTTGATCCTGGGCAGACTTTTTAAAGTATATTTAGCTTACGGGTTCATTTCATGAACTCATTTATTGCTCAGTAGCTTTTCTTTAAATAGATTTGTCTATTTCAATTGAAGGCATGTGTTGTCTGTATAATTCTACAGAAAAACTATGCAGTCATCTTTGTTATTTTCTGCAGGATTTGAAAGGTGTAATCATATTAGCTCAGCAGATTTAAAAATAATAATAGTTGTGAAACACACAGCATAAGCTGTTAATTGGAATAATATGTGCTTAAGATAAATCAGGTGCTTTTTTCATGGAACTCAGTCTCTCAGGAAACTCAACAATGGATGGCTATTGCATCCATTTTATTTTTACATAATGACTATAATAAATTTGAAGTATTATTTGAGTTTGGTTATGCTCTAATCAGAGTTATTATTCAGCACCACCTTTGATTTTCCTAATTAAACCAGCCGGACATAATTTCCTCTTCATATCTTTTTAAAAATTCTTGGCATTTCCCTTTGCTGTTCCATTTTAAAATTCTAATACACGATTCTGTGTGTACACGCACAATAAATTAAGAATATGAATCTTCAAACTTTGTGTTCATCTAAAAGAAGGTTTTGCCAAATTTTCCTGTACTTATGTGTCCAGTGTAACCCAAAATGTTATTGTATTCCATATCTATCTGTGCCCAAAGTTGTTACTACCTCTTTGAGACCCGGTGGCCAGAAAAGGAACAGTGAGGTCAGGGCGTGTGCTGGTCCTTTTTTAAGGTTGGGGGCATTCTGGAAAAAGTGCTCTTTCTCTTTTGTTCTTGCTGGGAGAGCTGGGGTAGCACAAGCTGCACCACCAAGTCAAGACAAACAGAACAGGCCCCACTCCATACGGTTATCTCAGCCTGCCAGCAGTGCCTGGTCAAAGCAGGAGGGCATTGGAGTTCAAGCTGTCCAAGCCCACTGCCTGCCATTTTTGCAAAGGAGAAGGCGAAGCCCCTCCATGAGTTCCAGCTGTTGATCCAGTTCCAGCCTCTAGGGACTCTAGGTTTTCTTTCTCTTTTGTTCTTGCTCCCTGTTGGTTGTTATATGGTGGGAAGAGGGTGATTTTTAGTTGCAGAGGTTCGGTTGCTGTGCTGTTTTTCTCTCTTTGCGCTCTCTCTCCACCCCAGGTTGTCTGCAGAGGGTGCCATCTTGGGAGTAAGAGTTGTCTGCCATTTTCCCTTTGTCTCTCCACACATGGTCATCTATGGAGGGTGCCATCTTGAGGGAGGGTTTCTCTGCTGTTTTTGTTTTTCTTTCTTTCTGGGGAGTCCATGAGGAATCCATGAAATTCAGCAACATTATAACTACTGATTATCAGGGTTATTTTTTCCCTGTTCCTGCTTCATTTTTTAGTAAACTGTTATTTTTTCACTTATAACTTCTTGCATTTGTCTCTCCTTATTGGTGAATAGGGAGTGGTTAAAATGAAAAGGGGAGGTAACTCATTTTGGAGTGTCTGCTCCCTTAAAACGTCTTAAACCAAGATACAATGTTACTTTAATTTACGCCACAGATGCTATCCTAGATATTATACTGCCGTTGTGAGTTCAATATTTCTGAAAAAGGAGAGTAAGGATCTGTACACAACATAATAAGCATTTTTGTCTGCCTATTATTATTGCACAATTATCGTGACTCCTTGGGGAAATCTACGTTTGGCTGAGTATGTAATCACAACCTTGAACAATGAGCCCATGTTTGGGATATTTTGTCAAAGAAAATTAATCTTTTCTTCTTCCATTTGCCTCATCCTTTAAAATGACACAGCTTATGACAGTTAAGGAAATATAGAAAAAGTACCCTTATCTGAATACAGAAATGGTTTATCAAAAAGAAGAAGAACAGGTTCATCTTGAAGTAATTCTTGGTCTAGAAACAGCCCAACAGGGAAAGTCATAATTCCGACGTGCATTTACAATCTTTCAGCCTGTATTATATTTTATAGAATGAAAACTAGAGGTTAACCTTAAATGTTTTGTATTTCTTATCAGTATATTTTTATATAAGTTTTGAAAAGAACTTCTGTTTCCTGAGTAGAAATGAAGAAGCTCTTGTAGTCAGAGACAGATAAAATATCCAAATATACAGAAATATTGAGATCTATTCAACTCTTCATGGGTAACTTCAGGAAGAACAAAGTTTGATAAAATGACATAAAAGTTAAATCATAAAAACAATCATTTGACTTGCATCAAATATGACTTCTATTATTTCTCAAAAAAATACACGAAACATTTTCTGCACTGTTATCAAAAAAGTCTACCTCAGAAAATTAAATGCTATGGTTTCACTATAGACTGGTGCTTATTTCTAATACAGAACAATGTGCTGGTAAAATGAAATTCATCTGGGTTCTGTAGGGTATCTTCTCAAATTACTGCTATAATAATAACAACAGTGGAACAACAGTGTTTGTAGGCAAGATCTGTGCTCTTGGCAAATTATTCCACATATTTATCCCCAGGTTTGAGAACTTGAGATTTCAATGAGGAAACGGCTGAGTCCCTTGGTACAGAAATTCAGACTGAACTTTTCACAGTTGTCTTCCCTACGTGAAATACGTCATTTAAACAAACACATATATATGTTTAAACATAAAACTTTTTTGAGCAAGATCTCCTGCATCCTTGCAGTTCTGTTAGTGTCCCCTTCATCACAGTATTGCAGATTCTCTGAGATCAGACACAAATGGTAAAAGAACCATGGGTGTAGACTTTTTTTTGCCCCCAACTCCCTATTAAAATCATCAAACTTACATTAAGAAATCAAGCAAAACAAAGCAATGACAGAAATGAAGAAAGAAGGAAACACAATCAAAGGTTTTGCTTTAAAATTTCTTTGCAACTCAGGTTTGATGATTTGGCACTGCTGTGCAAAGTAGCATTTCTCAGTCAATTTATTTCTAATTACATCACTACCTCAGAGCAGTTTTATATGACACTGAGGATGATGTATTCCAGTTGAAAATGAACAGACCTGATACTTCAGGAAAGACTGACCATCAGGTCACTACAAAAGAAAAATACCTTTCTAGTTTTATGCAAAAGAAATTTTCTTCTTTCCTTCAGAGTCCTTTGCTTTTCTCCATGCTGAGCACTTGCATGTACTGGGCACAAGTACCCTTACACTCGCACATGAAAGCAGATTCAGGTGACGCACTTTGATGCCAACCTACCATTCTGATGCCGTTCTCAAAGGCCTGACGTGCTAGAGAAGCAGGTCCATCCACAGTCTTACCGTCATCATCAGGCCCCCAGCTGGCACTGTAGATGTGGATGTGCTGGGGATTAAGGCTTAGAGACTTTGCTTCTACCATATCTGTCACATCTCCATCCAGCATCCGTACACCTTCAGAATGAAAAACACAATTAACAGTACAGACAAACTCAAAATTTTTCTTTTTTTTCCCCCCAAAGAAAATTGTTGTGTATGACATTGAATTGAATGACTACAAGAATTTCTACTGTTGTTAAAGAAAAAAAAAAAAAAAAAGACAAAAAATCTGTTTGGGTATCTGTTTCCTCAATGGAAAGAAGTCTCTGAAGTCTCTAAAGCCTCTAAAGACTGGAAAGCAGTCTCTTCTTTCCCAACGGAAAGAAGTTTCTCTTTGGAAAAAATACAAAAAGATAGGAATATTTCCATCCTTCTTCAAGTTTTAAAAATTATATAAGTGTCATTTGTCCACTATACAGCCTTCAAACTTCAACAACAAAGTTTTAAGATAAAGAAAATTTTAAAAAATACTTGAACCTTGAAATGTTTTTATGTGTCACTCAAAGATAACAACTAATTTTCTTTCTCCTTTTATACTGCAGTGGAACTGCAGCACCTTCCCTGAGTCATTCACAGTTTTAATCATGTTAACAGACATAATAACAGGATCCCTACTGACAAATAACCTTGGTATCACTCCTTCACTGTATGAGGCTGCAAGGAAGAAATTGGGGAGAACTCTCTTGTGTAGAGAACAATTACCACACACTGTAGCAAGGCAATTACAAGGGGTTATGAACAAATATGTAATGTTGTTCAACCTGAAATTACAATATGGTGAACATCCTTCTCTTGCAGAAGAAGCTTTTGTGAGGTATAATCTGAAATTCTTATATTAAAAGAATCCATTCATGTGGGTTTGGACAAGTCAGTGTGCCAGCACTTCTAAAGTGAAAGGCCTCATGATGTTTTAAGATTACTAGACTGAATATAGTAGGCTGAAATCTGAAAACTGAGAAAATCTGGAATTTTTTTTTAACTGTAAGACTTTGTGGTAAATTTCTGACTGAGAAAACCACGAATGCCAGTTTTAACCTAAACAAGAAAAAAGACCTACGTACAGCTAGTGATCAAAGGGAGGCTAAGTATTAAATAAAAATATACTAAAACAGTATGATAGAGGAATGAACACTTCCACAATTTACAAGTTAGATGCTCTTTCTCCTTTAAAAGGCCACTCCTATTCATAAGCCAAATTTACATATTTTTAATTACAGACACATTTCATTTTGCTTATGAGCTCAGATTAAAGAAACTTCTGTGTTTACCAAGACTTTAGCTTCCCATTAACAAGCAGCATAGGGAGTGCTTTGTTGAGAGAGGACTTTTTTTTTCCATACTCTATTTGACTCAAAAATGAAAAGTGATTGTATTTCTCAGTTCACACAAAAGCTGCCTATGTTTTCTAAGATAATAAACTTCTACAAACTGTTATCTCACTATGAACTTTACTTTTTATAAGAAAGAGTCATTAAACCAACTCTGGGATTCTAGGATTTTATTTTCTTCTGCATTATGACAGAAAATTAATGATGGGTGAAAGTCGTGTGCTCACTTCCTTTAAAGCATATTAAAGCATCTCTCTAGTTCTAAAGACGATAAAGGTACACTGGTTTTGAAAGAAGGAAAATAAAGCTTTCCTTTATGACTTTGTTAGCAAGTCTAAATACTGTATTCAACCAGTAAACAATAACTCCAAATGCTGCCACTGGCACCTCGAGTAATTCACATCATTTTTTTTGGTAATGGTGAAGTGGTCTACTCTAAAGCAACACAGACAAGGCTGTGACTTAGGTGTTGTTCTCTCTGGCCAACAAGGAATAGACAATGGACAGACATGCTTCAAAGCGGTTGGCCAAGGCCAACTGTGAGGTTCAGCCAGGCCAAGTGCCGGGTTCTGCACAACCCCATGCAGTGCTACAGGCTGGGAACAGAGTGACTGGAAAGTGGCCCAGGGAAAAAGACCTGGGGGTGCTGGTTGCTAGCCAGCTAAACGTGAGCCATCAGTGTGGCCAGGTGGCCAAGAAGGCCAACGGCATCCTGGCTTGTGTCAAGGATAGTGGCCGGCAGGACTAGGGAAGTGATTGTTCCCCTGTACTTGGCCCTGGTGAGGCTGCACCTGGAGTTCTGTTTCCAGTTCTGAGCCCCTCACTTCAAGAAGCACATCGAGGTGCTGGAACGTGTCCAGAAAAGGGCAACTGAGCTGATGAAGGGTCTAGACGGTAAGTCCTATGAGGAGATACTGAGGGTGGGGGTATTCAGCCTAGAGAAAAGGAGGCTCAGGGGAGACCTTATTGCTCTCTACTGCTGTCTGAAAGGAGGGCATAGTAAGGTGGGGGTTGGCTTCTTCTCCAAGGCAACCGGCGACAGGATGAGAAGACATAGACTCAAACTGCACCAGGGGAGGTTCAGGTTGGATATCAGAAAGAATTTCTTCATGGAAGGTGTTGTTTAAGCAGTGGAGCAGATTGCCCAGGGAGGTGGTGGAGTCACATCCCTGGAGATGTTCAAGAAGTGACAAGACATGGCACTTAACGCTGTGGTCTGGTTTACAAGGTGGTGGTAATTAGTCAAAGGCTGGACTTGATGACTTGGTCTTATCCAACTTAAATGACTCCCTGATTCTGTGCTGCATGACTTCGAATAACAGACATCTCACTGGATATTTGCAATGAAAATAATGCTCCTTCCTTTCCTTCCTTGCTTCCTTCCCATCCCTCCCCAAATGTCTGCAGTGGTTAAGTCTGCTGATCACACATCCTCCAAACTGCATTTGGCACATGGTGATAGGACAACAAAAGCTGTCCAAAAGGCAATTAGCAGTCTGCATTTGCAGACTGTTCCTTCTAAGACTTTAGGGCCCTATAAACCTTTTCTAACATTTGCAGTAATTGCAAAATGTAAGTGGCTTCTTACTCAGAACAAATTTTCAGTGAATCACAGGAAACATACAAAACTGAGCTGAAAGGAAGTTTTCTTTTAAAATGCTTGTTTTTAATCAACATCTGACTTAAACTTAAAGAAACAGCTGAACTAATCCTCCTCAGCTGAAGACAATATACATCTGTCGTGCCATAATTCAGTGTAACTGTTTTCCCATCAGGACTTGAGCCCAGCCAAGTAACTAAGCACCCAAATCCCCACAGATGTTTCACAACTTCCACAATCAGTTTGCAACAATAACAGCAAGCTAACCAACCCTTCCTATGCAAAGTCTCACAAGCTCTGTATGTGGGAATTTGGTTTGTGTGATTATTGCAGAGTGTAAATCTAAAAAAGAAAAGATCTATCCCTTTGGTGCACTGGTTTGTCTTTTAGTAAAAGGGACTGTAGCTTAGCTAAGCAGAAACATGCATCATTTTTTATAAGAAACTTGTCACAACCTGTAAAAAACTGAAGAGACTGCAATTTTACTAAAATTTTCTTTTCTATGGATTACATCTCCACTTACACCATTTTAAGAGAAGGCTCAGACTTTCTGAGAAACCTGGTCATCAGAGGTTCTTAAATGTTTGGAAATGACACAAGGAGTACAAACATATTTAGAAGAAAATTAGCATTATTAATGGATATCTTGTTAACAACTTCGCATCAGAAAGATCATTAACTGGATTTGTTCAGCTGCCAGTATTTGATAGTACATTGATGGGACAGATTTTTTTTCCTTTCGCTTTATATCCTTAGTATCCTTTACGTGTCCAGAAATGCTTTTTGGTTTGATACTTAAGACACTCATCTTGGTGGAGCAAATTCAACATCACTGTCAGCAGGTGCTCCTCTATGTAAGGAGAATGTAATTGTTTTACCTTAACTCTAGTTTCTTCTCCAAGAATACCCCAGGAGAGCCTTTAAATCCCTGGGAAACAAGTGAGCTGAATATAAGTTCAGCATGATATGATTCAAAATTTTTACACTCTATCTGGCCTGTAGAGAGGGAACACAACCACTGTATATTCACATGGGTAGCTTATGGCTGTTCTGAGGGAAAGGAGTGAGGCATGCCAAGTAGAGGTCAGCAGCAGCAAAGCTCTTAAACATATTCACCTAGGGGAAGAGGAAGCTTAATCTACCTTCCCTGGGACTTCCTCTTGACTGATTTTCTGCAGATTATTTGTTGAGCTTCCTGAAGACTTATTTCCAAATGCTGATCCTTTTAAAAGGTGGCACCTCAAGTGAGGTTTACACACTGTTACTAATTTCCAGCTTTCTTTTAAGATTAGTTAATAAAAAGGCACACGTATCTAGTCTTTACTGTTTCTATTACCTGCATACTGTGTCCATCTGAATCAGTTTTTACACTATATTTAGAAAAGATCATGAGTCAGCTAATATGCCTGTAGGAAATTTATTATTGCACATTCCTAGTGCTTAATAATTAATAAACTATTAAGAAGCCACTGTTACTTCTGGAGAACTTTTCAAAGCCATGTCAAAGCTGTTGCAGCTTATGTGACTATTCCACTCAAAAATGAAACTTCTCCAGAAGCCATCTCTTATCTCCATCAGTGCACTAACTCTCTTCTGACTCTGGTTTGATAGCTCAACAGATCTGGTATCATAGCTGCTGGTACAGAGTTAAATGCCATGTTCTTATGAGACAACCTGTTCATCTGTCACAAACTTCCTCACTTGACCAGTTCTGATTTTCTAAACTACTCTGACAGGGTAGCTCGGTGCAGGAAGGCTCTTCACCTGAGGGGAATTTTTTTTTCTGCGTCACTGTAACCTTAGTCTGGATCTGGTATTGTCTACCCTAATTTTGTTTGCCCAGCAAGAAAACAGAAAGCTGACATGAGGATGATGTGTGCTTTGGCTAATTTGAAATGCATCTGTGCTCAAATTTGATTTGGATCAAACTTGTACTGATCCAGCAGAGAACAGATGCAGTATTTTTAATACTGGAAACATGGTCTCAACTCTGTCTGCTCATATTTTTGAACTGTCCTCTGGTGTACAAATAGGTAAATATGTTTCTGTTTTCACAGATGGGCTCTATTTTAGGCTCTGTTTCGAAAGAAAACAATTAACGAGTCTGAACTACAAGTCTGTCAACTGAAAGCCAATATACCAATCCCATGACTTCATCAAAAGTTCAGAATAAAACTTCACTAGAAGTATTACAATCTGTCACAGGCAGGCTACATACCAGGAGACATGCAGAGGACATCTTGATAATCATTGTCACAAACTAAACTAAAGATATTAATTGAACAGCCAATGACTAAGAATTCACAGAAACCACTTGAAACCTCTTCGCTGAATGAACAAAAATATGTGATCAAATACTGATTTTTAGGCAATAATCTTATCAACCACAGGGATCAAAAGAAGATTCTCACCAACCACAGAGAAGCAACAAAAAAATGCATTACGTTTTGAAAGCATTTTGTATAGGATCAATAAGCAAGGCAATATTACTGACGTGTACTTTTACTTATGGTTTGTCAAAGCTCATCACTTAAGAGCTCCGAATCTGCGAGAAAACCCCAGTGTCCTAATTCTGGGGTCATGTTTTCATCAAAAGTTTCACTTTCTATTTTTTGATGTGTACTGAGAGGCAGTGTTCCAGAGAGCACTGCAGAAGGGCCACCATAGACAAACTCCTTCAGTATTGATACTGAACAACCACTCTACAACTGAGCTTTACTTGCTAACACAGTAAGGCTTGTTCATACAAATTCTCCTTCTCTTGCTGAGAAAGGTCCGAATGCACAATTTAGCATAAACGGCTCTTTGATTAAATTTTTTTTTCTGTGGGAGATTGTTTCACATACCTCCAATCTTGGCATTAAAGGCGATTCCTACTGTGCAGTGTGAGTTGTTTGCCGTGGCTGCCACTTCTCCAGCACAACGGGTTCCATGCCTGCAGTCAGACAAACATTTTTCCAAGTAAGCACAAACCACTGGGATTAAAAGCTTCGACTTTGCTTATCAGGTGCTAAATGAACAACTATCCACAATGTCTTACACTACTTAACCCCTCACAGTAATTTATACCCATGTTACAATATTCCTCTGAACATGTTTTAACATTATCACAATCACTTTAAACTCTTCATGCCTACTGGAAACACTCACAGTTTGTAATAAAGACATACAGCAATGACACATAATTCACAGCAACAGAAAGGAGTCTTAGATATTTCTGAACATATATATTTTTGAACATATTATCTTAGACAATTTTGAACAAAATCCTACATTTAAACAAAATGTTTGTCCAGAATTCTCTCACAACTGCTCCTATTGCTAGTATGTGTATCTCCACCCAACTTCCAGCACACATAATGTGACATGAGAAAGATGAGATTGCACCAATGCCCACACTGCTGTTTAGAGGTGAGGCTAAGGCTAGCTGTATGCCAGGTATGCTCAAAGCTAAGGCTTGTCTTGGTCTTGCCTTGGGCCAACCCTGCAAGCCTGATGCCTTTCTGAGAGGAATAAAAATGTCAGAAGCATCCTTCATATCAGAGGTATACTCTGTGCCTGGAAGCAGAGCTGAGCTGCAAGTGTTCAATTTCAAGAAGCTGCTGAAGGAAAACACAAAATGTCCAGTGGTTGCTCACCCCCTTCCCCACTGTATAAAAGCCACAGTGGGATGCTTTGCCTAGCCCTGATCTGTGCTCTCCACAAGATGATGGTGGCCATCCACATTGTCTCCATGGTAGAAAAGCTGCCCCTACATTTGGTGATTTTTCCCTTTATAACATGGGTTTCACAGGGTGTTTTCTGCTAGTAAGTCGTGCTCTCACCCGTGAGCAGTTAAGCAGCTACACTGCAGGAATGTGACACAAGCAAGATGGAGCAGGCAGGGAACTTTAAAGAGGTGTTATGGAGATAGAGAGCTTCAGAATAGACAGCAAAAGAGATGGGGAGTTGATGAGACAAAGACAGATAATATTAGGCTTGGGTAGCTACAAAGAAAGAAGTTTAAGAAGTCAAAGCGAGAAATAGAAAACTACATAGCAAGCACTTCAGAGGAGGCTAGCTGAGATCAGCTGTGTACACAGGCACTCTTCTCCTGGTGGTGGCTGACAGGCTTGCACACACAACTGGAGAACACAGGTGCTTTTTAATTAAAGTTGAGGCTCATACTACAGGTAAGAATCACTATTGCTTTCCCTTGGTACAGCTTGTTTTGGATAGAGTCATTCCTTATTTCATTATTATTAGTGTAACTTTTCCCCCTTACCCTTTAAGACACTTAGATGGGAGACACTAAGATGACTTGCTTGGAACGGATTAATGTAAAACAAGAACAATAACAAACAGGACTAGGAAAAAAAGAGAAGAACCAAAAATGTAAGCAATACAAATGATCAATGCTAAACTGCTAAAATGTCAAAAAATATAATTCAGTTTATGTGACAAGTAAGATATACATAATCTATGAGAAAAGTGTAATCTTTACTCACAAAATCGAAGTGACAAGTTGGAAGCCGATTAATTCTAAAGCTGAATCAAGTTTTCACAATTATATTATCTCAACTAATTTCCGACTGATCTGTCACAATTCATTATTTGGTTGCCAAACTTGATGAGAGAATTTTTCAAGACTGAATTCAAAGTTTATTTTTCATATGAAGACTAATTTTAAAGCTTAACTCTTCTTCATTTGAAAAAAGCCTGTTTGACTTTAATTGGTAAATGAATGTCTTACCCATTTACAGAATTATTTTGAAAAGCCTGAAGAAAATAATTCCGAAATCACAGATAAAAACAAGTTTTGAAAAGATCCTTCTATATTTTCAATTATTTTCAAAGAGTCTTCTAGCTTTCTGTTTCGAGTAATGTCTTTAAAAAATGTCCTAATATTTAAATGAAAACACCTGTCTTAAAAATTATTTACAAGACATGATATCCAAACATCCCTTCTTCTCATTATGATTTTGTTAGGTGTCACATGCAAGTTTTGAGGTGTTATCATGCAAACATCAAAGCACATATGACTAGACTCTAGAAATGCAGAAATACCTGCACACATCAGCTTAGTGCATGTAATTTATTAATAAATCATTGCCTGCCTGGTGAAAGGCATGTGGCTAAGCAGCAGCTTCCCAGATGGAGATTGCATTGCCAAGAAATCCCTCATCAGTACCATGTTTGGAAAGAAGTGATGGGAGGAAGGTCTTTCAGTAGAGAGAGTGAACAGATAGAAGCCATGCCCGGACGAGGGAGGCTGCCTGAAGAAGAATGGAACAAACAGCTCAAATTTCTCCATGGCTCCAAATGGAGTATATGGATACCTGCTACTTTGGTAGCTACATCCAACAGGCCCTGTCAAAAAGATTAGATTTCCACTGTATCATCTAACATGCTGGTTACCCCAGGACCACGAAATGTGTGCACCATCAGGTCTGCTCACACCTCATGGGATGCCCTTTTTCTCAGAGGGGGAAACTTCCTATGCATAAAGACAATGCATTAGTACTAAGAAATAAAAACCCAACTTAGTCACTATTATAAATTAGAGCAGAATCCCACAGATGGAACCCGTAACATGAACTAAACGACGTGGTTGGCGGAGATTGAAAATTATAGGAATTAAAAGAACTTCAAGTGTTATAACAATTTTCAATCTTATGGGGAGAGAAAGAATGGAAATTTGAGTAGCTATTCCTACCTGTAGGAAAATAACTGAGTTGGCATTCATTTTTTGCGAAACTCTTCTTTAGCTGAACTTTTAAATGTTTTCAAAGTTGTCTCTAAAACTGGAGTATAATACTCAACAGGAAATGTGGTATCTGAAGGGCTACAATGCAATAACAGCTGGAGAAAAAACATATTTTAGCAGCAATCTTCAGAAATGCACTTTATTGCATCCCAGGGTAATGTCTTACATAGAGCTGAAGAAATATTATTTTAGAGCTGTTCATATATAAATATTCTCTAATAATCTGGAGGGTGGAAAGCATTTTCCAAATTGACAGTACGTTGGGATGCTGTTCTAGGAACATTATAAGGACATTAAAAGGAACTGTCAGAAGTTAAAAGCATAGACAAGCAAAATATCAATCTTTTGCCTTTAAAACATAATCCGCTACAGCTGAAAAACAGCAATAATAAAGCTAGTTCCCAAAGGAGAGATATTTGGATATTAACAGTGGAGAAAGATGACAGAGTAAATATGAAAAACAAGTTACACAAATCTTCAATGTGAGATATCAAGAAAAATGCCAAAGACCTGGGTGTCACCACAGGCAGGATACTGTTTCTCAGCATCACAGTGTTGTAATGTGGTTACAGCACAGGACTGGAAGGTCTCCAGTCAAGGTCTCCAAGGCTAATCACTTTTTTCATGATTATGGGCAGTTGTTTTTAGAATAACTTGCAAATATCTCATCTATTTCTCACAAAATCAAAGATGACAGCATTAAAACAAACACATGGAACACTGCACACATTAGACACGCAAATTTTAAACTTAACAGCATGGGTAACAGCAATGCTGTCTTGCCACTCTCTTGGCATTTGTTAGCTATTAGCAGTTAATTTGTCACAAGCGTGAAGTTCTGATATAAGCCTAGGAAAGGAATAGGCCTCTACAATATAATTAGTGTTTTACAGTTTTGTTTTTGTGAGTGGGCAAATTAACTGAACATATAAAACAAATATGCCTTTTTTCTTTATTTTCAAAACAAACAATGAATACATGGTCTGAGGGAGCCAATGAAATATGAAATAGAATTAAAAATATCAAACAAAATCAGAAAATAATGTATTTAGCCAAGTATATATTTTTATGTATTAAAAATAAAAATAACTCTTTACTGATGTCTTAATATGCTTTAATCCAAGGGAAAATTCTTATTCAGCCTCTTTTCTGGAGGTAAAAAAAAAACATTGGTGAGAAGAAATAAAACAGTTAAATCACCAGGAAACAGCAAAACTCTCAGCTGAGCTTTTTTTCCCATACTGCCTTTCATACAGTAACCTTTTCAAGGTGGGCAATCCAATTCTTGCTCTTAGTCATTAAAGCAAATTGCAAGTAAAACCTGTACTGATTAGTTTCTGTGCTCTGGAATGAAACCTGTTCAACAGCAACATCAAGGCTAGTATTACCTTGGAAGAGTATATGACTACCTAGACATACCTAATGAAAAGGACTATTTTGTCTACTTTTGAAACTGAAGCATATGAGGCTGCTTAGACTTCAAGACTCCCCTGCCATGTAAGAAAAAAGTTCTTTTCTAACCAAATGCAGGTTGGTTGAGAGGTTCTAGAAAGGATGGAAAGTCCTAGAACAAGGAGGTTACAAGCAATTCTGGCAGTCTCTTTTTGCAGAGCCTAAAAGAATAGAGGAGAAAAGGAGGCTCAGGGGAGACCTTATCACTTTCTACAACCGCCTGAAAGGAGGGCATAGCCAGGTGGGGGTCAGTCTCTCCTCCCAGGCCACAGCGACAGGACAAAAGGACACAGCCTTAAGCTGCACCAAGGAGGGTTTAGGCTGGACATTAGGAAGTTCTTCACAGAAAGAGAAACTGGTCATTGGAATGGGCTGCCCAGGGAGGTGGAGGAGTCACCGTCCCTGGAGGTGTTTAAGAACAGACTGGATGTGGCACTCAGTGCCATGGTCTAACTGACAAGGTGATGATGGATCACAGGTTGGATTTGATGATCTCAGTGGTCTTTTCCAACCTAGTTAATTCTGTGATACTGCAGCACAAACACTTGGGAAGAACTGAATAGCTGTCTACACTTTTCTCATTCCTAATCTCTGAGATTAGATAGCTTTATCACTTCGCTCATGACATACAAAAAAAGGGCAAACAAAAGCCCAAGTTCAAACCCTGGCTAGCAAAAAAGTAAGGGAAACAACTACATTACGCAGCTTAATGAGGGAAAAAGGACAAAATCAGGAATGTGTTTTTATACAAGAAAAAAAATGGAATTACTTTTTAAAAGTAGTTAATTTAGATAATTCCTTACACTTGGGATTACTGGTTCAATACAAAAATTAAATTCTCTGTTCCAGTCTGCAACAATCTCAGTGACTAGAACACAATCCTAGAACTTAAGATTTTGCAGTATCCTAATAACCTTACTTGCCTAGCTTTGAGTAACAGCAGAGTAACACTGTACTCTTGCCAACAGAAGCTTCCTTGAAACTTCCCAAGGCACTTGCTAAAAATAACAAACAGAATAAACCACTTTCCCAGTACATTTCCTTCTTGTTTGGGACACTGTCCCTCTCTCACATACTAACACTGCCAGATGACAGCAATAAAGTAACCTACATTGGGTCATTCAGGACTTCAGATATCTCTGGCTGAAATCCACAGTATTTCCACAAAACAGAAATACCTTTTTTCTCTGGGGAGAAGAAGGAATAAAGGTGGGTATATGGCTGCCCCTCTATAGTTTTCTGGTAAGGCTGGACACAAACTCTCATTTAAATGGAAAGATATAAATGTATTTAAATGAGCAAAAATCTTCGCAGACAGTTTCTTATACTATTTTAACAATATTTTACTTCACTTTAATTTACCCTTGTTCATCTCAAAAATAAAATATTTCTACCTGACATAAGTATATTGAGGATGAGTTCTGGAAAATGATTCCTTACACTAATTCTTCACATAAAAAGTATGGATAATGTGTGTAGCTTAAGGTTTTGTGAATGCTTTTTGAGTCTAAAACTAATCCAAATTTGGGAACAAGGCCTCAGATTGCAAACCAAGTTAGTGTCAATCTCAGTCTTACTTTATACAGATCAGAAATTCTTGGTATGCTTTATGAATGGTTCCTATTACTTTAATCTTCTGGTTTATTTACTGTTTCCCTAATGAACTGTTATCAGTGTTTCTGAATATACGGCTATCCAGAGTCAATGTTCTATTATAATTTTCAATACTCTTTGAAAGCTTTAGAGTAATTATTATTTTGGCTACGCCATGTATTTGCTATTCCCAGGAAAGTCCACCCATATTTACCCAAGATACTACTATCCTTGGAAAACACAGGCTTGGACACAATGAATAAAGATTGTTAGAAAGTTGCTGCTGAAAATTCCAAATGTACCACCTACAGTGAACACTCTTGTACTTGAGAAAGGTTACTATACATTGGCTGCACTATGTTATCTACACAGTAAGAAGAGCTTTGGTTGAGATGGATACAGGTGAAGCAGTTTGTCACCTCTTTTTTGAAAAATGTGATTAACTAAACAGGGCAAATTTGCCTTTGCACCTGTATGCATTTCATCACCTTCTACTATAACATGTAAAGTCTTAAAAAAGTATTACTTTTTGTATGTAAGAAGTCACTTCTATTCTCATTCTACTGAAGAGGTACCAAGAACTTGAACTTCAAATCTGAGACTAAAAGAAACACCTCTACTAGAATAGCCACAGCTTAATAATAACTTTCAGAACAAATACTTAAGTTCTACACACTTTTCTTTGTTCCGTAAGCAAATCATCATATAACATCTGTAAACAAAGCCAGGAGTAAAACTTCAGACTGCAGTTTCTCAGCAACCCTGTACAAGCTAGCTAACTACATTTAAGCCAGTGAGAGGCAGGAATATTTTGATGAGAAGCAAAAATGCTTTGTTCCACATTACTGCTTGCCCATGGTAGAGGTCTTCTTTTTGAATTAAAAGACTTTACACCATAACCTAATTGAGCATGAAGAAACCAACTAATGTAATTTATTTGGTTTAAGATTTTCATCTATTTCTTCTTCCCACTGGCAGGTTGATTTCTGAGGTTTTCAGGGGTCCTTGACCTGCTTTGGAGATAGTTCCCTATGTATTTGATGTGTCCTATATATCTGACATCAGTAGGTACAACAAATTCCTCTGACAAATGTATCTGCTGTTGTTACATATAATACATGAAATTACATGAGTTAAAGGAACTGAAGGAGTAAAGTTGGTTTTCTATTTTTCTTCTTTTTTTTCCCACCTCCATTGCCCTGTCAGTTATGTGATGTTTTTCAGAGACAAACGGACCAGCACAGCAACAGTAGGATCAGCAGCTCTGCAACAGCTCCATGTTTGGATACTTCCCAGGACCGCAAGACCCTTGTACCAGAATGTGTCTACTACATATGCAAAAGCAGCTTATACCACCAGAGATCCCGTGGTCAACCTCACAGTGTAACTGAGCTTGCAGGAATAATGCTTCAGGTATCTGTTGCCATAAAGAAGCCTTCCAAAGCTATTAGTTACTAAACTCCTGAGAACTAGTACATTTTCAAAAGGCTGAGATACTGACTCTGGCAAGCAGCTAACTCCTACCCAGTCACTTGCTCCCTCCTTCCCACTGGGATTGGTGGGAGAATTGAAAGAGCAAATGTCAGAAAAACTTGTCATTTGACATAAAACCAGTCCAATAAATAAAGGGGAAAAAAAAGAAATAAAACACAATCAAGTGAGCCATAGGCAATTACTCAGCATATCCCACACAGAGACTTAATGCCCAGCCACTCTCCAATCAACAATTACTTCAACAATAACCCCCTCAGCTTTAGTACAGAGCACACTGTTACATGTCACGGGTTATCTCTGATCAGTTGGAATCTGTTGTTCCAGTTGTGTCACTTTTGAGCCTCTTGTCACCCACCAGCCTCTCTGAACGAAGGGGCAGTGTGAGAAACTGAGAAGGCCTCGGTGCTGGGTAAGCACAGTTCAGCAGTAGCTAAAACATGCATTAGCAACACTGTTTTGGTCACAAATATAAAATATAGAACCATGACTAAAACTAATGTGTCTGTGTTCTTTCACAGAATCATTTAAGCTGGAAAAGACTTTCAAAACCAGTGAGTTCAACCTTTGACTGATAACCACCATGTCAATTAGATCATGGCATTAAGTGCCATGTCCAGTTGTTTCTTGAACACCTCTGGGAAAGTGACTCCACCACCTCCCTAAGCAGCCCATTCCAACTTCTAACAACCCCTTCCATGAAGAAATTCTTTCTGATATCCAACCTGAACCTCCCCTGGTGCAGTTTGAGTCTATGTCTTCTCATCCTGTCGCCGGTTGCCTCGGAGAAGAAGCCAACCCCCACCTTACTATGCCCTCCTTTCAGACAGCAGTAGAGAGCAATAAGGTCTCCCCTGAGCCTCCTTTTCTCTAGGCTAAATACCCCCACCCTCAGTATCTCCTCATAGGACTTACCGTCTAGACCCTTCATCAGCTCAGTTGCCCTTTTCTGGACACGTTCCAGCACCTCGATGTGCTTCTTGAAGTGAGGGGCTCAGAACTGGAAACAGAACTCCAGGTGCAGCCTCACCAGGGCCAAGTACAGGGGAACAATCACTTCCCTAGTCCTGCCGACCACTATCCTTGACACAAGCCAGGATGCCGTTGGCCTTCTTGGCCACCTGGCCACACTGATGGCTCACGTTTAGCTGGCTAGCAACCAGCACCCCCAGGTCTTTTTCCCTGGGCCACTTTCCAGTCACTCTGTTCCCAGCCTGTAGCACTGCATGGGGTTGTGCAGAACCCGGCACTTGGCCTGGTTGAACCTCACAGTTGGCCTCAGCCTATCAATCCATCTTGTCCAGATCCCTCTGCTGAGCCTGCCTGCCTGCCCCTCAGGAGATCAACATGCACCCAACTTGGCATCGTCCACAAATTTACCCACTGAACACTCAATTACCTCACCCAGATCATCAATAAAGATAATAAACAGGGCTGGGCCTAACACTGAGCCGTGAGAACATCACTAGTGACAGAACGCCAACTGGATGCAGCATCATTCACCCCTTCTTTCTGAGTCTGGACATCCAGTCAGGTTTTCAACACAGGGAAGAGGGCACCAAGATGTGGGCTGTCAGCTTTTACAGGAGAATGCCATGGGAGACAGTATTAAAGGCTTTGTTGAAGTCCAGGTAGACAACATCCACAGCCTTTCCATCATCCATTAGGCAGGTCAGCCAGCCATAAAATGAAATAAGGTTGGTCAAGCAGGACTTACCTTTCTCAAACCCCTGTTGCCTGGGCCTGGGCCCTTGGTTGTCTTGTATATGGTGTGTGATCACACTCAAGATGATCAGTTTATAACTGTGCTGGGCACCAAGGTCAGGCTGAAAGGCCTGTAGTTCCTCGGAACTTCCTTACAGCCCTTCCTGGGGATGGGTGTCACACTGGCCAACTTCCATTTGTCTGTGATCTCCCTGGTGAGCCAGGACTGACAACAAATAATAGAGAGCAGCTTAGCGAGCTCTTTCGACAGCTCCCTCAGTACATTTGGATGAATCCCACTCTGTCCCATAGACTTGTGAGTGTCTAAGTGGCACAGCCAGTTGCAAATTACTTTGTTCTGGATCGCAGGGGGTCTATCCTGCTTTTTGCCCCTGTCTACCAGTTTAGGGGGCTGGTTGTCTTTACTGTTAAAGACTGAGGCAAAGAAGGCATTAAGTATCTCAACCTTTTCCTCATCCTTGGTGATGTTCCCCCCCAGGTCCAATAAAGAATGGAGATTTTCCTTGGCCTTCCTTCTGTTCTTAGCGTATTTATAACAGCACTTTTTATTATCTTTTACAGCAGTAGCCAGATTGAGTTCTAGTCGAGATTTCACCTTTCTAATTCTCTTTCTACATGACCTAACATCATTGTATTCTTCCTGAGTTGTCTGCCCCTTCTTCCAAAAGCACTAAACCCTCTTTTTTCTCTGAATTCCTGCAAAAGCTTCCTGTTACACCAGGCCAATTTTCTTCCCTGACAGCTCGCCTTTTGGCAAACAGGGAAGGTTTGCTCCTCTGTCTTTAAGATTTCCATCTTAAAGTATGTCAAGCCTTCCTGGACCCCTTTATTATTAAGAACCAATCACCTTAAATTCATGGCCATGAGCCTGCTCTGTTACAGATACACTCTGTACTTAGGTATCTTATCTTCCATTCTGTATCTCTGTTTCACAAGATTTGTATGATAGTATATTATCAGTCATTGTGTATTCGGATTCATGTTTTTCATCCACACTGACACCAATCTGTATCAGCTGGAGAGACTTCAGGTGCTTGAGCAACCTCCTTTTACTTAAAATCTCCACACTTCTGTGTAATGAAAGCACCAATGAAACAGAAAACAAAACCTTCTAAAAGTATTTTGCATCAGTTCTAGTGAAATTACACCTAAGCAGAAATGAAAAATATCTTATGAATACAAGAATGCAAATCTGGAGTTTCATGCTTAGATCTCCTCAGTAGGAAAAGAAGTCCTGGAAGCCTCTGGGGATCCCAAGAACAGTTTGGGGGAATCCTTTTAGGGAAAATTTTCTTTCATGCAAGGAAGACACTGACAGATGCCAGGATCCTAAAGCCATAACACAAAAAAGAGGAGCAATACAGTGATGTGCACACAGGGCATGGATGGATCTTCACCTATTCTGCATACTCCATTTTTAATAGTGGATGACTGCTGTGACAACATTTTTAAAAAATTAAGATTAAAAACAATAATAAACAGAACTCTAGATCTGCACCATATTTCAGCTCAGACACACTTCCTACCAGTCTTGAATTCTGAGTACAAGTTCAACTGCACTGTGCAAGATATGTACTGTGCTTAATCCTGAATTTCATTTGATGCTGTTCTGCATTAAACAGACCTTCCACTTCTCCTTTAAGGTGCATTTCAAAGATGAATGAGGAAATTGTTGAAATAAGTTCAAGTCCTACTCTTTTCTGTGTTGATAATTGCTTTTTAATGAAACTTATGTCATTGATCCAGCAGGAGAAAAGTTTCCTTTTACTTGGAAAAAGGGTTTCAGCATAAAGAAGTCTAATTCTCACACACTCACTACCCTGCAGAACAAGCTAGCAGCTGTTCATCTGATGTTCATAGAGCCTTAAGAAGAGAAGTGCAGGGACATAAGTGTGGGCTGAAAGGAGAAGTAACACATACCTTCTCACTACATTGTCTTTGCCACTCCTTGACAAACCTAGCCAACAGCCTCACCATCACACATTCTGGCTAAGTAAACAAGCCATAGTCTCTACCTCAGCCTTCTAACATGAGAGATTTGATGATTGCTTTGAGTCTGTATAGCAACACAAGTAATCTTTAGACCGGGTTAAACATGTACTCATGAGTGCAATCTACATCTATGATATCCATTCCTTTACTTCTACATCTGAATTTCTCTACCTTGATTATTTTCCTTAAGGAAAAGAAAAAAAGATAATTTGTCTTCAAGAGAGAAATCTGACTTTGTTAGCATGTCTAAGGTAATAATCTGACTGTATCTTTGAGAAAAACTACAGAATCACAGAAATGTAAATCAAGGCTATAAAAATAAACCTGCCAACAGCAATAACCTTACAAAAATGCACAACTTTTCATTTGTAAAAAAAGCAACATCTGAACATTTCTTATAAAAACTCCCTAGTACTGCCATTAAGACATTAGTTCCTATCATAACTTTGCAAAGTTCAACCACTAATAGTATGATATTTATAAAAATGCTTCAATTTAAAAGCTTTTGACACTAGATTCACAATTGCTTTATCAAACCTATAATTAGAGGTCTGCCTTGATGCCACAAACATTAGAGGGGTAATCAATGCTATACTCGTGCTGGCTGAAAAGTCTCAATGAACCACATTTTGCACTGCCTTTGACTGTGCCGACTAACTGTGAAATCATCTGGCGAAATCAATTACCATATACACAACGTGGATCCACCCTTAACTTTCTCCAATACCTATAATGTCTGAAGAGCGGAAAGCACAGAAAAAATGTATTTGTGCTCTCAAATTCTATTCAGCTGTAGACCTGTATGCATACATGCATGCAGCTTGAAACTGGTTTACCATTTTACCACATCAAAACTAGCCTACTGTAGCTGTAAATTCTCCCCTGCTAAGTTCAAAACCTCAAAATACAGACACACACTTAGAGAAAATACCTACTCTGGGAAAAAGACCATCTGAAAAAACCCTCCACATGTAACTCTTGATGGAAAAGAATTCAGAAAAGTTTGAATCCCTCCTATTGTTGACTTTGAATTATAAGGGAATATCTGACTCATTATGATCAGTAATTTACATGAAAGCACTAGAAGCAGTTGCATAATGCTTCAGAACTTAATTATATTTGTGAGCTCATTGTCTGGTACTTCAGTAATTAGAAACAGAAAGAAGGCTTTCCTTAAGTGTTGTGGTTAAATATTTTGAGACCATGAGAGTCTTATACATCATAAAAAGGAAGAGCACTGTTCCTCAAACACCAGTTAAGAAGCAGTAAACAATACTGGTCAGTACCTGATACCCACGTATAGAAAACAGACTTTTTTTTCATCTTTCAACTGGAATTCTAGCTGAATTTGGGTTTGTTTATTCCACTGTTTCACTTCTTTCACTTTCAATGACTACCCAAAGAATTGTCTTTCCTATGGCTCTCAAAAATTGTAAATTATATCACTCATGGTTGTCAGACGGAACTATGTAACACAGTGTGATAACGTATGAGCAGATTAGAAGAGTTCAACAAAAAGAAAATTTTTGGCAGTCTGACAAAACTTTCATGATGAGATTTTCCGCTACTGAAGCTAGAACCTAGATCAAAAGGCTACTTAATCAAGGCTTGTAGTCCAATGAATTTTTTAATGTTTTGTCAATATGAAATGCTGTCATCAAGGACTGATCATAAACACCAGTGATGAGGGCGCCTATCATGGGTAGATGAATTGACTTAACAGAGAATGCTTCTCCTCTAGCCTGGCTAACTGTCCTCAGCTTCCAGCAATTCTAACACTCCACTTACTTTCAGAAAACTTCAAATGAACAGACATTTTATTCTGAAACAGAAAAGCGTGAGAACTTCAAAACATCAACACTTAGTTTGTTTTCTGTTCTGTTTTAATGCACACCTCACCTCTTCCCATAGGTTAACCTGTTTTGCATTAAAAGAAAAACATTGTAAAATGCAATATATAGTGAGGATTCGTGCTCCATGTTTTTACAACAATTTCCTTTCAAGAAAAGAAAGTTTTCTGCTACAAGATTCTACACACATGCTTTCAGTTCTACCCTGAGAGAGAAGAAATGAAGCATGTATGATGATTGCCCCTGAGGTATGGCAATCTGAAGGACAAGCATGTTGTGTAACAGCACTCAGAGACTCTAAGTAACAGTTAAAATAGAAAGTGAAGAAAAAATTGCCCCAAATGAATCTGTAAAATTATTATACTTCGTCACAGTACAATTCTGCATGCTGCAAAGTTTATTTCCCTTATTTTTACAATTTTACACTAGAACCTTTAACTACTGGCAAGCAACAACTACTGGCAAGATCTAGTATCTCATGGAGTAAGACATTCTCCATGCCTCATCGTGTCCCATGGCACTTGGTTGGGTCATGACTTGGTTCTGGCCAGGAGAGGGTTAACTTTCACAGCAGCCAGGTGGGATGTAGCCACGACCCTGGGGCTATTTGATACCACCTCTGAGCCAGGAAGGAGAGAGGGGTGTTGTTCAGAGGAGTGTTGTTTGTTGGACTGCTGGTTTGTAGGAGTGTGAGGTCAGGTGTGGAGTTCTGCGGTGAGCAATCGCGTGTGAACCGTTCACCTGTCTTGCACACTCTGTTATCAGTAGTGTTGTTACTGTTGGTCTTCTTATTTCATTGCTGTTCCCAGCAAACTCTTCTTATCTCAACCAATGATCTTCAACTTTTGTGCCTTCAGTTCTCCTCTCCAGCCCACCGTAATGGAGCAGGAAGAAGGGAAAGGAGCAAGACAAGGTCTTTTGTATTTAGCAGGAACAGTAAACTGGGGAATATAATTTCTAAACCATGAGAGGTCACTAGATTCTAACTTGGAGATTAGCTGATGAATCACTAACAATGTTCCTTGTAAAAAGTGGCATCTCAGTCTGTAAGCTGAAACAGACTAAACTTACTTCACTACTAACATCTACTAAAATTGCAGCACAATAGGATGTGGCCATAATAGCAATGAGTTTAGAATCAGAATAGAACCAAAACATGATAAATCAGGATTGCACTGACTGCAGCTTCTATACCAATGACCTCTGACTGCTTGGTTCAGACCCTGGTTTTCACAAATGAACATGTCACCAGTTAGAGAAAACAATCCAAAATCTACAGTTTCCTAAGAATCTTAACCAAAGTCCATTAAATTTGCAGTGACACTGATTTACACTAGACACCTGACATTTAGTCACTGGTACCTGGAATCAACAATATCACACTTGGTGTAAGCATTTAATTCTATTGATCTGAAATACATATCCATATTAAGTTAATTCTCTAGCCTAATTTACTTTCCCATTAAGGAATATTTCTATGCTATCAGAAAAGCTTTTCTGGCATCAAACAGACCACACTCTGCCACTTGACAACATCACTTCATGCTTTGGTTTTTAAGCCTCCAGAGCCATGTTGAAAAATCAGAGTACAAAAAAAGAGCAAACACAATCAAGATTCCCTCTGAAAAAAAAGGCTTTACCTAAGAGCTGATATCTTACTCCAACTGAAAGCACAAGATGGTGCAGGAGTGCTTCTCTGTACAGTTTATCTTCCCCTCTGTTTTGTCTGCAGCACACAATACGGCAAATTTCAAATCAATAGCAACAGGTGCACACCAGCACTCAAAACACATAAGCTGCACAGAAAGTTACTCCCAGCTGTCAGCACTCCTTTCTATCACACTGCTGCTGTGGCAACCTTTTGAGATGATCTTTCAAGCCACCAATGAGAGAATTCAGGCTCTCTGTTTACTGTGTTCAGTTCTTCAGGTATCTGCACTGAATAGCATCACAGCAGTCAAGGAAGCTTTTTCATTTTCTTCTATTGACTATCCAGGAGGAAACAGAAGCTGATCTGCCTGTCAAATATCTTGTATCCAATATGATGAAATGACTCTGCATGTACTACAGGCCTTCACCATAAGCAGAGAGTATAAACTAGCAGTTTGTCACTCTGGGAAGAAAATTAAGGCTTTGGCATTTTATTGAGCATCTACATTAATGTGACTAGCAAAGGAAAGTAATAACAAATCATAATGGATGCCATGGCAAAATAATGCCAGTGTGCTGGATCAAACAGGACTGAAACTCACCAACTCACTAACTTTTTGTTTGTGAGAGAATATGTACAGTTTTCCGCATATTGCAAAGTCTTAGACGTAAGAGATTCTGTTTCTAATAACTTTCGAAGGACAAGAATTGCTGTCTCTCAAAAACCTTACACTCATTAAAAAGCAATTTAGGAGGTTATTGAAATAAATTATTTATGTAGCAGGATGCATCATTGAAAAATGTTGAAGAGGCATCCAAAGAGTGACTCAGTATCTCCAAAACAGAAATCATAACTCACTTTTACTTTTTCTTATGTAAGTTTAATAAGAACTGCATTAAAGTCAACTGGCATTATTTAAAGGAGTTTTTTTAGAAGTCCCTCTGTTTTATAAAAGTACCCATCACCATAGTAAAACCTAAGCTTTGAAATACCATCCCTAAGAAATTTCTTACGAAACAGAAAAAGTAACGAAAATCACAAACATTTCTGTTTTATTCCTGAGGCTATACAATAAGCACAGTACCATTTCAGTGATCCCATTTGCATTCTGTTATGGACCTGTGACTGATAATGCCTGTTTTTTTAAACATATGATAATAAATAGCAGTGGAATAACAGAAAAATAATAAAGCAGTAAACCAAAACAAGATGCTTTGCATAGCAGAAATTACTTCATCCACAGCTGACTGCCTCTGAGCAAAAGGAAACTCTAGTATAGGTCTGCACCATTTAGAAGCTTCGCTATTTGCTGGCAATTTGTAGAAACCAAAGTAAACTTCTGGCAGTACGCCTACATACCACAGTAGTTAAAGAAACTATCATCCCACCCATTTTGACTACAAGCCTTGAAAGATTAGTCTAATGTTTCTTCCTACCCTCCTGTTCTCCTTAGCTAAGAGAAGATTTAATGTAAAACTTCCAAAACATAATTTTGGAAAGTGCCACTCTGGTACTCACACTAAAGCAATCGACAGTTAAATTTTTTCTCGCTCCTTTTTGCTCACCAATAAGCCTCAGCAAGAGAAAGTCTTCACTCTAATTAAAAGTGAAAAGCTAGTGCACAGATCCAATACCCTGATGTTTCACAGCTGCATGCAAAGCTGCCCAGACACCTGTTTATTTTTACAGCAATTCCTTTTGCTCTTTATCATTCCATCCCTAAAGGTTGGATTTATAAAATGAGGCAGAATAAACTAGATAATCTCGAAAACAATGGTGCATTTGTACACCCCACCTTCACTGGAAAACACAAATCACTATTATGCAAGGTTGTCTGTCCAGCTGCTACAGCAGGAAGCAGGAATCAACCAAACTGATCTACACATTACGAAGTTGTTGTAAAACACGGCTTTCAGAATGTTCCCTGGTTGTGTTTAGCTGGACTTCCAGCCACAGCTTGAGTATTTAGTGCCAAATGGCCATGTATGCTGCACAATTTGAATTCCTGCGCCAATTTCTGAACATATTTTAAACACAAAAAATATGGACAGGCTGTTAGTAGTGCTTTTCAGTACCTGGGTAGTGGTTTCATTCTTGTTGAATCCAGAGGCAACTGGGAAAAAGGGCAAGAGCTGCAAAAACTGAAGGTTGTTAGCTGCTGCTTATCATGCTTGGTGTATCTGCTAACTGGAAACATTGAGCCTCTAAGTAGAGCTTAGGCTGCCAAGTAATCTTATACTGAAAACATGCTTCATGTATCTTTGGTGTCCAAAAGGTGACTCTACACTGATGCTGTACCTCCTGATAACACTGACAAAGCTCAGTACCACACAACTTCTGCCCTCCTATCACCACATTTCACTGCAGAACTTCGGGGGCTGGGCAGTGAAAGTACTTAAGGGGAGGCAGGGTATGGACACTAAAATCCCCTAGGCTCTAGGAGAGAAAAGAAGCAGCCCAAATTTATATCCCATATAAAACTTTAACTACTAATAAAACAGAAAGCAGACTCCCTTCTCTGGACGTGCTTTGTAAGAAAGTGACTTCAGTGCTCAGCCAAAGAAAAAGATTCAACTGCACAGGTGAAGGATGTGGCTTCTTGCTGCACCAAGAAGTCGTTGAAAGTGCACCAAAATTTGGAAGTCTCTAAGCGTACCCTTGTTATGCCCCACATCCAAGAAGAGGAACATCTTCACAGATGAGCCAGGATGTGTCTCCGAAGTGTATGTAGGGCTAGGTGTGTGGTGGACAGAAGAAGAGAGGGATGTGCTGTGATGCAAACCGGCAGCTCAGCTGAAGAGTATCTGCAGAGGGCAAGTAATGAGGCCCTGTTCTTCAGCCTGTCCTATTACGATGTAACAGCCTTTATGAAGAAGGTTTTGACCAGGAGAGGATTCTCCCATCGAAGTGTGATCCAAGGTTGCTCCAATTGGTTTCTGCAGTTAAATCAGTGTTAAGTTTCGCAGCTGACTCCCAGCTTGCACCCGCACCTGGGTGCACAATTCTTCTGGAGAAAATTTGTTTGTAGCAAAGAAACAACACAACGCTCAAAGCATTTTAGTTGTGTAAAGGACAAGGTTTCATCCTCTGTTTCTTTTCTTCAAGCAGGAACTATTAAATGCTTTTCACAATTGAAAAAAAAAACCAACCCAAACCTCAAGAAAACAAAAGGCATAGTCAACATATTGACAACTAATAGGATTCTCCTTCCTCCAAATGATGCAATTCCACAGAAAGGTGTTTCCTTCTGACAAGTACCTAGTTAAGAAAATGTTACCAACAAATAACTGCCCTCAAATATCCATTGGGCAGAAAGGTGGTCCACTTCCTGGGGTGAGGTGTCCTTTCTGATTTTCTCCAAGCCTTAACCAGACCACATCCAAAGAGCAGAGTTGGAATGAGAAATATCAGAAAGCAGAGCTCTTAAGGGGAAGTATGTCATTCATTGAGATATCTCCAGCTAGTCATGGAACACAGATACAGCCCGCCAGAATTCCGACTTCTGTGTTTATAACGTTTCTACCAAACTTCACAGGAAAAATCTCCATCACTTTAAGAGACATCGCTGGAGGTGGGAAAAAAGGCAACAACCTCCATTAACTTGCCTACTTCTTCAATATAGAAATTCTACAAAGTTCAAGAGAGTCACAGACTAGGACAGCTGTCACACAGGAATAATCCCCCAATAATTCAGTGAAATTATATTTAAGAAAAGTAAGTCATCCCATATATTCTGCCCTCCAAAGGGATTGAAAAGGGTTCATTTCACACGCCCAGAACTCTCAGACTAATTCTTATGTGTTTTCAGATAGCTTCAAATGCTTTCAAAGAGTCATACGTGTGCATGGAAAAGACAAAAATACGTATTTCACAAAGATTTTAATGCAGATCGTTCTGCTTTATGAAGAATCAAGTTTTGTAGAGTTTCATACATGAACTGGTACTTTCTACCTGATGACTTAGATAGAAAATGTCAACGGTGTCATAGTGCCTTACTTGTTCTCGTTGCTGGCATCATATCGAGGCATAGGGTCAAAATCATTTCCATTTACATCAAAACTGGCCTGCGAATCCTGTATCCAACAAAAGAAAGAAAACCAGTTGCTAATTAATTAGCCATCGACTTGTGGCCTACACATTCCTTAGCAGGTTCCTACAAATGAGTAATTAGGCTATTATTCTTGTCATTTTACGATGACTGTGTTTTAGGAAAGCATTATATATGGGAATTACACATTTTATTTTAATTTTGGAAAAAAGAGAAGGGTAAAAAATGCTCTGAAAAAGTATAGGTCCAGCATCAGAGAGGAAATAGAAAATGGTGTTTCATTTAACTAGAAGACTACTTTTCTTCGAAGAACCTTTCAGAAGTTAAGAGAGTTCATTCTCCAAACTGGGATTTTGCTGTATGTTTTAAGATTCAAGAAATTATCCACACAACAATAACTGAAATTTCAGCCATTGTTTCAAGAAATAAGAATAATATAATTTTTTTAAGAATATTGTTATAAAATTACATCCTAGAAAGCAACACAAACTGCTTCCCAATTTCCCCGGGAGTATGACTGTTTCAAATATCTGAAAGATATCTGTCTTTTTGGTCCACATTTATCAGGATTCTTACAGCTGAAAATAGTTTATAGAGTAAACAGCTGCTGGTTTGTACGGCTCTCATTAATTGATGCAGTAGCATGTGGTGTGCTGACATGGCAAGCAGCAATCTTTAAACTCTTGTTTGTTCAAAACCAGTTACACATACACCTCAAATATTCCTATTTGCAGCACCTATAATCTGAGGTATAGAAGGCATTTGTGATCAAACAAGCAATGCGTATTGCTTGTGAATTTGAGGGAATTCCTTGATGGTGGGAGGAAAGGGAGAGAGGGGTGGTAAGGAAATAAATAGTTGCTTTAAATTCAGTGGAAAAATAGTACTGGAATGAGGGTGACACGATCTAACCTGGGTCATTCACTGAGGAGGTGAAATTATATCTGCTTTATTTAAATAATTTAAGATATTAAAATGAAAGATGTGTCATGTGCTAGGATCAAACATACAATGACAAATTGGGCAACTGCCCCCCACTTGTGTTTCCAAACCCTCCGAGCTGAGTTCCATACGTAGCATGGGGAAGGATACATAAGTAAATAGGGCTAATTTAAAATAAGTGGCTTTAAACTGTGGACACCACTGTAGTCTTTAACGCGTCGTTAAAGATGTTTTTGTCACCTTCATCTCTTAATGCTCTATCAACAATATAAGCTTGCTGGCAAAAAGCCTGTGTTTACGGCTCTTTAACAAGATCTACATCTGTAATCGGAGTGAAGGTACATGCATGCCTTGCACTGGGCATCTTCACCAGTCCAGCTCAATCCAAATACATTTGCTTGTTTTAATACTCTGTGTAGAAGTACACCTTGCACACTTCATTTCAGACAAATCATAAGGTACTCACAGTTACATGCCTTCAGCTAATGCCTACTTCCAAAAGATAGGACAAATCACTCCAGCAAAATGTGGCCCTGATGCTCTGAACAGCTTCAAACTCTGATACTAACACAGGAAGTAACCCACTAGAGAAGAAGCTTCTCCTTATGTTATAAGGCTCCAAGATAGATTAAACCAGTCATTTAAATGTGTTGAACCACAAGTAAACAGAAACCTCCTGAGGCAGCATGAGACACAGAACATAGAAAACAAAGGATGCAGCTGTACCACAACTTCTGAGTGGACTCAGTAGAGTTAAAAGAGATTTACTAGAAAGAAATTCTACAACAGAATATTCTACACCTGTTTTTAACTGAGTTAATAATGAAAGGTCATATATTTTTCCTTTAATATTGTTTCTAACAGTAAGATAAATAGCTTTAAAAACTAATGCATAGAAGGATTACTGTAAAACTACTGTCTTTGAGAAAAGCTTCTGTCTTGCTGACTAAATGTATTGGCCAAATACAGAACTCAGCTGCATGTGTTAACGGAAAAGCAGTGTATTCCACTTCTAAGTTCTGAGAGTGTGAAAGTATTAAGTAAAAAATTGCAAAAGAGACAAAAAATGTCCAGTAATTGGTTCCAGTCCTTCAGAAATTCAGGACTCAGCTACAAAAGGCATCCAGATATTAAATACGTTCAGATGAAACACAGTCTTAACTAAAACAATACATATTATCAAAAACTGTCTTCCTTCCTCCCACTGGCGTTACCATTTAAGGAAAAACTTGTATGATTCTTCGTCCTTCCCTCCTCTCTTTCTCCATCTTTCTAGAAGCAGCAAATTTTTTTGAGTAATAACAAAGCAGAAAATCTGGACTCTTGTGGACACTCACATAATTCTGCATCAAGTCTGGGTGATTTCTTTCAATGCCGTCATCCAGGATGGTGACCACAACATTCTTTCCAGTGTAACCTCTCTTCCAAGCACCTACTATATTCATATCTGATTGGCAGTGGTGGGTGTTGTCACTGCAGTGCTGGGGAGACAAGAGGAGATAAAGATGTTGGATATTGGAGATTACTGAGCAGTGAGGGGTTGAGATACTATCCTACTTATATTAACATTACCATTTAAAACAGCCCATGAACATATTGATTTGAATAGGAACTATACAACAGCAGCACCTTTATTTAGACAGAAAACAACTTAAAAAGAAATGCAAATTTTATAAAAACTGCTAGTCCTGCTTATTTCTCTTTCTGATTACAATTCATGCTAAGCAATGCAAAAGGGAAGTATTCAGCAATACTGAATTTGAAATATTTGTATCTATTTTTTTTTCAAAAAAACCAAACCATATGCAGATAGAATTAGACAAATGCCTGTACTGAAATAGTCATGGGAAAAAAAAAACCACCTTGCTTTTTGGAGCTTACATGCTGTGTACAATTTCTTGACAGAATGTTTGGAAACCAATCAAGACTCATTTCTATCTACAAAAGAAGGCTTTTGGCAGGTTTTGTGCAGTATCAGCAGGAGATGAGCCACAGTTAAGAACCTGTAATGAAAACACCACCCTGAAAACCTTGCATCTTAGGGGGTTGGATGAATTGTAGATAGTGTTGATTGAGAGGAGCCTGGGGTACAGCTTTCAGAGCAACCAAGTCCAGTGTGATGGAGAAAGGAAGTTTAGCGTACATTAAAACTGAAAGCCTCTTCCTAGACACAAATGCACCCACTTCATGTGAAGAAATCTGACTTGCCATGGCAATGAGACATGACCCTCGGGTATTTGTAATGCCCCATTAGCTACTCTCTAATCCACACGAACAGCCGTCCCCTGTGAAATTAGTTCAATGAGCCTCTCTCATCAGTACTGCCTTCCTGCAGCTCCACCAGGCTTGGACAGAGCAACAGGCAAAAAGAGAAGAAGAGGAGTACAGGGAAGGGTAAAAGCAAAAGGTGGGAGGAAGAAAAAATAAATTAAAAAATAAACTTGTATCATTGCAACAGTGGCTGTAGAGCATGCTCCAACTCATTCCCTCCCCCACTACATCGTCCTCACTTCAGCCTCACGTTGTGTCACTGTACAACTTGTAAGGAGTAAATACATTTGGACGGGTGCACTCCACCTTGACTTAGTCTCCTCCAGTCAGCACACCGAAGAACCATTAGCAATCCTATGTGCAAACTGATTCTCTACTAAATTGTAATTTTCCTCCTCCTTCTTCTCCAGTTTACCACCCAAATCAGAGGATTTAAAAGTGGTCATTTGTTATTACTAGAGGAAGATTATATTATTATACATCATATTAAGCCTCTCTCAGGGTCTTTCCCTTGTGCCTGCAAATATCTGTCTCTCTCTGTCTATCCATCCCCAACAAAGGACTTCAGGGACCAGTTCCAAGGAATGTGTAGCTTTTGTTCTCTGTATTGCTTGGAAATGCTCATGCTGCCGGCTTTATGAAATTAATTACAGTGTAAACTTGCCATCTGAATATAGTGGTTGTACACATGAGGATTTCTAATGTACAAACAAGATGGTTAAACAAATTTAATGTTTCTAGGTATGTCTGTCTTTTTCAAAATGTTACTAAATTAAGCACCAGAAAATATCTGCAGAAGTTTTTAGTATCATCCTCCACATTTTGCTAATGTGAAGACAAAAAGACAGGAAGGTGGAAGCACCAGCCTCTAGCCACAGGGTAAACCCAAGACCGAGCTACAATGGGCAATCCGGATTCCTGGCTCTAGCCTCCAGTCAGATTTACAGGGCCATTACACTGTGCCTTTATCCCCTTTTCTGAAATGCCAAATGACCCTTGGCTGATTACTTACTATCTTGTCCTCTCTTCCTAGGGGATGAGCTTGTTATTTTGCTTTCATGCCAGCAAACCACACAGGCTGAGCAAGCATATGAGTATTTTAATCCCCATTCCTTTGGATCTCTTTGGATCTCTGCCAGAAGGTAATCAGTACTTCCCTTAATGAGTCCATTGCCCTCACCTGCCTTACTTGAGTATTTGCCTTTGTGGTGGTGGCTGAAGGGGGCTTTGCTACACACATGGAGACAACCAGCAAAGACATCTCTTGCCTTACTGTGTGCTCTGATGACTCTCTCAAGATACACATGAGGTCAAATTGAAAAAGCAAGAGTAAAGCAGTCAAAACTGCAAGCTCACTCGTAACTTTAGTACACAGCATATGTAATACATGGATACAAAATGTAAAGGCAGCAAAGAAGCATCCAAATGGGAGTAGTCCAACAGCAGATGAAGGGTTCAATTATCATCATTACAATCAAAAACAATTTCGCATGTCCTATTTAGAAGAGCATCCGGGTTTTTTCACCTCTATTCTCCATTCTTCTTTCTCTTCTATTCAATTATTTACGCATTTTTTAATCTCTGTCCTGTTTCTAACCTTATTTTTCTCTACCAGTACTGTCTTTTACCACTGAAACTCCAGTTTCGTTTAATTCAACATCTGATCTAAGATTCCTGTATTTTAATTGCAAATTAGACTTTCCCCCAGATTCATGTCTGATTTTCTCCAGATAAATCAGAATGGGCATTCTCCTCTTTTAGCAGCCCGATTTGTTTTTAATCAAGAACATTTCAAATCTTGGAGTGCAATTACTTTTCAAGTACTATCTTATACAGTATATGGTATAGATATGCCACTCCACATTGAACAGCACCTAATATGCCACCTATTACTTGGCTTCACTTGTGCTCTTTCCTGTCCCCTTGGACTGGTTAGTTAACCAGTTAACTGGGACAGAGTTAATTCTCTTCACAGCAGCCAGCATGCGGCTGTTTAGGATTTGTGATGAACAGAGGTTGCATAAAAAAGGGATGTTTGCGTTATCGCTTAGCAGTGCTTACCAGAGCCAAAGCCTTTTTTTCTCTTCACATCACTCCCTCAGTGTGGGGATGGGCAAAAAGTTGGGAGGGGACACAGCTGGGACACAGGTGACCCCACCTGACCAGACAGACCATAGGATGTCATGCTCAGTACTTAGATGTGGGGGGAGAAGAGGGAAGGGGAAAATGTTCCAAGTGATGGCATTTGTCTTCCCAAGTAATTTTTACCCAATGGAGCCCTGCTTCCTGGAGATGGTTGAACACCTGGAAAATGGTGAAGGAATTCCCTGTTTTGTTTTGCTAGTGTGTGCAGCTTTAGCTTTCCCTATTAAATTGTTTTTATCTCAATGCATACATTTTCTTGCTTTTTTCTCTCTCTGATCCCACTGGTGGAAGAGTGAGCAGCTATGTGGTGCTTAGCTGCTGGATTAGGTTAAAATTCCTCTTTCCTTCAAAAAACATTTCCTGCAAGGAAATTTCCTGGGTTCCATTCTATAATTTTTCTTTAACCACGTGCTACTTCTCTACCACCAATACCAATTACATCGTCAGGTTGTTAGCAGAGGGCTGTTTTAAAATTAATTTGGAAGCACTGTCAGTTTACAGTGTTACCCAAAGAAAAAACTATTAAACATCTGTCATGATAATAAGCTTTGTTATCCAGAGTGACTGAATTTTGTATCAAGGGGCAAGTACTGAATTTTATGGTTCATTTTCAGTCTATTTTCCCTGTTCTTTCTTTTTAGAGTAAAAACAACCTTTGCCATAATCATGTACAAATACAGTGGTTGGAAGTTTTTATTAGATCTGCCAGTCTTTGAACTGTTGTTTTCCGGATTTTAAAGGAAAAAAATTGACTGTTCTACTATATTTTCTGCTTCTCAAAACAGATAAAGTAATTCAGAAATTTCCTGCATTGGTACCATGACTAGAGAACTGCATTAAATCAGCGCTATTTCAACATACATTGTTTTCATCCATTGCCTGGAGAATACCATCAAAAGGAATAAAGAAACCCTTGCCCAGTTATTTAGAGTAATTTTACTGAGATTTTAAGAGGGCATTCAAAGGATGATGCTTTTCTTTGGACTGTTTAATGTGAAAATGTTAATGATACAGTCAATGGTATTTAATAGAAACCATGTGCAAGGTGGAAAAACTTCTGAAGTACACATAGGAAGAAAGAGGGCTATTGTATGAAAAATGTCAAATATTGAACTTTTCCCATTCTTGAAATTCAACACTTATAAGCATAAAAAGACATAATATAGCTTATTCTAGATATACCTTTGATACCTTTGGACGGACATTTTGAAGCCTGCCTTTTCGCAATTAACAAAGAGATATAACATTAGAAAGATTTTCTGAAGTTTGCATGTTGCAGTCAGTATCAGACATGGGTGTGGATTCTCATAGTTATTTTGTGAAACTGTCTCTAAAATCTACCTTATGGTCATTATCATTATCTTAATATGTCTGCTGCACTAATTTTTGTAGTTGGAGTCTTGGTATATCCAGTCAGGGATCAGGAACAAAACTGAACATTTAAAGTGAAAAATCAAGAACACATCAATGATCAGAATATTTTGGAATTACAGAGATTAAAATCAAATTACAAGAACAATAACTTCTTAAACTTCTGTTCTGTCTTGCTTTGCAATGCCTATTAGTCTACAAAAACAGAGTAGAAACACAAGTTTCTAATTTTGTGACATGCAGTTTCTGGGAAATGGCATACTGTGCCCTCTGTAAGTCTTTGTGACTTCATTGCACTGCTTACTTGAGTTTTTGAGTTATGAGGAGGTCTTTGGGAAGATCTAGTCAATATCTATGGGGATATAGAGACAACATGATAATCAGAATGACACAATTTTGAATACCAATTGTGAGTTTGAAAAGTCCCGGATCTCATTTAGTGGAACAGTATCTATACTTCTGATCCCGGGAAAGCTCTGAAATACTAGACCCCAGTCAGGAATCAGAAAAGATAGACTCTGAGGATTGAAAAGAACAGCAGCAGCAACAACAACAAAGTCTGGTTTCCTTAAAGCAGCAGTGAAATAGGCTTCAGCACAGACAGAAACAAAAAGTCTGCAGTCATGTTCTCTATAGCAGGGGGTTTCGTCACCTACTAACCTGAAAGCATGGAGAGGACAGAAGTTGCACAAGATTGCTCATACAGGAAGAACAGTCAAGGACCTATGGCTTGACCTTGATCAACACAAGCAGAGAGAAAGAGGACACACAGGGCTGATTCCGACATTCTGGGGAGGTAAAGAAGTGACTATCTCGCTCTTCTGTGAAGGGAATGTATTGTGGGGCATTTGGCACTCCTAGCTTGGTCCAGGCAAATGCACAGGCAGCAAAATTCATAAGCTTTTTAATAGAAGAGACATCCTAATGTTACATTCAGCTTTCTGAGGTACAGGTTTGTGCAGTGTTTTAAGTTAAAACTTGCCAATTATTCTCTCTTTTCCTGCAAAAAAAGGAGAAACAATGTATTTTTTATTATCCTCTTCAGGTGATCCAATTTTAAAGAGGAATGAAAGAAGCAAGCAAGGTAGTAATCAAGAGAGTTGGAAAGCTAGGGTCCTTATTAAAATGTGCATCTTGTTCTGTTAAGACAATGTGATCTACTGAAATGATTTTTTGGCTCCTCCAGAGTAAGCACTTGAAAGCTACATTTTCTAAACAGACTATTAAAATAATATTTCTTTTTAAAAGTATTTCTCACTTTTTAAAAACTATTTTATCACAAAACACAGATGATCAAAGAATAATTTTTAGAAGGAGGAATACTTGCAGATCTTTTATTTTTCTCAGGCATAATCTGATACTTCGTGCATGATAAACAGCATTTGCTAACTGTATAGGAAAAGTATTTCCTTCTGAGTTACATCTTTAAATTATTTCTGATTGTTTCTGCACACTATATTTTTAAGATCTAGCAGGAGCAGGCAGAAAATATAGAGTCTGATTAGTCTCAAATACAAGATGCCTGAAGTATTATCTGACTCCCGGAGTCATGCTTTACCGAATTGTTACTTTTTTAAATCTGTATCTGTATCAAGAGAAATACTTCAAGACTGCATCATTTAAATATTTAATTCCAATTTTTATTGCTTGTGCAGCTTCAGAGGGTTTAGTTAATTTACTTTAGAGATGAATTTGATTCTTAAGCTTTACTGATTCATTAACAAAGAATACAATTAGAGGCCAATAAAGCAATAACAGACATACATTATTTTTTGCCTGTTTAAGCAATGAAGGAGAACAGAAAATCAATATGAAAGGGCTTCTTATATTCATAAGAGTTTATGGTGATTATAGGGAGACAAGAATAACTCAAAAACGTACATATATGGGTTTTTGCAGTGAAAAATAAGGCGTTCATAAATGTTATTTTTTGGCTGTGATCAAACTGCTATTCTTAACAAAAATAGAATAATTCATAATGTGTTAAATTTGTGTTCAAGACAAGTCCAGCACCTTTTCATCATTGGCACTTTTTAAAATCAATACTGGTGTTTTTTCTGTAAACTGTGTGCTGGCTTAAATACAAATTAATTTAGGAAGCCCTTTATGTCTATGTTGCACAGGCTGATGACAGTGCACCCTTTTTAGGAGTGGAAGCTCCCCCACCTCTAGGCCTTCAAACAGCTAAGTTTCTCTCCCAGCTGCAACTGCCTCTAACGTCACCTCCTCCTGCATGGGCCATAATCTGTGTCTCCATTAGGACATCTGCCTCTAGTCCTGTTTTTTTCCCACATGGTGGCAACAGGAGAGATTCCTTCAAGGCCAAGAAAGAAAAGTAGATAAAAATGCCTCATGGTTATTGTGCGTGTTCTGCCACCTCCACTAAGAGGCAAATATGAAAAGTTTCATTTAAAAACTTTTTAAAACCACTGTGAAAGGTTCACCACAATATAATAATAATAATTAATAACGACAGCAACAACAACAACAACAATAATAATAATAAATGGCATATTAGACCTGGTGCATCTTGTATATCCTTGAATCACTGCTCATGTGTCGAGAGTCATGTGCCGAAAGGTATATGTATGGGCTCTCCCTGGGAAGCATTGGGAGAAATAGAAGAACAGTATGTAGAACATCTTCGGCAGAGAGAGGAAAAAAAATAAACAATTTCCTGTGGTTACTGCCAAAAAATGCTGGAAGGACAGAAGCATGCATTGAAATATATGTCTGTATGTGGCCATATTCTCTCAAGATCACTATACAATGACTTACTGCTGCTGCTGCTGCTACTCTTGATACCACCAATACTATATAAATAGCCTACTTAGCACGAAAAGTCCAGGAAGTAGATCAAAAGTTGATGTATTTTTACTTGCCCAAAGTCCTGTGTACCAAAAAAAAAGTATGGAATTTCTTTTACTAATTAGACAGAATACGTGAAAAGAACAGCTGCTCCCTGGCCTTAGCGGCGCACCATCAAACCTGGGGATGCAGTATTCACGAAGGACAGATGATTCCTCAGAGAGACAATTCTTTCCATTTTACCATTTTATGTGGCCTTTGACTCATTTTTTTATTTGACCTCTTCTAAACCACAAAAAAGAAAGAAAAATAGGGCAGTTATACAGGAAGTCCAAAGATGCTTTTTTTCCTAATGCATCAGTTCATATAGTTGCAGTTCTCTAGTAGGATCAAATTTCTCCCTCTCTCTCTCAAGCTAGACCTGATGTTTTCATTATTTCTAAGGTAACAATTAAAGAGAGAGATGTTAAACAGTGCTTTAAAATAGTTTTCGTAAGTTTCTGAAGATTCTTGATACACTACTAAAGCCAGACTTGTCACAATTTATTTTTTAAGCTGTTTTCAAGTCAAAGACCATTACTTCTACATCAATTTTTTAAGGAGAATGGAAGAGGAAGGTGGTTTTATTTAGACTTTGAGTAAACATATGCTACAGAATTGAAATAACTGCATGGAAAGAAGGCCCTGAGCAGATGGCTTCAATTAAGCACTAACCTTCCAAGAGACTGACTGATGAGTGGGAGGAGCCTGGGGCTTACACAAATCTACTTCCTTCTCTTTCCCCTCTCTTTTCATTTCACAGTGAAAAGGGAAGAGTGGTGCTTAAGAAGAATATACTATTTTGGGATTCTGGGGATGGGCAGGGAACTGATACAGGATGGACCAGGAAACTTGTTTTTCTAAGAATGTTATAAACTTGTAGGAATGAGAGGACTTTCAAAGAAAAAGATGATGCGATGTTGACTCTGAATGCTTGTATGCAACTTTTAAGGACTCTTGCACTGCGGCAGTTTTTTTTTCTTTATGTTACGTTGTGGTCTCGTCCCTTTGATCCATGAGGCAATACCCTGGTGACATCTGGTATTAATGGCAGGATGTCCTGGGGGGAGAAGGAGGGACAGAGGGACAATGAGAGGGAGGGATGTGAGACAACAGGACTTGTTCAGGAGGCTGAAGGAAAGATACATGTCCTACTCTTTCTCAAGGAACAAAAGCAGGTAGGAAATACTGTGCACTTATAGGTCAGAATATGAAGAGAACACAATATTCCATTACTAGTAATGGAGAACGCATGTGGTGTTTCTGAGGCTTAAACTGTTTCACAGTGCATTTAGTTCAGGAATAAACATCCATGCTACTTGATACCTAGAAGTGTTTTCCCTAAGAACCATAAAAACCATCAGATTATTGTACCCTTGGTCCATTATTTGCTCTGGTATATCAGAGGTGATTATAACTTGCCAGAGGACAAACTTTAAGATCATGAAACTACTCTCTTGAGACAGAAGTACAGAAATCACTTCAGACCCTTCCTAGACAGCCTTATAAAAGTGTTTCATCTAACACTGGAAGTGCATACTGTGAAAATTCATTAATAGTAGAGGATCAGACCAAGATGAATGGCTGCTATTTTAGTTTGCCTACAGGGAACTAAGTGCTGTAGGCACCAATAGGCTTTTCACCATTTGACTGTGCTATGTTTGATTAATTCAAGGCCCACTGTGTAATAGAAGTGAAACCTGGGGAGATAAGGCCAAACCACTAGAGAGGGTGGACAGTTATATTTTGCACATGAAATCATCTGACATAAATGAGAGAATTAGCCCAGAGAAGCTAGGGAGGCCTGGGAAGGAAAAGAAAAGATTACTCAAGAACAACAAAAACCCAACAAAAATACACCAAAAGTTTTGCATAAGATAAAAAAGTATCACACAAGTATTCTTGTTACTGTCTCAGGAAATTTGACTCAGATGACTAAATTCTGAGATCTCTGCAATGCTGCAGAAGGTTAGTCCAGAGATTTATGACACAGCTGTGCATGAAAGACTGTGCAAAACAGACGGTGAATACAAAAATGTTGTCAAAATTGCAAAAGGTCTTACAGGAAATCTCAGCAGAGTGTCAGGATTCAAGCTATCTCAGAAAATACAGATATCGCACAAATATTCTGGAGAAGTCCATTTGCAAACACTGTTTTAATGGGGAACTGGACACAGACTGATGTCTATTGAGCTTTAAGGGTCTTGGGGAGCTGCTGCTGAACAAAATCCTGACTTTAGCATTAAAGACATATAGATTCCATTGATTTCAGCAGTGCTACGAAGGAACTTCTCCCAGCTGCAAAAAAAGTACTTGAATATACGGAACTAATCTGAGAGCAGAGTTTTGAATTAATACTATGGGAATGTATTCCTCTAGACAGAGAGGAATTGCTAACAACCTCAGTGTAAGCACCTTTTATGCACATCAAATGTAATTTGTCTAACAACAAATGCAGGAAAATCACATTCATGACTGTTGGCTTATACTGTGCATAGTCTCTACACTGAAATGATATCCATTCATGATCACTGTTTCACAATTTGCAGATACCTTTACAAATCCAGGAAGTCTGCAGAGAAAACACTCAAAGAAAGAACTAAAGAAAGCTATGATCAGAGCATTGTCAGAAGGAAAAAATATATACAATCAAAAGTAAACTAAAGGTACAAGTTCTTAATTTTATGACTGTTGACAATTCCTCTGTGTCCACCACTTTTTCTGGTACTACAGCTACAAAATATTCTTCATACTCATTACATTATAACACTCTCTGCATTCTCCCTTGTCATTCCTACCATCATTATCTTCCATGATTCCTGTCAGTTAGCTTTCTGATCTCAGCTGACTCTATTTTCAAATCTGAGCTATAAAAGGATCATCTTTTCCCTCTTTATTTTGTTTCTCCTACAAAGAGTCTGCTGTTTAACTGGAAATACGATTTTAAAATGAACGTGCAAAAATATGTTGCAAAGTTAGGTTCTTCCAAGTAAAAGGGGGAATTAAGAATGGAAATATAATGCTCCAGTAAAGTACTTTTTTCCAGCTGTTATCTTCTACCATGGAAACAAACCATGCTACAAAAATGTTTTTGCTGACTTAAAAACTGTAGTGAGATCTTTGGATCCATTAGAAACACAGTATGAATCTGTAAGCACTTAATAACATATCCACTCATAAGGAAGCTAACAGAAGATTTGACATATCAGTTTGTACTGTGAATCCATTATGATTCCTTAACGTACAGTTCGTTTAAGGAAACAGGACTTAGCATGTGCAATTATTAAGTCTCAAATCTAAAGAGGCTCCGCTGTTTACCTGTAGTTCAGGAAAGCTGAAACTGTTGTTATATAGCACACTCTCAAATCTGATGACAGAAAAGTTAGTGGAGTGGAAAGTACAGAGAGCAACAGAGACAGTGATCTGGATCACTTACAAAAGTGAACCTATTTAAGCAGTGTGTTTGTAATATAATTTTATATAAATCATACAAAAAGTTATGCCTGTAGGATTAAGAGTGCAAGGCTTAAAATTTGAGTCTACAGTAACCCAGTAATGGTTAAAAGGATTTAAGATGTAAGGTAGACAGTCACCTACAGCTTCACGAAATGCTCTATGAAGCTATATATTATTCTTCGATAGTTAAGCAGTGGGGTAGCAAGAAGTGGGTTAAGACACTTTTCTTAATGACAGCAATGATGCTGCTTCTGGAATTATACATGCATGTGCCTAGTACTGAAGTTTTACAGAGTATGTTACTGGAGAATGAACACCGAGTTGTTGCTTGTTTTCTTACTGCTTATTGTCTGAAATAAGTGGTGTAAACAAAATTTACAGTGATTCTTTTATCTGAGAGGGTGACAACATGACTTGATTGCAGCATGCAATTTAACACGATTATATTTTTGAAGGGGGAATATTTGTTTAATCTATGGCCTAACAAGATAAGTACAGAGCAAGATAAACATGCAGCTACAAGGCATAAGATTTTTAATCATCAAGACAATGCTCAATCAAACCAAAGAAGAATTAACCAAAGAAGTTCAGATCCTGATGCAGATTTCCGTAAGACTAAAGCAGCTCTGTGTCAGGAACTCCACTTCAGCCTCAGTAAGAAGTATGATATGGGAGAACTAAGCTTTTTTCCTGCCATTTAACTATCTTCAAATAATTTGAGAGGAAGCTTCAGGTGCGTGCTGGCTTACAGATAAGCATATAATGAATAACTCCACTCTAAACACACACAGAAACATTAATTACTATGACTAAATATCAATTAAATATGCTAAGCAAAAATGTCAAAAGTCAGCTAGATGATTTTAAAGGTCATCTAGTCCAACTGTTCTGCAATGAGAAGGAATTTAATCACCATGTCTTTGGAGAGACAGCAGGCCACTCAAATGAACCTGTCTGTTCACAGATGAGTAGCTGTGGAGATCTAAGCCCAGAATTACCATGAAACATTCAAATGAGGGGATGTTTTGTACTTTTTCCCCTTTTGACATCCTGTAGGAATGAGGGCTGCAGCTATGAGATATGCCATGAGATGTGTGGCTAAGAGCATGATGGCCTGCTGATGGAGTGATGGGTTATCAGGTGGAGAATGACCCCTAATGCTGCAATCAGCAAGGTGGAAAAGGGACTGGTGCTAAGTTGTCACCTGTTCTGCTCCACCTTTGCACAAGACCCATAGTTTATAATCTCTGAGCTACTCTCGATATCTCATTTACATAAAAAGTGGCTGCCCATCACCACCATTTATGATGTAAATTACAGAATATTTGACTACAGTCTCACCTTCACTACTCCCAAAAGTATAAACTGGCATTTGAAATCCTCTAGGGCAGAGAATGAGAATTCAACCACCTTTGCAGAAAAGTGAATGGGCTTGCTCATCTCCCAAAAGCAGGGGCACCTCTTTGGTTAAGTTTTGCACCTCCAGCTGAGTTGGAATATACTCAGGAATACTTATACATAGTACTGTACATGTAGTACAGGTACAAAGTACACTTATATTTTGCAGGTCTAGTGAACTCATCACTGGCAATCTAAAAGCATCTATAATTTGTTGCTCCAATAAACTGCACCATTGGTGAATCTATGTTTCTGAAAGTTCCTACTGAAGTTCACCAGACTTACAGCATCACAATGATTAATTTCACTATTCGTGAATTTGCTCATGAAAGTTCTTACTGAACTCTACCAGAATTACACTGCTGAACTGATTTTAATCAGAAATGAGGCCCACCCACATCCAGCTCTTCTGATTTCTGAAAACTAGCTGGAAAGCAATGGTGTTTATTTTACGCCAAAGTTAATGCAACACATCTACATTTAAGAGTGGGTGACAACATTTTCGAAAAGGAGTTGAATAAAATTTTGAAAAAATGCTTTTAATTACCTCTGGAGCAAAATTTCAGAAGTTTTAGTTCATAAGCATCACTACTTAGATATGGATTGTTTTAAAACAGAAAAATATGAGTTTGTGTGGTTGCTCTGCTATTGGTATGAACTTTTAAGGAAAAAAAAATTTCTAAAAAGAGCAAGAAGAAAGCTGGTTTCATTTTATAACTTTGCTGTTGTGTAATATAAATACGGCTTTTATATTAATTGAACTGAAGATCCATTTCAGTCTTGTTATAGACACTCTCATCGATTCCTCTAGAGACTGAGGATTTGACATAAAACAATCCACAAAACCAACAAATGTAATGACAGGCTTATTAAAACACAAAATTTTGGGCCAATTAGCAGCCAATTAATATTGGCTTGGAAGACACTGAGAAAAATCAACAGAACTTTAAAGTACACATTAAGTTTAGGTATACACTCAAATCTATCCTTGATCTGCAAGGCATTCAGGTGGATGCCTAATTCCAGTGAGGTGCATGGGATCTGACCACAAGCCTGTATACTTTGTTGCACATTATCTCACTAACAACACCATTACAGGTAGAACTTTATTATTAAAGATCTCTTTTTTCATTCTTACAAACAGCCAAAACAGCTGTTCTTTTCCTCCTGTTTAGCCACTTTAACCTATTATCCTCTGACTTACAGATGCCAGGATTTAACATGGATGCAATACTCTAAATGAGAACTTTTCAATCCACAGTAAGTACTTTTCTTCTTGCCTCTCCCAACACAAGACATAAATCAAATGAACAACTGCATGCAGTGTGATTAGAATCTTCTTGCCACCAAAAGGAGAAATTAGGAAAATCTGCCTACTACTGTCATTACCTGCATTCCTTCTAATTGAATTTTCCTATATGAATCCATTTCCTGGCAGTATCCCTACTGACAAATGCTTACAAGAAAAATAACTTAGAATAACTGGTAAGTTAAAATTTTATTTATTTTTTTTTAAATTCAAACACATATACAGACATGTAAATTGTCCCTGTCCTTCCCCATAGAACATGACTGCATCAGGAGACCTCTGCTGCTTGGTGCCTGCCTGGAGGCAACATGGGTCATAACCTCTGTTCCATTCACACTCACACTCACGTGCAGAACTTTTACATGCCAGGAGGTGAGAAGAGATGCATCGCTGAGCCATCATTTGACTTCTCCTGTTAGACCATGGGACAACTCTTGTGTGTGAATTTTTCAAACATTGAGACCACTGAAGATTTTTTCTTGGCCTTCGTATAGTAACAAACCAACCTTAAAAAGTAGGTTTGGCCACCCATGTACATTAATTCAGAAGAATAAATGCTGAATTAGTCCTCAGAATGTGTCAGTGGTTACAGTTTACACAATGTACAATATGGTCTTCGGCTATCACTGTGTTTGAAGTCCCAAACAAGATCAAAGCTGCTTCACACAGTGAGGTCAATACTTGAAACTTTTGAATACTGGTGAAGCAGCAACAGCCAGACAGTGAAAGCAGATCACATCTCATGCCCAGTGTGAGTGGGTTTAAAAGGCAGGAACCTTTCAGAACTTAGTTCTCTCTCATTGGTCAGTATGAATGACAACAAGTCAATCTTATGGTGTGTTTGGGCAAACATTTTCAAAGGACAGGCACAAAGTAGAATAAAGCTTTCACTTTCAGAATACTTTTATCCTCTTATGTAGCATTTCATCACCAATTTGGAGTGGGAGCAGGTGGAAATCGCAGGAGGCAATGTTTTAAAAGGGACAACCATGTGAGAGTAGCAAATACATCTAATAATTAAATCAAAACTAAGAGGATAGCTACCATAAACTGAGGGTCAAGATCCTCAAGAAAGCTGGACCAATCTAACTCCTCAGTGTTGTTAGTGAATTCGATCCATCCTCCTTTAGTCTATTATTTTGAGGTTGCTGTTGGTGTTTTTTCTTTGGTTGGTTGGGGTTTTTTTGTTTGCTTGTTTGTTTGTAGTTTTTCTTTGTAGTTCAGGTAGTAATAAGAGATGATGCAAAGGATGGGGACAGGATTGAGGAGCTAGGGGCAAAGATACTGTAGGTGGTAGGATGTGAACACAGAGCCTCAAGGTTTTGTGGTGTCTTGGGAAACTTCATCATCAGAAAAGGGTCTTGATTCTTCAACACAAATTCAGTGGTCTACAAGAATTTAGATTTTTTTTCAGAATCATGTTTTCTGTAAGCAGACTGACTCCTTACCAAGATGTAAGGGCTGTAACACTAAGTAGGCTATATTAATTTCTTTATCTGCACTTCAATTCATGTGTAGATGAGGTCCTAGTTAATAAATGGTATGTGGATTTCAGTGTTTCAGCAGCTGGTGTAACATAAAGCCCATCCAAACATTGTATGTGAAAGCTTGCACTTAACAAACCTTCCCAAACAGCTTATTTTCAGCCAGACCAGGAGACTTATAATGAGAAAAAGTGATTCAAACTTAAACCAGGCTATGGAAGAGTTTTTGTAACTTCAGAAATGCTTTTTCTTTGCTTAACTTCTCTTTTTTTTTTTTTTTTCCCTAAATGGGATTTCTGGCTCCAGATGCAATTGTATGACTAGGAGCTGGTATTCATAAAACATAATCAGCAGTTTTTTACTCCCAAGCAGTAACTTACTTGTTTATTAATAAACTGTCTTGTCCAAAAGACACAGGAGAGGGAAAACCCTGCTATACACTTTATACTTAGTCTATCATATATATGCCTCTCATTAAGCCACTGTGCTTATACTACAAGGGTTTAATATAGTTTCAAACTGTTTTCAAAACTGGAAATAACTTGCTTTGTTCTGTTAGAAATTCACAAAAAAATCAATGAGGACAGGAAATTAAATGCTTAAATGGCATGCTACTCATGATTTAGTGAACTCTATTGCTATATAAGAAAGTACAGAAAAGTAGTATCAATACCTTAAACGATTCACACTTCCATCTCTCGGGGATATCTGAGGCTCTTCACTCCCACACACTTTCTCTCCCTGACCACGTTTTTCTGCTGTTAGCTGGAAATGAGCTCATTTTGAAACAACTAGTTCTGCAGAATTTATAATCTTCGCAGCAAAAGAGCAAGCACAGCTGTTACCTATAATGCTCCACACCTTAGAATTGGAATATTTTCCAAAAAGCTTTACCTGCCTCTCCTTGAGGAGACTTGAGGTGTTGTGCTGTCAAAGTCTCCTGTTCAAAATGCTCACTTAATTTATTTAAGGTAATTTTCATCAAAACAGTATTTAGAAGTCATGCAGATGTGCAAACACTTGCTGGACTTCTCTCTAAAATGGCACTGATAGACTTTGCTGTACTGTTAGTCTCCCCGACTATCTGCTCCTTGTTTGTTGAGAAGAAAATCCTATCCACAGGGCTTGAGCCGCAGATGTAATGCACAGCAGAGATTTCATTATATCAGAATTATCTACAAGTAATGGCAAGGATGACCTGCATTTAATGAAGTAGTGCAGAGCACACGTTACTGAAGTGTCTGTCCTCACTGCATTTGCTTCTTCTGTTGTTCGGGGCGAATTTTGCATGTGTTTTGTGGTTTTAAAACATGGATAAAAAAGAAGCACGAGTTAATGTTAAAAAAGAGCTGGTAATTTTAGTCACAACATTTGCTCATGTGATATACAGGAAGACACAACTGACCATAGATGCAGGAATCTGGAAAGCTGGAGTTTTGATGACCTCATTCTATGGGGTCTATACGGCATCTGTCTTCATTTAAAAGGGGCATATTGATTTTTAACAACCAGTACAAGACCTAACACCCTAGAGCTAAATAGTGTTCTCCAATTTCTTCTTTGACACAGATCAAGCTCTCCTCAAAGAATCATGGACTATCTCAAGTTGGAAGGAACCCACAAGGATCATTAAATTCAACTTCCTGCGCCTCACAATAGTACCTAAAACTAAATTATATGACTTAAAGCATTATCCAAACTCTCCTTTATCCTATGTACTGAATGGTTAGGAAACTGCCCTACACTTGGCATAACACTGAATTTTTGCCTCCTGACTGGGAAGTAATATAGTAACTGTTTGTGTCAGAAATTCCTATAAGTCCCATAGGTTATGAGTATGCTTCTGATGAGGGCAAACTGAACATGTCACACTAGTTCATTCCTTATCAATCAGATCACAAGACAGGCAAGCCTCAGAATAATTCTGCACTGTAGCTGTGTACTTTTGGTCATTTTGGCATTCCTGATATTTATACAGTGTTCTTGAGGTGAAAAAATGTATAGTTAAGTAGATACAATACATTTCCCAGTATATATTTCCTAGAGATAATACCTTATCTAAGAGATATAATACATTTGCTGAAGTATCTGCAATTTTAGTATGTAAACAACAGCTAAACAATACATAAAGTGAGTGTTTGGACAAATCAGTATTTTTTCTGTTAATTAAATTACCTCTCCTTTTTTATCAGTAAACTAATACAGTATTCATGGCATAAGAAACTGTTTTGCTATTTGACATTACTTGATTTTGATTTTTAAAAATCTGAAAAGTGGATAGTTAACTAAGCAGTTGCTCTTGAAAACTGCTCTTAGAAAGCAATGATTCCTCCTCCTCTGTAAAAAGGAAAAACGTACTTCCAGGTAATTATGTACCTCTGTATATACATTAATGGTTTTCCTGCTAAAGTCCAATGTAAGATAAAAACTGAAATATACTAGACTGTGCCACAGTACAACATAGAAAAACTAACGGCAGATATTTATCAAATGTCATTAGAAATTCAGCAAAGATTTTGAGGCATTATCATTTCCTTACTAACTGCAAAAACTATTCAGAAAACGGCAGTGCAGGAAAACACTATACTGTACACAAATGATATTTCACAAAGAACATTATACAGACAAGTACCTACAGTTTCTTAATGTGACTCAGTTGCTGTCCAAAAAAAAAATCCTTTTTAAATAAATTCTGTAAAGATAAAAGTGGGTACTCTGCCTCAGAAGATACAATCACGGTAGCAAGTAGGCAGAAGAACGTGTGCTTTTGCTATATGATTTATTACCAAATCTTTGACACACACGAAAAAGCTCTCCCAAAGCAAGCATGGAAATTATTTTAGTATGGCTTCTTCTTGCTTCAGTGAAAATGCTGGCACAACTCCCAAATGGTGCTGGCTTCCATTTTGTGTCTTCTGGGCACTTCTAGGTGTGCTTATCTAGAAGCCAGAACTGAATGTCCCAAAGGAACAGAGCAAGAAGCCTACGTGGTCAGTCTGTCTTCAAACTATTTGCTGATCTTGCTAAACTATCTTCATTAATGACCTCTTTTCAGTAGGCATGGATAAATCCACTTCTACAGGCTTTTGATTACTTAAAGTATGCTGTTGTCTTCCAAAAGGAAATTCCATTTAGGTCAAATTGTGTATTACTTGACCTCATGTTATTGTTCTACCTTGTCCACAGAGAACAACAAAACATGTGTTTCCACACGCAGATTCACAAGGTAATGTTTTGATAGACAGAGTGGTTCTTTCTAGCAGCACTTCTGCTGAAGTTAAGTCACAGATCATCTTCTCAACTTTGTAGAACACCAAAAGCTTGAGCTTCTCATGCAGTAAAACACAAAAATATGAAAGCGCATGCAACAACCAAACCAAGTTACACAATACGCAAAACACTTTCAAGCATGCCATGCCACCTCAGAAAGAACAACGATTTGGCTTCCACTGTACAAATGAAAGAACAATTCTTGGGAGAACAATAAAAAGAGAATGAGGTTTTTCTTAGCTGTCAAACAAATTTTTAGGAGATCGTAAAGGAGAGTGACACGTATTCATTTGCTGTGGTGTTAGTATATGGCAGGTGAAATTCTATCTTGAATTCTGCCTCCCCGTACCTGGGCCGGCACTCAGATCTACTGCGACCTCTTCCTTCTTCCTTTGCCTCTTTCCAGCCCATCTCATCAGGCTCCTGTCACTCCTTCCTGTGTCCCTGTCTCCTTTCACAGTCCCACTCACCATAAATGACCTCATTAATGGCAAGGCCAGGGACGTAAAATCTTTCTGTCTGCTCTGCCACTTGCTTGAATTGGGAGGAGAGGCACAACGCAAGCCAACTCCCTACAGATCTCGTCAGTGGCATACAGGAGGCAACTCACCTGTCTAACTCGTCACCTCCACCTTATTTCATGGCTACAGGACCTTAGGAAACTCACATTACTCACTCCTGATAAAGGTTTTTTAGTCCCATTCTGGCTGCCAGCCAGAGTCAACTATACTGTGTCAAAGCAGAAGGGTCTGTCCCTCCCTGTGAATGCTTGTATAGCTCACCTGGGAACTCAGAGCTGTAACTGGAGAGCGCTATGTAGCATACTGGAGGAATTTTCTGAACAAACGAAGTAAGCTGGGTTCACCAGACACTTCACTGAAGCTCAAAGCAATGCTTGCTTCACAGTCCTCACTGAAAGTGAAAAGTAAGCAATTCTTCCTGTGTTTTGGTTTCACCATCAGAGCTCAAGGCAGCCAGCCCTAAATGCAAGTAATTTAGTACACACCAGCTGGCGTGGATTGCTCTCAATTGCAGTATAAATTATATTTCACCTGCCTATATCAGAAATCTTACAGTGCAAATATACCAATAAATGTGATGATTGATGACCAATAAATACTAACTGATGAGGCTTCTCAGCAAATCTTTTATCCTCAATAGATTTCTAAAAACCTCAGTACATCATTCTATATCTACAATTGTGAAACAATATTATATAGCTGTTTCATCCAAGAAATTACTTTAGTATTATTCACCAAGAAATCGGTAAATGTTCCTTTCCACTATGGCTCAGTCACAGGGTTTTATTGTGCCTTGCTGGCACTGCTGTAATCCTCTTCCACCTTGAACGCCCTAAAACACCTTGCATTTGTGGATCTGCTTGTCCTTTCAGTCCAGTTTTGGAAATCAGGAATGCTTTGTGAAAAGCCCACAGAACAAGGTCCTATAACCAGCTGGAGAAACAGCACAGCCAGGCATCGTATGTTTTCTTACGTTTACTGATTTCTATTCAAGTATGTTTTCAGAAGTTTTTTTTTTTTAATTAATGATTTCATTATGCTTATCGAATATGTTTTTTCTTATTTTTAAAAAATGTAAAAAACCCACCCAGTGGGTCTCATCATCATAGCAGAGCTAAATTACAGCTACAGAAAGCCGTGCCTCTGTGCCTGTGTGATTCCGGTTTCAGCCTACCACTACAAAGCTCTTCTTGAAGTGGGGAACAGAAAGAAATGGTCAACAACAGTACTCTGACTGATCTACTAAAGTTAGTTCTATTAACCACAACTTCACACTTATTTCTATTTTTTAAAATATATTTACTTCCTCTTGTTTTTAAGATATATGTATATATATTAATATATTTGCTTTCTACAGTTTTTCTATGCAGGCAAGATAAGAAAACTAATTTAAACAATCGGCAGGTACAGGTGAAATTCATTAGGCACCAAGTCACCTCAGTCATTCTGAAGACACTGTTCATTGTTAGCGCAAGTTAAGCAAAATAAAAAATACAGAACAGCTGACTTCAACCTCTTTCAGCCAAAATCAGCAAACTGATTGTATATAATTCATCCAGTTATTGGCTAACAGGTTATTTTGTTATTTTGTCAACATCAGTGGCAGAGAAGAAATTTATTAGATTTAACATGATGGTACAAAGGTAGCTGAGCTCTGGGAATGGCGTACAGGACTTAGCTCTCTTCTGACTCAGAATTTTGAAGATGATGTTAACTAGGGATTTCCTTTTATCTTTGCTATCCATTCGTTCTGAGCAAACTGGACCTGATTCTGTAGGTCAGATTTGAATAACAGTTGGATCGGTAAAGTTTCATATGCTAATTAGTCTATAAAAATATTCTATTTTACTCTTAAGCACAGATGCCTCAGGATTCAGAAGTTATGCTCAAGAAGTTGCGTTTTTTCCAACTTTCCTTGCTTTGAGGGAGGGAAGATGGAAGAAAATCACCTTTTCTTTCTTTTAAACTCTGTGACGGCTCAAAAGAGAAAGAAGGCCTGATTCCCTCTTGTAACTTCTTGCCATGGATATCACACAAACAAAAATGCATTACTTCTAGCCTAGAAAACTGAAATTACAGAAAGTGGTACTTCTGAAGAAAAAGCTTGGAGAGGAAAAACATTAATCAGATATGGCTTGACTAAGTCTTTGAATAAAAGTACTTCTGTCAACAATCTGAACTGCATTTATGGCCTTGTTAGAAACTGCCAGTTCAGTGGGCAAAGGTATCAATCTTAGCCCACAATGAAGTTACTTATTAATCGAAATGCAAGTCTCTATATGATAGTTTACTTATTACCTTCTCCAGAAATGACTCAAGAGTAATTTCTTATTACCCTTATTACTTTCTCAACAACATGTGTACAGCCAGGAACCTAAAAACCTCTTCCAGCATAGCAATGACTGAAACCATTAACCAACCTTGAACTCATTTTTTTCCCTTCACCTTATAAAGCTAAGAAAGATTAACAAAAGCAGCTATGGAAACAATCACAAACACAGTATGCACAGAAGATATCTGGTAACGTCCCAAGTCAGTCCTAAAGTCACCCCATCCACATATTTTTAGCTATTGTCTCTGATGAAATAGCATGGTCACTAATACTTTACTGATCTCTTTCAACAAAATGTTATCAAACCACTACCACTAAAGATGTTGCAAATACATGGACTTAATCAGTGGATGTAAGTGCAATCAGCCCAGAACAGTCCCTTCCCAGAGAGTCTGAAGGTGAGGATTTTCTTCCACTGGAACAGAAATGAGTAATTTTGAAAGTTGTGCAAAACAAACAGTGAAGTCCATTTGATGCTCTAAAGTCTCTTCTGTGTTAGACTGGCAGCTGTGGGGCAGCTGCGAGGTAGTGTGGCTAGACAACATGACTGGTTTATAAATAGAGACTGCTACCCTTCTGACCAAATTAGAGGCAACTGCTACAGGCATCTATTATCAGAGCACCTCTCCTGTGAGGAAAGACTGAGAGTACTGAGGTTGTTTATCCTGGAGAAGAGAAGTCTCCAGGGAGACCTTACTGCAGCCTTTCAATATTTGTAGGGGCATCATTAAGAAAAATGAGAACAAACCTTTTAGCAGCACCTGTTGCTATAAGACAAGGGGCAACAGTTTTAAACCTAAAGAAGTTTGATTCAGGTTGGATATAAGGAAGAAATTTTTTACAAGGAGAGTTGTGAAATGCTGGACCAGGTTATCCAGAGATGTGGTAGGTGCCCTATTCCTGTAAACATTCAAGATCAGGTCAAATGGGGCTCTGAGCAACTTGATCTAATTGAAGATCTTCCTGCTCATTGAAAGGTGTGTTGAACTAGAAGGCCTTCAAAGGTCTCTTTCGTCCCAAACCATTCCATAATTCTAAAATTTTCACCTGGCAAAAGTGATGATATTTTTAAAAACATCATGAGTACAAAGTTTCACTCCAGGCTTTAACTGTGACTACCAGGCCAAAAAAAAAGGTGTTTTTCAGAAAAAACAAAACTTCTATCAGACAGGAAACAGCATAAACAATCCATTTATTTCAACAATGAAATTGTTCATTATTAAAAATAGTGTAATTATAACACTGAATTGTCAGTCTTGGTGGCTTTCTCCTGCTTCAGGACAAAATACATTTTTGTTGGGGACAGTGAATTAGGCATTAAATACAAGTAGGTTCTCACAACTTGTGGCTAAGTTCCTTCCACTCTCATTGCTGAAAGCTTATCCTCAAACAAGTAAATCCCAAGACACCTCACAACAGGAAGAATTAATGAATGAATGCATCAATAAATGCTTCTACTGCAGAGCTCTCCACAAATTCTTTGTAATGCTTCTAAGGAGTTTACAGACCTTTATTAGCTACATAAAAGTCCCCAAATTTGCTTTTCCTGAACATAGTCTTCCACCCCTTTTTCAAAATATCAAACCAGACAGCTAAACATTAGCATGAAACAGAGTCGATGACCCTGTATGTACTTACCATGTACCACATGCTTGGCCACTTGGGATCATTGAAATAAGTGGATTGTGTACCACCAGGTTTATAATCCCTCTTTATCCTTCTTTTAACCACCTGCTGTTGTATCCACTCCACCTGCCAACCAGAAAAACATATGGAAAGTGTTACGGTTCTGTGGAGATTATCAAGAATGTGCAAAAACTTGGGATCCTTCTCATTATCATACTCCAAGGCATATTTCATGTTAAAGAGTTCATTTTGGCAGTAGAAATCATGCAGCTCACGTTGACATACAGTTCACTAAGGAATACATTCAATTTAGCTAGTGTTACAAATCTACCTGAACAATTACTTAAATACCCTGCTAGAAGGACTTCATTAGGCATCATCTTTTAAATACTATTACTTTACTATTTATCAGACTTATTCTTCTTTTGAATTTATAAAAACTCATACACAAAATACAACAGCATATTGCAAGGAGGAATTAACTGAATTTCTAAAAGGGTGGGTTTGTTTTTATTTTTATCTTCCTGTTCTGGAAAACAAGAACATTAAAAAATAAATTCAAAAGTTTTGCTTGATCAATATCTAAATCACCTTCACCACTTGGAGAGGACAAAAACTCCAAAACTAAACTTTACTTTAGCTAAAGCGACTCTTTGTCAAGAGTTTCTCAGAGAGGCACTCTGGAACTTCATTTCATACTAAGCACTACCCTGGGACAAATAGCAGGATACTAAGCAACAGCTCTAATTAAAACAAACACAAAAATGGGCTTGAAACAGGAAAAGAAATATAAGGGTTAAAAATTCAATTCTGAAAGTTATTTTTGTCTGTCTGACACCTCTTCAAAGATTCATGACACATCCAAAGAAAGGCGACACCAAAAGTGACATCAACCTCAGAGCAGAGCGGACTCTGCAGCTATTTCTGCATCAGCTATTCTAAATAGAAGCTAGTTTCAATAAATGTAAATACTATGAACTAACCACAGAAAAATCCCTCGTTATATTTACACACATCCAGCAGCTTAAATTTCTACTGAATTGTTTCAAGGGATATCACCCCAAGACACTATAAAAATTCAATTCATCTCTCTCCAAGCAAGACAGCCATCTTCTCCTAGCAGCCAACTCTGCACCTTTTATTTGTGCTGCTTATGAATATCTGTGTATGCACAGAAACATACAAATATATCAAAGAAGTTACTTTCAGCTCACATATTTCTTTGTCACTAGTCAGATCAGAGACGGTATTAACATCTTCCCTTAGCAGGCTAATCTCTCTTAGCAGGCATTCACAACACAACTTCAAATCCTTAGACAGACATACCATACCACTCTGGCCTCTACTTCTTGGTCAGAAAAAAATGCAGGAAGACATCTGTGAATTTGTCCAGAGAGGATTCCTAGGACAGTCCTTAGAGAGGCTGGCAAGGCTTCACGGTTTTCTTCATAAGGAAGAAATGAAATTTTCTCCTTCCAACAACTAACTTCAGAATCAAAAGTATTCTTCTAGAGGCTAAATTATGCAGTCCAAGACTATCAGGTAGTGCTGACACTAAAACCCATTTCTCTGTTAAATCTTCTAGGAACAGAAGTTGCTTTCTGGTTCTATGAGAGCGGAGAAATTTGACAAGTGTGCCTTTCTCTCTTGCTTATTGTCTCCTCTCCCACTAGAGTCTGAAATCCCTCACGAGAAGGCAAGAGCTAACTGCTCCCTTCAGATCTGACTGGATCCAGGTGTCCTTCCTGTGCAGGAGGTGATGGGTAATCAGTCTTAGGCCTTTTGGTGTAATAAACAGGAGGCCTGTAAGATACACAAAGCATATCTGGGCAAAGGCCAAAGAAAGGAAAGTCAAAAGACTTTGGTAAGCACTAAGCCTAATGACTGCTTTAAACTGGGAAAAACAAGGCTCTCAAAAACTAGCTCTCTCCTCCATGAAAAGACTGATTTTTAATTGAATAATGAACCCTATTCTCTTGACCTTTGCTGCTAATATATGCTTTCTTTTCCAGACCCTCACAACAGAAGCTTGTTATCCTTCAAAGCTTCTTTTCTTGCGGCTAGCCCATACTTCCCAACACATCACAAACCAAGAGACTGGCATCCTATGTACTGTTTGGTCTCTGACTCCCCACCTGCCTGGACTGCCACAGACCATGCACCTCTCTTCTGCTATTACTACTATTTAGCAGTCATTAACAAAAAAGCTTTAACAGGTCTGAAAAAGCAACCATGGCTTTCAGGGCTTATACAGATCCACTTTCCAAGTCTTCTTATGAGATTTGGGTCTCAGTGCTAGAAACATGTTTCACCGAGTGAAGGGTCTCAAGTTTCTATGCTGCAAGAATATTTACTATTATCTTGACTTGACCTTTGCTGAAGGGATTAACCACATGAGTGTGTTAACCATGCTCACAAAGTTGTTTAAGTCAACAAATTTCAACACTTCACAGGCCAAAAGCACACAGAGCACACCATGCCATGCTTGGTAACTCACTCCTATCTTGAGTCTTCAGGGAGGAATTAAACATGCCTACCATCAACACAATCTGAGGATTTGATAGTGTTGCAAAAGGGTCCACAAAGACAAACCAAGGACACAGACTCAGCAGAAGAAGATTAAACCTTCTACCACTACTACCTCTAGTTTAGATGCATGAACATTAATGAAAGAACTCACCAACACTACTATTGCCTAGAGGAGCCATAAATCAGAGACTCAGGGTATCTAATTTGGCATTAGGGACTCCTGTGCGTCAAGGCTTCTACAGGAACTACAATTAGCAGCTGTGAGGATTTTTGGAAAACACCTTTCTCTTGTTAATGGAGCCAAAGAAGTAAAACATATTCCTGGAGCCTATGCAACACACAAGTTTAAGCAGAACTTCAGCAACCTAATACCACTTCTATATGGATAAAATGAAAGGAGTTTTCCTGGCTAGACAAACTCTTTGCCAAACTCTTTACTTCACTGTGACACTTTGTCTCCATTGATTACCGCCTATTCAGCTACAAATATCTGTTGATCAATAAAAAGATTTGAATATAAAGGCAGCATAGTACTGGTGGAGACTAATGCATGCATATATCGCTGCCTCAAAAAAAAGCTCAATTAATTTCTTTTCTCCATTTCCTTTATTTCAGACAAGATACGGAGAATATTATCAGTTACTTAGTCCAAGCAATCATAAACACTGCAGCTCTGCACACTTCCAGTTTATTGGAACATACATAATTTGACACATAAAGAATTTTCAATATAAGTATATGCATGTATTTGTACAAGAGTTTATACCAACTGAGCTAGTCTGCAAGCCTGCAGTATAGTAGATGGTTATATTTTAGTGAGATACAGGTAAATATTATTTTGTATCTTATCTAGCACCTTCTAACAAAAGACTGTCTGCTGCAGGGTATGCCCCTATTACATGCTGGACGTTGCCCATAATTCCTATTTCCTTAGCTCCTAGCAAAATTCGGGAAAACATACAAAAAAGTAATTTTGCAGAAGGGCTGTGCAGCTTGCATGGTCAGACTCAAACCCACTTCTTGTCTTCCCACAAGACTTAATGATAATTTTATGTATGCACAGAATTGCTCTAAGTATATTAGCAGTTTTATTTCATACAAATGCAGATGTGGGTAAATGGGACATTTGCCTAAGTATGCATATGGAAAGATAGTGCAGGTAGCTCTTTAATGATGGAATGCAAGCGTCTAGATGGAATAGACTAGCCTCATATAGAATATTTCAGCTGTAAGGGAGCTACAATGGTCATCTAGTCCAACTGCCTGATCAATTCAGGGATGAACAAAAGTTAAAGCACAGTATTGAGGGCCTTGTCCAAATGTGTCTTTAACAGTGACAGGCCTGGGGCATCAACCACCCCTCTAGGAAGACGGATCTCTTTGACCAACCTCTCGGTAAAAAAATTCCTGAAGTCCAGTGTGAACTTCCCCTGACGCAACTCTGAACTATTCCCACATGTCCCACCACTGGATACCAGGAAGAAGAGATCAGCGCCTCTCTCTCCGTCCCCTCCTCAGGAAGCTGTAGAGGGCAATGAGGTTGCTTCTCAGTCTCCTTTTCTTCAAACTAGACAAACCTGGTGTAAAACATTAGGACTCATGTTGTACTGTACAAACAACCACATCAGTGAAAGGGGGAAGTCAAACTGACCACTCTCAGTCAGTGACCGTGCACTGCTATGAGTGAGACAATGCAGGATACTAGACAGAGTAACTTAAAACATGCCGATGTGCCCGATCACAGTCTTACTTCTGGCTTTGCCTGGAAGACTTTTAGCAAATCCCTGATGATCAATTGTTGATTAATCTGCTGATTAATTGTTTTTATTCTCACGTTAAATTGATACAACCTTTTAGAACTTAATTTAAAACATCACTAGAAGACAATTTACTCATCTGGTAAGTCAATGCATACAATTTTGTTTACAGAAAATATCACTGCTACTTAAATAGAATCGTTGACACTGTATAATCACTAGGTTATATTAATGAAAACAAGGTCATGACTTGGAAGTTATTTTAGTATTGTGACACATATTATCTTTGAGTATTTTACAGGTATTCATCCACAAGTTATTGTAGAATGCCTGGTATATTTTGGATTTGTTTGATTCTGTATGAAAGGAGCTCATTTGTATAAAAAGAATATTTCTGGAGTAATTAATTATACAGATTCTCATTTCTTGCCAAAAAGTGAGCCTATGCAAACAATGAAGTTCATTTTAACTTTTCCATAAAGTCACACTAAAAAAGACATTTTCCCATTGACCTCAGACTCAAAAGTTCCATTTCCTGAGTGTCTAGAAATCAAAGCCAAGACAGACTGAAGACCAAACTACTTTTAAAAATCACAATTTTCAGTCTCCTCAATTCAGGACTCACAGCATTGTTCTGTGCATGATGCAGTTCTTCTTCACAGACCTGCATGGAATACTGCTATGGCAATAAAAGCTGCTCTGAGCTAATTCAAGCACTCTTTTTCTCTCTTTAAGTGCTACAATTTGAAATAAAACATTATCTCTGTGTGAATCAAAACTACTTTCTACCATTTTCAGCCTCATTGATTCCACAGAATTCCTGGGAAAGAAGCCCCATGTAGGTATGCTGCAGTAAGATCTCCCTCACCCAGTGTTATAAACTGTGAAAATAAAAAGCTTGATAAATGAAAAAAAAATTACACACTGGAAAAAAACCCCACCAGTTAATCAAAGCAGCATGATTTTTAACATAAAACACTGTTTTGAAAATGAATTTTTTCAAATATACATGAGAGGGTCTGCTTGAATAAACATTTCAAAATTATTAAAAATGCGTCAACTCCAATATGTGAAAATGCCATTACTATACAGCAGAAGTTACAGGCAAGCTGAAGGCGTAATCCTTTCCATTTTGAGAAAAACATGCTTGGGGTAAAAAAATTTTCTGACTCTGAAGTTAGAAATTTCATACCAGAATCTGTGACTTTTACGACAAAATTAAATGTGAAGGTGTGGGTCTGCAGTCTGTAAAGAAGAGATCCTGAAGGTGCCACTCCTAACTGAAACTGTAACTGTAACCCTTGTACTACCTCATTCACCTCCATCTGTCCTACGTCTGTAAGAAGAAATTGGAAATTCCTTCTCAGATAACAAGAGAACAGGTGCCACAGGAACACTACAGCTTAAAGAGAAAAAGAGAGAGAAAACCTAGACAAGGGACTTGGAAGATAATGCCCAGCAAACAGATCAGCAAAAGAAGCTACCTTATCATATGGAAAACAGGCACTGAACAGCAAGGCAGCACTGTTACTTGGAATTTGTCTACAGACAGATTGCTCTGGGCAACCATCCTCCCTCTCAGTTAGGATGGTCTCCTAACTAATGCTGCATACGTTACACTTAATTCTTTACTTGCCTAAAGACCCTCAACACTCATGTAAATACGAGTTCTGAACGATCCTGCTACAAAAGGACAGAAGTGACGATGGCACTCTCAGAGACAGAACATGAGACTGCGCTGTCCCAGAATAGGCCACAGGAGGAAAACTGCTCCAACAGTTCCTCTTTTAGTGAGAAGGGATGCCATCCAGAGGGACATTGACAGACTTGAGAGGTGGGCCCATGTGAACCACATGAAGGTCAACAAGACCAAATGTAAGGTCCTGCACGTGGGTCGGGGTAATCCTAAACCTCAATACAGGTTTAATGAGTGGATTGAGAGCAGCTCTGCAGAGATGGACTTAAGACATATGGTTGGATGAAAAACTGGACATGACCCAGCAATGCGCATTCACATCCCAAAAAGCCAGCTGTATGCTGGGCTATATCAAAAGACACTTCTCCTCTACTTCAGTCTCTGGAGTGCTGCATCTAGCTCTGGGTTACGCAGCATAAGACAGGCAGAGGAGGGCCATGAAGATGATCAAGTGGCTGAAGAACCTCTGCTGTGAGGAAGAGCTGAGACAGCTGGGATTGTTTAGCCTAGAGAAGGTCTTTGGGGAGACCTTACAGCAACCTTCCTGTTCTTGAAGAGGGCGTACAGGAAGGATGGGGAAGGTCTCTTTATCAGGGAATGTAGTGATAGGATGAGGGGTAGTGGTTTTAAACAGAAAGAGAGTAGGTTTAGATCGGTATTATGTAAGGTGAATGTTCTTTACTCTGAGAGTGGTGAGGCACTGAACAGGTTGCCCGGAGAAGCTGTGGATGCCCCCATCCATGGAAGTGCTCAAGGCCATGTTGGATGTGGCTTTGAGCAGCCTGCTCTAGGGGAAGGTGTCCCTGCCTGTGGCAGGAGAGTTGGAATGAGATGATCTTTAATGCCCTTTCCAACCCAAACAATTCTATGATTCTGTGTTTCTAATAAAACCAGTAAGTACTTTAGTTGTTCCGTCATGAATTTTTCTGTAATACCAGCTCTACTTAAGTGTATCATTTGACAACATTCTGGTTTTGCATTTCACCTTGCAAGGAAACCAAAAGTCCAGTGATTTAGGGTTAAAGTGCGTAGGAGGACATATCAATATCCAACGGTCTTGGCATACCCAGGTCAGTGAACAACTGAGACCCAAGCCATTACTCAGGAATGCAGGAGAGGTGATGAAGACTGTTGACACACCTCTTGCTATCTATGTGCAGTCACAAAAGTGAGACCTCCAAAAATTGGATTACTCATCTTAAGAAGAATTTTCTGTCATTTTTTTGATCATAACTAAAATCTCAGCTATTTTCTTAACCTATTATTCTTTGACTCACAATAGCAACAGCCAGTTTTCCCCATAAAAACAGATGAAGACAGTTGGTTAAGTAGGTGTTGACATAGGTCAAGATCATGGAAAATCATTGCAGATACCATTTCACAAACGTAGGGGTTTAAAGTTGGATAAAAAGTGAATGACTCCAGCAGTGCTATGTGATGCATACTTGCTGACTGAGAAAGTGGTTCTTCAGCAAGGTCAATGACAATCCACAATCAAAGCAGTTGTCATAATTATGCTACAGATTCTGAAAAAAAATCAAGATAAAACAAGAAACAGATGTTAATAGACTGAGCAGAAACCAGAAAAGCAGAGGAGAAAAGACAGCAGATAATCCTTGAAATTACTACTTAAGGCCAAAGGAACATATCTTGCACAACAGCAGGCCAAGCTACTGCAGTGTCTCCCATGGACCAAAGCTGAAATTCAATGCACATCTTCCACCTCACAGCCACAAAAAAGCCAGTCAGTCCCGATACGACTTAAGTAGTTTTTATCTGCTTTGCTATATATTTCTGATCAATTGTAGCAGTATAACCATACTTCCACATCCATAAGGTACGAGGATTCAGAGCTAAGCATTTTAATGTAACTGAAATGTCCTTTGCCTTTCCCGTGTAGCCTTCTCGCCCCTAGAGCTACAAGCTCTTCACATAAATCCATACATACCAGCCTAAAACTACATGACAAAAATGTCTTCCTTGTTTAGGAACAAGACTGTAGAGGAATAAATTGTGAAGAGAAAAGGGAACAGCCTGGCTAGTGATGAAGGAAGACAGGCTATGTCCCGAGGCAGTTTAATAGCAGCCTGAACTGCTGGGAAAGGCAAAAGCATGACACTGAAATTCTGGGGAAGCTCAGCATATCTGTTGCTGGCCAGGATTCATAGATGACTGGAAAACCAGGGAACAAAGGCAAAAGGACCCACAATTTCTCTCCTTGGGGAAGTCTTGACAGGTTTTCCATTCACAGGTAGTAACTGATAGTTACTGTTGTAATTGATAAGTGAATGTGGCTACAGCCACTGCCCAACCTCCTCCCTTCTTGAGTGTTGTACCACAGCTGACCATAAAGCAGCTCGAAATTACAGGATTGAAATCACACAGCAGTTTTGTGGGAGAACTGAGAACAAGTTTCAGGGAGCCTGGGCGCCTGGCCAGTGGCTTCCAGCAGCACCAGCCCCAGCTGTCATACGCAAAGAGCAAGCAGCTAAAGCAGTTGGGCATTTTTCCCTCCCTCAGGTCTGAAGTGGACTAAGCAGCTCAGACGTTCTGGTTCAGTTTCTAAAATAACTGAGCCTTGGAATAGTGAGGAAAAGTCTTCACAGCGTGAGCTTAAAAGCAACTCCTATGTCTATACAAGGTAGTTTATAATTTTTAGCCACATTTCATACACCTCACCTTGTAACAACTCAAGAGCTACAAGCTCACAATTTTGAACACAATTTTAAGACACCTCTAACTGATAGGTCTGCTTGGTACAGTACCTAAAGCTCTGCTCACACCATTGAATACAGTGTTAGTATCTAGAAATACCTAGTCTTGGGACAATGTAATCATCTTGAATTTCAATATAGCGGGAGGATTAGTGTTAATACCACTCCGAATGTAAACCTGTATGTCACAGCTCCATCTAACTAGGCTTAAAATTGCATATTCTTAATAAACCAAAAGGCTGATCCAGTGTCCACTAGAGGATAAAACTTTAAGCTCTCTAAACTTTATTAGCTTTGTAATCTAACATCTCGCAGCTGAACTATCGTGGATTTCATGTTTGTATTACTGTAGCAATTATTATGTAGATTTAAAAAACTGTAGAAATTTCTGATGTGATCTTTTTCTTTCCTTAGGTTAGTCCTTCAATTCATGTCATAAATAATTTAAGTCCTTCTGACATCTGCATGTGCTAATTTAAGATGGCCTTAACTTATTTAATGACATCTTAGGAAGACAAATCTCTCCCACAGGGTTAAATTCAAATGTCAAAAATACCACTGTAATTCCAAAAGTGTTGATTCGGTCAAGAGTTTGCCATGGTTTCAACTGCCATTTAGAAAATCCACTGAGAATTAGTAAGACAGTAAAAGTATTCCACAATTAAGTGATATGTAATATCCATCAGTGGTATACTGGACTTACTAAAGTAAATACATCTCCTGAGTAGTCTCTTCACTGACCAAAACCCCCTTAGTAGAACGTAAGAAAGTATCACAAATAACTCAGCCTATTTCCAGAACTTTCGCTTAACGTTGTTTTGTCAACAAGGAAATTTTTCATGTAAGTCTGCCATGGAAAAATTCAGTCACAGAGCATATACTAAGTATCAAATTAAGCAGTTTTCTGATGAGAGTACTTTAAACCACAGGAAAACTTGATCCCATCTGGGTTTATTCGATTGTGACAGTCTTGCTACTGTCTATCCTTAATCTAAGATACTTTTTTTTTTTTCAAGCTGACCCTGCTTATAGCATATACTTAGAAGGAGTATTTAAAATTCAGAATTGAGCCGAAGTGCTTATACTAAGCTTCAGTTTTAGACTTTTATTGAGTTTTACACTTTCTGGAAGTGTCAGTGGCATACTTTACAGCACCCCATTTCCACAGTTCCTTGGCATTTCATATGCCTTTGTAGCACAATTTGATAATTACTCTTACTTAAAATCATAGAATCACTTATGTTGGAAGAGACACTTGAAATCATCAAGTCCAACCATCAACCCAGCACCACCAATGTGTTCAACATTAAACCACGTCCTTTAGTGCCATTTCCACAGGTGTTATGAACACCTCCAGGGATGGCGACTCCCTGGGCAGTCTGTTCCAATGCTTTACAAACCTTTCCATAATTTTTTTTTTTTCAAATATGTAATCTAAACCTCCCCTGGCACAACTCGAGACCATTTCCTCTCATCCTGTTATTCGTTACACCTGGGAGAAAAGCCCAACTCTCAGCTTCCTACAGCCTCCTTTCATGTAGTTATACAGAACAATAAGGTCTTCTCTAGTCTGCTTTTCTCCAAGATTAACATCCCCAGCTCCCTCAGCTACTCCTCAGAGGACCTACTCTCCAGACCCTTCACCAGATTCCTTGCCCATCTCTGGACTTGCTCCAGCACCTCAATGTCTCTACTAAAGTGAAGAACCCAGAACTGAACACAGGATTTGCGTATGGCCTCACCAGTTACTTCCCTGCTGGCCACACTATTGTTGATACAAGCCAAGGATGCCACTGGCCTTCTTGGCCACCAAGGGCACACTGCTGACTGATATTCAGCCACTGTCAACCAGCAATCCCAGATCCCTTCCCACCAGGCAGCTTTCCAGCCACTCTTTCCCCAGCCTGTAGTGCTGCACTGAGTTGCTGTGACCCAAGAGCAGGACCCAGCATCTCAGCTTATTGAATCTCATACCACTGGCCTCAACCTATTGATCCAGCCTGTCCAGATCCCTCTGCAGAACCTTTCTACCCTCCAGAAGACCAACACTCCTACCCAACTTGGTGTCATCTGCGAACTTGCTGAGGGTGTACTTGATTCCCTCATTCAGGTTGTCGATGAAGATACTAAACAGGGCTGATCCCAGCACTGAGCACTGGGGACCACCACTCTTTCACGGCCAATGTGTTTGTCTCTGATCTATCACTTCAAGTCAATAGAGGAGAATTGTTACCAGTTACCTGTGGAACAAACTGCCTCTTTCTGTCCTGCAATCCAGTCTTACAGATGTCAATGAACTTCACTGCTATTAAAAGATTGATTACCACCCCTCTTAAACATCATTATCATCACCATTCAAAATAAACTGGCAAAATCTACCTATGAAAGACACATACAGCCAGCCTAAGAAAACACTGCAGTCCAACCCTCAAGTATATGTAAAAGGACTGAAGTTTCTTTTCCTACAGTCAGGAGGCCAAAGAAAGTCAAATGTTTTTTCAACTGAACTATTAATCTCACACCTCACAAAATGCTGACAGCACTTCCAATGAGGCCATATCTCTCAATTTCTGCATATCAGATAACATAAAGGCTGGAGTGATGCCTGATTAACAAACCGGCTGGTTACTTTCATTTATTTTAAAGCCCCAGCTGAACTAAGGGTAATATCGCTGTTTTGCAACTTCAGGATGGTCCCTGTGCACATTCTGGCAATTGAAGTGTGTCCACAACAGTGACTCTGTTATGGACTCGTAATTCACAATACTTGTCATATTATAAACTGAGAAAAAGAAATAAAGATTGTTTTATCTATGGCTATCATTTATAGGATAGATTTTTAAATTGCATATACTAGAGCGTTTTGGTCTCCAATCATATGACTTATAGCACTGCAATGTGGTCTCTACAGTCTTCACAAAATTTCTTTCATCTGTTTATTCCATTTGATAGCAATCTTTACGGCTATTTCTACACTGTCTTCCACTGGGATAAAAGGACTTCAAATGGTCTAATACAAATGTGATTTTTTCATATGATTACAGTCTAGGAATTCTCTCAGTACTAATAAAACAAATTCTTTTTCCTAACCAAGATAAACTTCAAATGTGCAAAAGTATTTTCTGAAGTACACAAACTTAAGTTTTGTTTGATAGAATCCTGGATGTGCTACAGAAGATGTCTGCTCTCATCAGGGAAGGCAATTCAGAAGCTTCAAAAACCGCAATGGTTTTCATCAACTTTCCTATTACTACTATTATTTTATCTTTAATCATTCATCCAGTTCCTTTACCTGATGACAGAAAGGGGTGAAATGCAAAACTGGACTTTAGTGCATAAACAAACACATATTAGTATCAGACAACAGCTTAAAATCACCTGACTGCACTTCCACTATTTGCCAGAATGGTGTGAAAGTCGAAAGACATGATAAGCTATCTCAGGCCCTCACAATGCCAACAATTATCCAAATATCTTCTTCAGACTACCCCTTCAGAGTGTACTTGGGCTCACAAAATGACAAGCAAGTTCACCAAGCATCTGCACTGAGCAGGGCTGCAAATCTCACTGCTAGTTTCCTTCATGCAAGGCAAGGGAAGTGTGTTAATACAGCAAGGACCCAAGAAGGAAGCCCAAATACGATGAAGAGAAAAACAGATCCACAAGGAAGCGGCATTAGGATGTCTTCCTAGCTGAGGAAAGGGAAGTTATTTAGGTCACAGTGTCCAAACACATATGCAGGTCATCAAACTGCTGCATAGGAGTATTCTTCAAACTCACAAATCGTTACAGGAATGTGAAATGGCTGAAAGTTGAAGTTAAATAACTGCGCATAAAGCAAAAATAGAACATTTTAAAAATTTCTGGATACTTTGAGTTGCTGGCAGTTTTAATCAAAATTGGAAAACTTCTAAAACCTACACTCTGCATCAAATAGAAATTAATTCTGATGCTGTAAAAGATGGTTCGACTGGATGATGACAGTATTTCCTTTTGATCTCACAGACTATGAGTCTACTGGTATTCATATTCCTGAGAAGTAGTTTTTTAGGAACAGCCTGGAAGTCAGAAAACCTTTTAGAATCCACAGATTCTGGTGTCGTTATATAGAGTTGTTATAACAAAAAGTTGTTATATATAAAACAAAAGGCATATATATAAACATGAAGAGTGTGTGTGTGTATAAACATGTTATAACAGCTACAGATGAAACAGTGAATTGAATCTCAGTTTAGTAAAGCTACTTAAAAAGAAATTTTTAATCTGCATCCTTTACAAAAGTAAAGTTACACCAGTATTCTGGCCATTACATATATTTATATATCACTTCAGCAACAATGAGAGTGCCAGCATTTACTCTCCCTTAAAATAAATATATTTTAAAAAATGGGAAAAATAATGTCAAACAGTAATTTAGGTTAAACACAGGTTATGTAAGTGACAGTCCACACACCAATGGATATGACTGCTTTAAGTGGATTATATGGATTTGGAATAAGTGTTTTATTCTACTAAAATGTTGCTTGGATTCATACAATGTTCTGTGTGACACCAAGAGAAATACAATTCCATAGAATAAAATACATAGCACTTGGTGTGCATTTGCCACTTGCAGAAATTTTATTCAGCTGTCAGGCTTGCCCATGTTTTGCAGGTGGGGAGTCAGAAGCAGGAAGGAGCAAAGTTGTATGATGAAGGCTGCACACATTCAAGCAGCGCAGCTGCGAACAGGACACAGCTGCCTGGCACCTCCTCTGAACCATTAAAGCTGGCGAGGATCTATTAAGAGTAAAAGATATCAGCCAAGGATGATGAGTGGCTTTTCAGTGACACTGGCTTTTCAAAATGATTCTAAAAGAAAGGATCACAGAAAGTTGGGTAGTGGGGTGATTCTCTTGCTTTGTTTTGGGGAGGGACGTCTTTCCAGCTCCCTGTGCCTGCCTTCAAACCTGTTAATAATCCCAGATATGACAAATTATCTATGTGTGTCATGATTTCTTGCTGTCCACCATTTAGAATAGTTGGATGAGATAACAACCACTGGAATTACACATGATTGTCTTGCCTGTCAAAAGCAGGAAGACAGATGCATAAAAATTTTGATCCATTATATCAGGAGCATATATTGCTGCCAGAATGTTTTCCAAATGCAAGAGAGGAAAAAAAAAAGAACTTTAATTCACTTTTTCTATTAATGTCCTGCAATACAACCAATATCATCAGCATCAGAGGAAGCTGGATCTCCTCAGGAAATGGTGTGTAGAAGCTGTTCTGTTACTTTTCTTTACAGTCAGTTCTGAGATCTACCTTTCCAAAATGTGTTTTCTTTCAATCTCTCCCTCTTTCCCTGGTATTTTGACATTTGGCTTTGCAGGATCAGCTGCTTCCAGAATGGCGCATCTTTCTATGGTTCAAAACTAGGATCTGTTCAGTTCCTCCTCTTCTGACACTTTCTGAAATTCAGCAATTTTACAGCCCAGTAGCCAAACCACCAATTTGCTGTCTTTCTAATACTCTCAATGCAAACTGACTTTAACAACAGCTTAAGCACACTTAGTGAAACACAAGACCACTGCAACTGTCAGAGCTGCTATCTCCACTATCAAGCTCATAAAAAACAGATCAAAAATCAGAGGACTACCTCTCCCTGGTTTTTTAAAACTTTTTAGTTGTTCTGTCATTTTTCACCTATAAATGCACTTTGCTGCTAAAAAACACAGGAGCAAGTACTACTTTACTGGAACTCTAAAGAAACTCAAACATTAACACCTACTAGCATCTAAGGACTAAGGATTGCAAATGTATTTTCTTTATAACCCTCTGCTTTTATATGTTTATAACTGCTACGTTGAAATTCTCTTCTTATGGGTCTAAATTTCCCACATATATATTCAGCTAAAGTGCTTTTGCCATCATTAAGACTGAGCAAAACCCTTTAGTGCTTCCTGAATTGTGTGAGGAATGTAACACCCTTCTCCTTTTTAGGCTGCAAATGGATTTTCCTTGTGTTTTTTGTTTGTGTGTTTGTTTTCAAATAGCATTTGCACTTACAAAATAAGGCTACCCAAGTCTGTGTGATCTGCCTTCACACGCATTTTATGTCCCTCCATTAGTGGTCTCACTTTGAGTGAGGATGAGCATTCCCAGTTTGCACAGGGAGAGCAAACCAGACAGATGTGCCATTAAGCAAGAAAGCATTCTGACAGAGAAGTGCAGAGAAAATCTTATCCCAGAATGGAGAGACTATAGAAAGCATCTAAACTGGAGCTGGAACTAGGTGACATTTAAGCATCCTTCTGACCAAAACGATTCTAACTCAGGACACAACTCAATGCTGTCTAATTAAGCTAGCTATTCTGCACATTGCATACACCTTTTGCACTCTCAACAAAAGCAGCTGTGACCTCTACTAGTCCCTGCTCAAATCAGTCGCTAGCTGAAGACTCTCAGAGTGTGCTGCACCATCCTGGAGTGCATGCTGCTCAAATAATTTCTCCAAACTTTAACTCCATGATTGTGATTCTAACATGTCCTCTGATGAAGCAACGGATGGACAAACTTTTTTTCCTCCTTGTTTTTGTTATTTCATTAATGTACAGTCAACTTTGCACAAATTATATCCCGAACTAATGCCTACTGAGTATAAGGAAGGAACGAAAATAAGTATTGATAACTAATTACCTGTATCTTAAGTACTTTTATTTTGTAAAATAAGATGTCAAATGCTAAATGCAGTTAGGCCCAGTAAGACGTTTTTCTGAATTTATCCATTGCTGGGATTAGCACTGCAGCTCCAGCAGTCTGCACAAGAAAACTGTAACTGTTATCAGGTATGAACCCTACATTTAGTTCTTAAGATACCCAAATATATTTTTGTTGAGCTTCCTCTAGTGACAGTGAAAGGAAAACATGTACAAGACTTTTTTCCCCACTTTGTCCCCAAACTCAAGACATTTAAGAGGTTATGTTACATTTAGAATCTTCATCTTACTATGTGAATGTAGCATTGCATAACATCAACTTTCAGAAATATTTGTTCCCTACACAGAAAAAATATGCCCTGAAGGGAGTTTTCCTCTCAATTACTCCTAAAGAATATTTCTATATATTTTTGAAGGTTCCTAAACAAGTTTCTGTAACAAGATCTAGGCTACAGTTGGAAATACTGTCACTGATCCTCTGCTCAACATGCTTGCTGGAAAATATTTTAAAAGCAGAACACACTCTACAAAACAAAAGCCAAGGAGTCCTATGGCCACAACCCCCAAATTCACCAAGTGCACAGAGGTCAAAGAACATGGTTTCTCAAAAGAAAAATCCCCCACGGTTTTAAACAGTTCTTAGCAAAAATCCAGTTACAATCCAGCCAATATTTTTAAATCTTTGAGACTTACCATGTTCAAGACACGTTGGTCTGCAAAATTCAGAATAGGTTATTTATATTTTTTTCTTTGCTCAATAGCACGAGTTCCTCACAAAGCCCCAGGTCATTGCATATATGTGGGGTCTTTTGCTTTTGCCTCTCTAAAACCAGAAAGCTCCAAATACACCAAAGTCAAAGAGACAAATGAAATCTGCGTAATTTTGAATATTCCTGATCCAGAAAGTTGTAGCTACTTCTGTGAGAGATTGCTGAGTCCTTGCCTGCCACTTTAGTGTCAGCCAACATCTTTCTCATTGACTTTGAAGTCTAGAGACCATAACAGCAGCTCTACCGCAATCCCTAAAGATTGCTGAGTTCTGGACTGAGGTTATCCGACAGCTGGTCCAACACTGGGTTTCTCTGATGTTGCAAAAACTTGATAAAAAGGGTGAGGCACTGAAGATTTTTTCTCAAAAAGAAACCATGTCAAATCCTGACCCTTCTCCTTGCCATCCTGAGGTTTTTCAAGTTCCTTGTTCATCTCTTTACCATCTTAAAAAATAACGCTATGAAAATAGTTAAAGAATATAATCCTGCAAAATAATATTTTGTTTTTTTCCAGTGGGTGGGAGAGGAGGATTTAATTCCTCATTTGCTACATTAATTAGGGAGCAAGCCAGTTAAAACTTCTGAATTAATCTCCAATTCTTTTCCAAAAGTTAACAATGAGATGGTCTTTGCCAAGGAGTTCTGTAAAATGACTTGGCCAGTGAAAAATTGGAATCTAATCTAGTATTTCTTTTTAATGCTCTTGAAATTAGATATACAAAACTCCTTTGAGGCAGATGCCAACAACTGATGAAATCATGATGAAATCATGTGAAATCATGACAAAAGGGAAATCTAAGTGTAGGTAACTGAATACGGTAATATATTTCAAGAAAAACTTCCATATTCCCCAACAGAGAAAATTTTCCTTTTCTAAAATTATATTACGCTGAATTCCTACTGGTCATTTTCCTGCTTCTAGTAGAAGACATCAAAAGGTAATTCTACTAGGAATTTCAATGACTGTTTTTGTTTAAGTACAAACAGCAAATCAGCTCTTAATTAGACATTAACAAAGTTTTTGTTCTTCAGAAATAAACCTGTCTCGTGTTACAATTAACTTTATTAAATGTTTCTACCTATTGCAAATAAATTAAAAGAAATTATCATTATGTGGCAAAATTTGCTGAGTGAAGAACAGATATTTCCTTTAATAGAAGCAATGGATTTGGCCAGCAGAGTAAAAAGGGAAAGCCACAAATGTTCATGTGATGTTGGCTTCTCATTTTCGGATTACAGTCACCCAATGTTCATCCTTACACTGGTTTTGTATCCTCCACAGACAGAACATTGTTCCCTGTGCAGAAAAGGAACACCAAATTTTAGGCTGCTCTTCCTCATAACGATTAGAAGTTTCAACCTACCTTTTCAAGTGTTTCAGTTATTGGGTTGGTGCAGAACCCACCTGGAGTGGTGCATCCAACTCTGGGGTCCTCAGTACAGGAAGACTTGTTGGGACTGAGTCCAGAGAAGGGCTACAAAGATGGTTAGTGGGCTGAAGTACCTCTTCTGTTTGGAAAGGCTCAGAGAGTTGAGGATGTTTGTCCTTAAGAAGGCTCCAGGGAGACCTTATCGAGGCTTTCCAGTATGTGTAGGGGACCACTAAAACAGGGACAAACTTTCTAGCATGTCTTGTTGCTACAGGACAAGGAGAAATGGTTTTAAACTGAAAGAGGGTTGATCCAGATTAGATACAAGGAAGAAATTGTTTACAATGAGAGTGGTGAAACCCTGGACCAAGGTGTCTAGAGTGGACAGGTAGGTGCCTCATCCCAGGAAATACTCAAGGTCAGGTCAAACAAGGTTCTGAGCAACCTGATCTAGTTGAAGGTGTGCCTGCTCATTGAGGGCAGGTTGGACTAGATGCCTTCCAAAAAGCTTCTTCCAACTTAAACTATTACAGAATTCTGTGATAAGGGAAAAATCTGCTACAAAATGCAGCTACTTTATTGCTATACTTACTGTTGTTATTCTAGGTCTAGGTGCATTCTGAACTGCTGAATAGCCATCACTGAGTGACGAATGAAAGTAAGTGTGATGCAGCCTCATCACGCTAAAAATATTCTTGATTCCTGCTGAAGCAGCACATATTTCCCAGGGATTTTTGCTGCCAATGAATACAGTTTAAACTAAAACTAATATAACAGGCACCCCTATAAGTACAGGTTTCAGTTACCATTAAGCAAACAAAATACAAACCAACTTGTGCAAAATTTACAGCACAATGAATGGTTAGAACAACACTAATTCCAGCAGGATATATGGGAATTCTTTATCAGTGAAGAGCAACTTCATATTTCAAAAAGCCCTGAAAAAAAAAATCCAAGTTGTAGGACTACTTGCTCATGTTTACACAAAACTAATTAATATTCCAGAGGCAGGTGACATAGGGAGATATTGCTATTCCCTCTCATTCATTGTGATTCAGTTCATGTTCTAACTCACCCAATAACAGCTCCTTGAAAATAGCAAGACTTATTCTTGATTTTCACTAAGGTAAAGATGTGAGGATTGCTCATGTAAAAGCTTTTCAGGTAATTAATTAAAGGGAACACAGTGGTAAATATTGCATTATTTAAGAACTAACTTAAACCTCCAGTCAAATTCTGAACATGAAAACAGCATGACAGTTCCTACTATTTTGCAACCAAGTAGCATCTTATCAATTCTTAGTCCCTGTGTGCTTGTACATTTTATGGCTACCCGTGCAGACATTAGTAACTCACCCAGTCCCAGTGTTTAACTGTTGTGTTATCGTACATGTCTGACAAAACCTTTCTGTTCACTGAAGTTTAACAACTACCTTACCCATAATAACATTCTCATCTAACTTCTCTAAGCTTTAAGTCCATGGTGCCGGCTTTTAAAAGCCCCAGGTTACTCACGGCTGCTACAATTCTGCTCCCCTTTGCCCTCTCATGAACACAATTGTCCTACCAGTAATAAGGACAGGCTTCTGGCATTACTTTCCTATCCTCTGAAAACAGCCCGTATCATTTGGTGTCATCAAAGATAAGCTTGCCAGCATTTTACATGTTGATACTATGAGTTCTGTTCAGCTTGATATGGCAAAGATAAGACTTTCTCCTTCGTCGTACTGCTACACTCTCTGTGTGGTTAGATCAGGCTGCATAAAATGCAAATGTCTGGAACAGTACACATGTACTGTTTTCCCAAGTACTCTGATCCTGGAGTAGAGTTGACAAAGGCATGACACTACTGCAAAATTGTGCTCAAGCAGAGTATCTTCCTTAAGTGAAGGTAGCCTTACTTCTTATTTCGATGAGACAGTAAATCTTTCTTTTTTCTAAAAGATAAATGAACTTGACCCATCAAAAAGAATTCAAACCCTAAATAAACCTACCTGAAATTCATTAAAATTAGAAAAATGTGAGATGCCATCTTAGTACAGATTGATAAAGAAACAGTAATACTCCAAAGTTGGCTAATGTCACACTGACCGGAATACAAATTATTAATTCCATGGTTTTTAGCATCACTGTGAGTCACATGTCTTTTTCAGATCTCTGTTGTGATGGGAGACTCTAGAGACCTCATGAGAAAAACGGAACAAACTTTAGTACATCTATTTGAGTATATTATCAATCTTAAAGCTACCTTCTATTACCTTAAGAACTGTCATCTTCTAGGATTATTTATGCTACCTATGCCATGGGATATTTTTCATCATCACAGCTCTTCACTAAAACCTCTTCATTTTATGTAACAGTTCAGAATAAAAAGACAGCTTTTCCAGTTGTGCTGTCCATCTAATTTACATGTACTACTGTCATGCATATACACTTCAACTCTCACATTTCATTGGAATTGTCATCTCTTTACTAATAGAAAAGCTCCACCTGATTTCCCTTATCCTTTGTATTGATGAAAAGTATGGCCTTCAGACTGCGGTTTCAATCTTTGTTTGCAGTGTTTCCCACTTTGTGACTCTTCATTTCACCACTGCAAAACCCAGAGACATACCTCAGCTCTTTCTTCTCACCCCTGGAAGTGCTGTAATAGTCTGGTTTCAATACAGGGCCTACCATCAACATACTCAACTATTTAATAGTTGAATTAGAGCTTCATGATACCTTTTAACTAGGGACTCATTCTGTCATCGTCCCACTTCTTTTTTGCTCCTGCTCCCATTGTTTCATGCATTGTAGTATCACCAAAATAGCTTTGCAGAGCAAACTCTAAAGCTAAAAAAGGCTCTTGATTGATGGTGTGGCGCTCTCACTGACCCCTGCCAAAGGCCAACTGCAAACAGCACGTCAGCTGGGGAGACCAGAAACCTCTGTAAATAAATTTCATTCAATTGGCTTTGATCTCTGCTTTAAATCCACAGACTCCTTCCACTTCTATGTTTTCCTACTAAGACATGCAAAACGCCACATAACTATTCTTGGCCTAGAAAGACGTGAATAAAGCTATGTTTCAAATGTTCTCCATTACAATCTATGTTAAGGAAATTACAGCCTTACTTGTGCATCTCTTCCTAAAACTGCTTAATCTTTTTCATTGCTAAATGACAACATGTAGCATTGCTAGGTAAAGATGTGGCTGATAATTGACAAAACTGTGTTATACTGCATATCCTTTACCTTTTCATCTAATAAACAGATGATATGAGGTTAATACAGGTTAATGCTGAGGAAAGTATCAAAATGTGCAATCCACATGTACTCAGTTTATCAAAGAATCACAAAAGGATGTAAAGCACCTCGAAGATCATCAAGTCCAACCTCTGATCAACACCCATCTGCTCAACTAGACCACAGTACTTATAGCCACACCCAGTTATTATGTTCCCTGTTGGATCTATTCATATTGTTTATAACAATGTCAAGAGTCTTTTCCAGAAGAAGAAAATCAAACCAAAGATCCTCAAAGCAATTCATTTATTTAAATCTACAATAACAAGATTTTCTATTAGTTCTACATCTTTCATTGTGCACACAATGAAATCAAACACTGACCATGAAAATAATTCAGAAATACCAGATTTCATAATTTCTTCCATTATATGAAGGCTATTTACATAATGAATTGCCACTTAATCAGAATTCCATCCTTTAAAATTTTGTAAAGGAGAAAATTAGTGATCCATGTCTAAAGCAACACAGAACAGGTTAATTCCATGTACACATAACAGGGAGAGCTTTTTCAACATTAAGTAAATTACCATCAAATTATTTGGAAAGTAAACAAACCTCAGTGTTTCTTTGTTCCACAGTACACACGCTGACTAATCTGCTGCAAATATTGGCATTAGATACCATCACACGCATAAATATAATAGCGTGTGGTCCTTTCAAACTCTCATAGCAATGCAGTGTGCCTTATTTAATATTAGAGCTTTTATTTTAAAAGGACCAGCTTATACAGAGTAATTAAATTGACAGTCTGCTTTAATAATCATTAAATGTTATACACATTGAGGACAAAGTGGTCTTTATGCTACAAATGCATGTCCATTTACTGACATGTCTGCAGCCACATAAGAATTCCCAAACCCAGGTTCAGTGAAGCAGTCACAAAGTGAATCATAAACACTTTTTGCCAGATCTAGACATTAGACCATCAACTTCTCTTTGGGTACAGAACCATTAACAGGGTTGAGTACCTTATACAACCCTCACTAGAGCTTCTCAATATTGAAGTGATATGTAACAATGGTTCAGAAATTTAGAAATTCTATGCCACCAGCAGCACAGATTGGAGACAACACCTAAACAGCATAATGTGGAAAATAAATGATAACTTAGATTTTCTGCTGCGTTCTGCCTTAGAGTCTCACTATCCTGGCCAAAGTAGTCTGGACTGTCCGCCAGAGGTGCAGATGGGATATCTGGAAGCTGGGTGTAACACCACAGTTTATGGTGGTACACGCAAGTAAATTTCTGCATTTGTGTGTAAATCACTCCACCTCTGTGCATACGGAAAGAACATGAACTGATACAGATGTGAACACGTTCCTTTACTTTCGCATTTTCGCCTATTCTGTGGGGTTCTTGTTGTTTGAATGGTGGGTCTCAGTACTCGGGGGAACAGAGATTCAGGCCCTGATCACTTCCATATTAATCCCCAATATACACTGCTCAGCAGAGCTGCTGGTGCTCTCAAAGGGTTAAGCAGTTCAGCCTTATCAACATAGGACTGAACACAGTTTTTTCTGTACATTCCCAGTCTTGTCCCATCCTCAAGAGGAACTTCAGCCCTAAATACAGTTTTCCAGATGGCATAAGTATTCCTATATGATGCTTAATTTGTACAGTGTTCAAACTCTTTCACAAGTAACTTTTACCTCTCATAAATAATTTGTTAAGTAAAATCTGACAAATCCTTCAGAGAGAACATTCATCATCTAATAATTTAGAAAAGCTTGACTCTGTTATTACCACACCAGGGGCCTGGGGGCTTGTTGGCAAGACTGTGTTGCATGAGCAGCATAAAAAAAGCTAATGGGATCTTCACCAAACTTTTTCTAAAAGAAAACCAGAGGCAATCCAATTCTGCAGTCAGTGAATAAGCTACTAATCATTGAAATTAAAGGATTCAAACAAAAGTGTGTCCTGGGTAGGATACGAGAGGATATTATACTTAACTATAAACCAGTAATTAAATTGTGTTGACAGTTACCTATTACAGGGTATGCTATAAAGAAATGGCATGCAGATCTTAAAATTAAGATCAGTGGAACTACCAAAAGGACCACAGAAAAGAGTATTCTTTTTAATCCCTCATAGACCAAGTCCAGAAGAACACAAGAAGAAAAGCAAGAGAAACTTTCCTCTGACTACTGTACCATCCCACACTGCCCATTTTTATTTTTAAAGCTGGTTGTTTCACAGAAGGGATCTGCAAACGTAAATCTTACGCATGTGGTTTTGCAGAGAAGCATAGCACAGTAATTAGTGCATTAACAAAATTCAAGTACTCATCCAGGAACAATGGTGGACCTTATGTTCCAAGAATAGCACACAGTTAATAGCATGGTATCATCTTCACTTTGTTTTAATGAGAAGCAGAACCTTAGAAAACAGATAGGGTTAATTCTTGTAATGCTATATGCCATTCAGGTGAATGTCCTCTGGTATAGTATTTCATATAAAAAATGCAAAGGTTTTTTCCTCAAATACATGCATGGATTTTCTTACCTTTGGTTCCATTGAAATGAAGCTGTGGGTACCTCTACTTGAGAGAACTGACCTTTTAATTGTTTTACTATGGTAGAAGTGGTAGTAGTCTTTCAATGTTCCAATCTGTAAGAGCAGAAAAGAAAAAAAAGGAGTGGAAGACTTAATTTAATGAAACTGGTTTCCTGTTTTTCATTTTGGAAAGTCTATAAATTATGCAATTTCCTCTGTGCTGAAATGTTACTTGAACGCACTGATCATCTTTCAAAAGAAGGACATATGATATGAAGTACATGAAGTATCCTTGAGGCAGTAACTGCATAACCAAAGATTATAACTGAGCTGCTTAGTCTGGCTGTATCTACCTTTTTAATGTTTAATTTATATGCAGTACTTTAGGTAATTCTATATCAATCTATATCCAAACTGTCCTCAAATAACAAGTACAAAAACCATTAAATGCCTATAGGGTTATTAAAAAGCATTCCATCTAGTTTGCTTAAGGAAATGTAGTGTAAAACCCACTAGACTTGGTTATTTATGTAATTAAATTATAAAAAGGACATTCACAGCATCAGACTATGCAACAGAATAGTTTTCCCATGTCAAATGAGAGCAAAAAGTAGAAGAAAGAAAGATGGAAATGGTAACTTCATAAGATAATAACTCATTTGAGGTACAAAATCAATTCATGCAAAATTTCAAATTTCACAATGGTGTAATAAAAATGCTTTTTACTCATCCCTTCAGTAAACAGTAGGAATACACATACCGAAGTGAGATGGCCTTCACAATTTGAAAAAGAAATCTTTCTTTCCAGAGTCATCAATATGGCTGCTTTCATTTTTCATTTTTAACTTGAAACTTCAGTTTCACTCATGTAAAAACTAACATTCAGTCTCTTTGTCTTAGGGAGAATGCCTCTCCAACTCATTTGGAATTTGACCTACTATTGCACTGCAAATCTTGTAAGATACTTAATAATTTAGTTTCAAGTTCCTCGCTGATGAGCAAAAAAGGGACAATTGAGCCTACTGTAAGAGCCTAGTGTAAGAAAAATACCAAAACATTCAGTTAAATCAATTTAGTTTATCATAAATTAAATAGGAATTGGTTTGTCTAAGACTAACTACAGTATATTAGTAGTAGAGTAATTTTCATGCTGCCTTCTCTTTGAAAGGCAATTCCAGCTGAAGTGGCACATCTTCGCAGCACAGATGAGCCCAGTTGTAGTGAAGTGGGTTACATCTGGCTGGTGGCCAGTCAACAATGCTGCTCCTCAGGGCTCAGTCCTAGGACCAGCTCTGTTCAATATACTTAACAGCAACCTGCTATAGGATTTAAGTGCTCCATTAGCAAGTTTGCTGATGATACCAAACTGGGAGGTGCTGTTGACTCTCTAGAGAGACCAAAGGCCTTGCAGATGCATCCTGATAGATCAGAGTATTAGGCTATGATTAATGGGATGAAATCTAAAAAGTTGAAATGCTGGATTCTGCACCAGGGATGAAGTAACACCAGGCACAAGTGTAAAATGGGAGAGAAGCGGCTGGAGGGCAGACCTGCAGAGAGCGGCTGACATTAAGCTAAGTGTAACTCAGCCATGTATTCGGGCAGCCATGAGGCCAAACTGCATCCCGGAGTACCTCAAATACAGCATAACCAGCCAGACAAAGCAGGTGGTTATCTCACCATACTCAGCTTTGGTGAGCTTCATTTAGAGTACTGTGTGCAGGTCCGGGCCCCACAATTTAAGAAGGATGTGAAGGTCCTTGAATGCATCCAGAGTAGGCCAACAAACCTGGGGAATAGCCTGGAAGCCACGGCTTGTGAAGTGGGGCTGAGTATTTGGGCTTGGAGAACAGCAGGCTGAGGGATAACCTCATTGCTCTCTACAGTTTCCAAACGAGAGGACAAGGAGATGGAGGTGCTGATCTCTCCCCCCTAGGATTCAGAGATGTGTGGGAATGGTCCAGAATGGCATCAAGAGGAGGTTCACACTGGACTTTAGGATGTGTTTCTTTACCAAGAAGACAGTCAAACAGGCTTCCTGGCCAGGTTGTGAATGTCCCAAGCCTGTCAGTACTTAAGAGGCATTTGGACAATGCCCTTAGTAATGTGCTGTTAACTGTTGGTCAGCCCTGAATTTGTCAACTAGATGACCACTGTAGGTCCCAATTCTGTTCTATCCTATCCTATTCTGTTCTACTCTGTTCCACTCCATTACTTTTGACTACAGCCACTAAAGTTTATTCTGATTTTAAGAGCCCGTAGCACAGTCCAGTAGCATCAGACTACTGTTGCACTCTTTTTACATTACTATTATTTATAACAATCACTGAAACTTGGTGCCAGGCTAAGCGCAAGTGCAAGTGATGGCATGCTTCCCTGAGACAGAGGGATGTAATCAATTACTTCCTGGATGTTTCCTGGACTCATCAAGAGCCTCAAATAAGATTGAAGAGCTAGCTGCTGGGAAGTGATGTTAGTCTTGCTTTGTGAGTCTTCAGAGACCTGTAAAGTGCATAGTCATCACACCAGTAACCTATAAAGGTCACTGAACTTTTATAGACCTTGCTGCTTTCGGAGTACATTAGAAACCCACTACTTTGTCTGTGTGCCTACACAAGCACACACATTACTGAAAAGACTCAGCTCAGACAGGCAACTGGATTTTACAACTTCACAGAACTGTTTAAATAGAAAGGCCATATTACAGGGAAAATAAACACCCATGCTGTTTTGTGCTACAAAGGTCTCACTATCACCCAGTCCTCAGTATTTTGTCTTGCACTAGTTTAATGGGTTTATTTATTTAGTTATTTACTAAAGATTAACTCTAGCTGACCACTCTGAGGGCATCCGAACCAGCAAATTTAGGAGATGACCTAGTTGCATTCCTGGAGGTTCTACAGTTCAGCAGCACTAGCTATCCAAGGAGGTGACTGGAGGGATCTGTGTGCTTCCAGCCCAAGGGGGACAGCATGAGGCTTTGTAATCCTCGTCAGCTCCACTCCCTCTGACAATTTGGGATGAGGAGATGGAATTAAGCCCTTGGAATTATGTACGGTAATTGCAATGCCATGTCTTCCAAACACCTTTGTTAGTTTTCAAATAATAATAGTGATTCTTTAGAATTGTGAGATCTACAGCTTTAGTTCATAACTGATAAGGAATTAAAACGAGCCCAAATCTTTCAGGTGTAATTAAATTCATATTCACTAACTGCCAGTGCCTTTCACAGCAAAGTAACACCAGCATTACTAAAAATTTTTTTGCCTTCTTTTACCTTAATTGGAATTTACTTAGACCTTCCAGTTCCTTGGACCACTAGGAAGAAGAGTTAAATCACATAACCAAAGCACAATAAAACCTATCATTGAGTATGTTCTTGTTAAATTGGTTTTTATACTTTTAACTCTCAGGTCCTAGAGGCACTCTCAGAGAAAAGCAATGCCAAGACAGAAACACCAGAGCTAACTACTCTACTACTGCTAGAGACTGATGGCAGTTTAACTCATATATCCTTGTAATCTCCTTTTTTTTTACACAGAGGGCATGATTTCTTTAAAAAGAAATACGGAAATATTGCGTGGCCAAAGGAAAAAGAATGGACAGTGAGGGTAGGAGAGACCTAATCTCTTTAGAAGTAATATTTGTAGATAAACATTTTCAATAGATCTATACATACATTTTAGTTGTACTATACTATGTTTATTCAAGGATGAAATTATTCCTGGAACTAACAATCCTACAATATCACAGCAGCATCCCAGAAAACCAAAGCATTCACATATTTACATTATATTTATATTTACCAGGTCTTTTTTTTTATATAAAGTTAAGAAAATGTCTTAATTATAAAGATAACATGAAACAAGAACCAAACTTTCTTAGCTTGCTCTTGAAAAATATTTGTTCCATATGTTGTTTTAAAGTTTAGGGCAATAGTAAGATAATTTAGGGCATAATTACTGAATGAATTCATCTACATGTGCATTGTGTCCCCATGAACTCCACAAGGAAATACAAATTCTAAAGGAAATACAAATTCTAAAGCTGACTGTTAAACACACTTTCAATATATTTATATGGTCACCAAACTCACCTATCTGACTAAGCCCTGCAACTAAACTAACCGAAACTTCTATGTAGCTCAACAAGAGCAGGGAAGTCATTCCAGCTACTGGGAAGGAACTAAGAGATGCTTCTTGGTTTGTAAATAATAAATTTTTTTTAAGAGGGGAATCTTCTAAACATCAAGGTACAGAATGCTCTTCTCCTAGTGGGCTGAACAGAAAACAATATGCTACTGATTTGGTGAATTGAAGGATGTATTGTAAGGGTCCCTGTTTCTCCAGGCTTTAATGACTTTCCTCCTAAATGGATTTGGAAAGGAAGATGGTTCAGGTACAAATATGACTCTGAACTCAATGAGACACTAGAAGAGCCAGAGAAGCACAGATCTGCTACCCTTGTGCAGAACTAGAATATAAACCATTATAAATGGGAACAGAATTGTATTTCACATGGAGGTGAAGGTATGACCCTTCCCATTCTTCAGAACTGCAAAAAATTTCCAAAGTATTAAAGTCCTTGACAGAAGAAAATATCAAAAACAGAGAGATGAAGAAAGTTGATTAGGTTTACTGTTATGATCTCATTTTAACAAAATCACTTCAACTCTATTTCCAACTTTTACATTTTTTCAGAAAGAAGCATTTTCATTTTTCTCCGAAATATCATTTCTGGTGTACTCTGTACAACGTGACAACATTTTAAACATTTTCATAGTGTCCCAGTTACAGAGAAAAGGGGGTGGAGTTTTTAGTGCTGTTTATTCAATACCACCCACATCATCACTGGGGGGCAGGGCTTTGGCAGGAAAAAGCCAGGGCCAGAAACTGGGAATTCACCACTCTTGCTTCACTCACAAAAGCAGAGTGGACTATCCCCTTAAACCATGGTGGACTGGACTTGGTCCCTTCTGCTGCCTGCCAGTTTTTTCCCTCCTCTCATTTTTCCTCCAGAGCACTAGTTTGGGAGTTGTGGTGTTGAAGTGGACAACTCCAAGCAGCAGAGAGTTGGAGGCGGCAGTTCAAACAACTGCAGAGGACTGAGCCTAGCCAGAAGCTGCACAACCCCTTTATTCAGATGAATTAGCTTCCAGCTTTTTTGTCCCTGCTTTCCACTCTTTTTAGGCTGGGTGGGAGGGTGGTGCAGAACATTATGTTGTGAAGGCTCTCCTCACCATATTGCCTTTGTTTGGAGACCACATCTGGTGCTATCTTTGAGAAATGTTTTTCTTTGTTCCTGTTGGTGAATGTTCTTTTGTGGGTAAAGCACCTTCTTTTTGTGTACTTTTTACTATTGCTACTGCTGTGGTTATTGTGATTTTAGTAAATTGTTATTTTCATTACATAATCTCTCCTTATTGTTCCTCCATTATCAGAAGGGGTGGGGGAAAGAGAATGGCTTATATGGAGTTTAGTTCCCTGTTGGTTGTTAAAACCAGCCCACACAGAATCACAGAATGGCCTGGAAGACACCAAGCTGAGCGGTGTGCAGCTGACACACCAGAGGAACAGGATACCATTCAGAGGGACCAAGACAAGCTTGAAAAGCAAGCCCATAAGAATCTTATGAGGTTTAACAGGACCAGGTGCAAAGTGCACACAAAATTTAAATCTGAAATCTCACAAGGTGAGCCCATAGCCCTTAATTTTGGTCCCTGTTGGCCCATTGTTATCCATAGGTGTAAACAGGTTCAATGATACTACAGAAAACTGCCATTCCCTTTCCTTCTTAAGTCAATCCAGACAAGGAAGTGTTAAGCATCTTCAAACCAGGGTTCTGGTTCAGCATTGAAGGGCAAGAAAGCTGTGCAGAGGCTGTTAGCTGTTCAGTGATCCACCCAAATTAAAGCACTCATATTTGAGAAGGTCATGTTCATTCAAGACCTGGAACCCAAAGTCGACTTGTACTCCAAGAAACAAAACTGTGTACTGGAGTTTGGGGGGGGGACTGGGATGGGGTTTTTTCACTCTAAGATACTACAGTAGTGACCACACTTTCTCAGCCTCCATCTCTCTTGCCTAAAACCCCACTGTTGGGTGGGTCAGCACTGACAGATCTCCAGCATACTGAGGCTAGAGCAGCAACCACCATAAGGACAGCTGCTCAGACATCTGAGCTGCAGACTGAGATGAGGGCTCCTTCTGTCCCAAATATAACATCAAGTTGAGAGGTTTTTTTAATTGTTTTAGTTTCCTATTTTAAGCCAAATGAACTAACAGAAATTCAACTGCCCAAATTGTGAAGATATTTCTGTATGTGCTCCAGGTAGGAAGATCTCTGTATGTGCCTAACTTGCCAGTTCATATCTGCTTCTCTTCTTCAGGTTTGTTTTAAATGGAACTGATGTCTGCAAAGTGTTGCTGTTCCTGTATAGTGACACTCTGAACAAGTCAGCCTTGTCTTAAATACACCCCTTCTTCCTGAAGAATTTTTTGAGTCTCCTAGATGGAAAAAAAGCCTATACTGTAAGCAGGAGTTCTTGCCCAGTTTATTGAATCTTCAGTCTGGACGACATGATAGTTCAGCTGAAAAAATTAGATTCCCTTCTGAACCACCTGCACACAAAAAATTAAGAAAACTACAAAATAGAGAGTGACATTAAAAAAAATCACATGGCTATTTCAGCAGAAACATCACAATTCCATAGAAGTAAATCAGATTGCATCTCTTCAATATGGTAGGAATGTGACACTTTACCATTTAACCACTGACGTTCCTTCTTATTCTGTTTAAATACAGAGGAAAGCCTATCACCTTACGGAATTACAGTACACCACTCTAGCCTTCCTTTGTATTTTTCATTTACATTTCAGTTATTTGAATGGAGAAATTTTGTCTGGGGATTTGCCTTGAGCTGAGAAAGTACAGTTCGGCTTTCTAAATAGTTAATGCCAAAAATTATTAACAGTCATTAAAATAAAGTAGCTCGGCCTTATGTTCTTTAAGATAATATCACTGCTGTTGCTTACATGCTGCTGTATTTTGTTTTAAAAAGAAAGTAATACACTAATTCTTTCAACCGAAAAATAAACTCCAGCTTTTTAATTTTCATGTGCCTTTGTTAGTAGGATTAAAACACATTGATAGTCTGAGGTCAGTTATAATTTTTGATATCATTCTAATTCAGTAAGAAAGTTGAGTTTTTTTACAGTAATGTTATTGTATTCCATATCTATCTGTGCCCTAAAATTGTTACTGTAAGACCCTACAGCCAGGTATGCTGTGTGTATGTCTGGGGACGCCATCATGGGCATTTTTAAAATTCTCTCTCATGGGCTACTTCTGGTTCTTCACCGCATGGTATTTGCTTTGTGGGCTGTTTGCTTTTTGCTCAGGCAGAGGTTTTCTCTTCCGTTTTCGGAGTCTCTTTTAGTTTTTGGGGGTTTTGCGCATCTCAGAGAGGCTGCGGCTGGCAGTTTTGAGCTGCCTTAGGGTGAGTTCCCGTGGGTGCCTGCTGGTCGCTGCAGGCGGTCCCTCTCCTGCAAGCCAAGTCCGTCGGCTTCCCGCTCCAAGGGGAAAGACATGGTTGTCTGGAGGGTGCCACTTTGGAAGGGAAGGTGTGACATCATCTTCCCTTTGTCCTCCAGCCATGTGGCCGCCTCTGGCTGGCACCGTCTCGGGAAAGAGCATTTCCGGCATTGGGGTCTCTCTTTGTTCCCTGGGGTTGTGCGATCCAGCAGTTTGCTATCTAGCAGTTACTTAATTTTTTTTCCCGTTGCCTGTTGGCATTCTGTTACTAAACTGTTATTTTTTCACTTATATCTACTTGTATCTCATTCCTTACTGGTGGGAAGGGATTGGTTGGAATCAACGGGGATGTTACTCATTTCAGAGTGCGCACCTCTTTAAACTGTCTCAAACCAAGACGGTATATTTGATTTTGGATTACCTCTATAAAAATAGTTTTTCTCATCGTTTTTCTTTTCAAGGCTTTCTACTTCATTACAGAATATAATTTAAACATATTTATACTCTCAATTCTAAAATATAATTTAATTAAAATTAAAAGCTACATTTAAATGTGGAATTCCAAATTCCTAGTTAGATTTATTCTAAACTATTTTTAAAAATCAAAGTTCTGCTCTGCTATATAGAGAAATGCTCTACTGAAAATATATTATAAAATACATTTAGCAACATAAACCGAATTACGTTTCCTGTGAGACTTCTAACTGATCCATAACTTTTAAAACTTGAGGTGAATTGGAAAAAGCTTCCTACATCACTCTGTATAAAGGTTACTTTGTACAGTTGTATTTTAAAACAAATATTGTCAAATGAAATTCTGCTTTTTGAAATTACAGTAGTTTATTGCTCCCTTGGTAACCTTATTTAACACATGGAATTACTTTGAAAAATAAAGAGAAAAAAACCTAACAACCAAATAGCAATATAAAGTGTTTTAAATAATTTTTAAAAAACTAAAAAGTTTGTATCACAAAGAAGTTTTAGAACAAATCAGGAGGTAAGATGAATTTAGGTATTAGGAAGAAAAAAATTCAAACTGTATCATAGCTTTAATTCTAATACATGCTAAATCATACTAGGATTTATTAATTGAATCTACACTACTACATTGGAATCCTTCCAAACAGGACTGTGGCAACTTTCTTTAGATTATATATTTGTGTAAATCCTGTTGTTATTGAAATTACGAACTTTCTGCCTTATGGAGTTCTGAAAAGTGGGACAGGTTAACAGATTTTCTTTAAAATAAAAATATACATTGATCTTATTTAATTACAAATGGTGCTACTTCAAAAAGTGCAGGTAAAAAAAAAAGAATACGGAAGCGGAATCATAAAAAGAGAAATCCCAAAAACACCCATAAGGTAAACACAGCCAAGGAAAAGCTGCCTGAATAAAGACCATGATGTTTGAGTCCTACATGGATGAGCAGCAAAGCCTTGCACACCACAGTAAATACGTATTCCTTGCAAAGGTTATGACAGAAGCAGGGCTTGAGCTTGGCCTCTACCCTTCTCTGTAGCAGCTGCAGCTCTGAGAAGAACATGCATCAGTCTTTATGGGAGGACAATATCTGAGCTGTGCTGTGTATTAGCACCCTTTGAGCACTTGCTATGTGGTACCACTTCCTTATAGATGAGGGCTACAAATACGCCCTCAGTGATGTTAAGAAGGAATAAAAAGGGAGAAGTTCAAGATATCTGGACACTATATTGATTGTTCAAGCATTAAATTGAAAAAATGTCACTGTAGTACTTGAAAAATTTCTTTGAAGGTCAGTCAGGGTTTCATCCAACTCTTCTCTAGGACTGATAAACAGGTTGTCACTATTAGAACAATGTTCAAAAAAATAGCTAAAAATTAATGAACACAGGTCCTTAATTACTGGACAGTGGTAGAGGGGTTTATATGAAGTGCAGATTCCAAGAAGTGCAGCTATATTAGCCTAAAACATTTGGGCTGAGATGGTGAAGAAAGCCATTTCCACATTTGTCATGTGAAACGTTAAAATTCCAGTACAATGATTACAGGCGCTAATAATTGCAACCCCATGTGAGCTTTGCCTAGTGAGCATTGCAGCAACTGGCAAGTTCATGTCCCTGTCAAATAAAGTAATGCAACGTTACACACCAAACCCGTGACTGTGAACTTGCAGTTCCAGGGCAACATTACATTTTTCACGAACATGCTCAAAAGGAAATCAATTACTGCCTTCATTCTCATTCATCTTTTCTATTATTTCTTTTCATTACAAAAACCAGCATAATATAAACTGGTAGTCTATGACCCTTTTTGTGAAGCCCAGTGAGTCACCACCTTGTTTCTGCAAGTAAAAATGAGTGCAACTAAGCATATTTATATTATGCTGAACAAACAAAAGTAACCTCTGCAGTATTTAAAGTGACTTCGATGCAGTCATCATACATTTGCAAGTTCAAGCCATAACAAACTTATTTTTTATCTGCAAAGAAGCTCTTAGGCAATATGGTAATGTTTGTTTCAGTACCACAGTAATCATTGTGATGAAGCCATCAAAAAGGAAACAAATACCTTTAACCTTTAATTTTGAGGGGTCAACTAAATTGCCACTGTTTTCTGAAATCTTTTTTTTCCCCTTTCCAAACTCAATAATCTGCAATTTAAAATGTCTAAATTATATACTGCATCAACTGAAATGAGTTTTGTCTCTATTTTATTGACTTCCAATCCTATTTCATGTTGTATCACTAAACAAATGTAAAATGATGAGACAATGAGGATGCATACTCATGCAGTATCATCAATGTTTGTTGAAGTAGCAAACAGAACTGCCATATACCATACATTATTAGCTACGCCAGACTCTAAAGATTATTGTCTCTTCGTAATATTTCTTCAGCTGTACTCTCATATATGTAATAATGATAAAGCATAAGAATAAGGCTTGACAACGATCTGACAAGGCTACTTAATCCATGCAAACAGCATAAAGGTTAGTTAAGAGGCTTTATTTTTTTAACAAACTACTGCAAGAAAAGTGTCACAACAAACATGTTCATATTAATTTCCTTTTAAATCTTGATAATGAAATATTGAAGCATTGTCCCTGTCCTGAAACTCGTAAACATCTACCCTACCCAGTTCCATGGGATCAAGTCCTTTCTCACTCACAAAACTGTAAGTCAGAAATAACTGTTGAAACTAATGAATTTCAGAAGCATAAATCAAGAGCAGTCAAATCTAATGAGGTTACTCGTATGAGTAAAAGATTTAAGAACTGGGGAGTTCTTCTATAACAGTAGAAATACTGTTATAAGTGTATCCAGTTATTTAAACATCAATATAAAACTCCTAAGCACATTAACAGCAAGGGAATTTATACCATTCAAAATGACTAATGTGGTGACTTACACTACTCATACTGTTTACAGCGAACATTTATATTGCCAGCGATAAACCTTTTCATGTCGTACTTTGTCTTACAAATCTGAATTCAGCTCTTACTGGTCATAGGAAATACAATGTTTTCATTTAACTGATTTTCTCATGAGACTTGATTTAAGCAATTTCCTCTTCTATTACTGATATAATTTACCAAAGAGTAATAAAGAAGTGACTCATGCGAATATCTAAGATTGAGTTAAGTTCATCTATGTGGGGTGTGTAGGCACAAAATCCAATCCTCTTACACAATTAACCTAGATCACACTTTCTCAACTTTGTACTCTAGTGAAGTCTGGTATCTTCCACTCTGTACGACATGTTTAACCAAATACAGAGAAGCATGCAACTTGTCCAGAACCCCAGGTTACTGACACAATCATCAAGGTTGCTTGGTTAATGCTAGTGCTGTACAAAGGTTTATACTTTTTTTGTGTAAAAGGAAGGTTTGTCAGTATTCTTTATTTATGTCTCCATACGTAACCCCATTGACTTTGGCAGGACAACTAGAGCACCACCTGTTCATGTAACAGTTTAATAACATGAAAACAAAAAAATTCTCTTTGACAGCATTTAAAGATATAGTAAAAGAAAAAGCAAGTAAGTGAGCAAATGAGACCAAAAAAATAATCCCCTAAATGGCTGCATTATGTAGCTTTCAAGCACAGTAAGAAAAAACCATCTTCATCATCATAACTAATACTTAGTGAGGATTTGAAAAGCATTACAGCACACCAAGGGACTCTATTCTAGCATAGGATATGTCTAGCACAGCCTAGCAATATTCCACTTAAAGCTGCTATTTGCAATCATAACAATAATAAAAACAACACACAAAAAAATGTGACATTAATTCAGATATACACAGGTGTTTCCTGCTGTACCATTTTTCAAAGTGCTAGAATATTCAATTAGGCTTTCACTGGATTCACTGGAATCTTTCATTGTGTTTAATGGGAACTACAATAAGAATTTAAGGAAGAAGCACTTCATCTTTTTTCAACCCAGACCGCAGTGAGGCCTACATTTTAGATTAAGTGTAGTTAATCTCATTAAGTTAAGAACTAACTTAAGCTTCTAAATTACTTCACAATACAGAGAAAAGCCAAAGAGAGCTGATACCCAATTCATTACAAAACATCTAAATTTACTAAAACTAATGATAAACAGGTTACAGCTCTCAGACCCTATCCATTTCACACACACAAAAGAACATTCCTTGGTGATCTTTTCATTTGGAGAGCAGAATCTTACAACCTCAGGGCTGAGAGAATGCCTGAAAGTGTTTTTTCTTGGAGAAAGGATCAAAGTTTCTACTGTACATTTGTGTAATACACTGATATTAAATGTCCCAAAATACTGAAATAGGGAAAAGATAGTCAGTTAGAATGATAGCAATGCATTGGATAAAACTATGTACTCTTCTTTATAAATGGATTTTCATTTCTATTTTGAAACATTGTTTCAGAGTCCTACAGGACAAGAAACATCAGAAAAACTCTACAGATTTCAGCCACCACTAGAACTGCTCATCATGCAGTTATGTTTGTCAGATTAATACTTGTATTTGCCAAGGAAGAAATGGAAATTGCTCAGATTTCACACAATTGGAATGGCATTTATATACAAGAAAGCTTCATAAAGACCAGTCTGTTGCAATGCTAGAATCATTTATTGATGCCAACACAGTCCAAGGCCCTTTTGGGTCATGGAATAGTTAACTCTTTTAGAAAACAATGCTCTGTGACTCTGTTCAATTACAGCTACCAGTTTTCCCAGGTGATGGTTTTGTGATTTGTCAGTTGGCCACCCTTATCATGCACTGACCTAAAATTCATTGGAAGGGGTCTGTTGTTCACTGACAATGGAAATTTAAACTACTCCAAGCTGAAGCAAACATTCAGCTTGAGCAGACAGGCAGAAAGGAGTAACGACAGTGATGTGATGATGGGCATATGTCAGAAACGTCAAAGCAACTCCAGATATTGTCATACGTGTATCCTCCGGGAATGAACTTCTATTTCAACTAGGTACGAATAAAATCCTAGTAATTTTGTGCTGTCAATTCACGGAAAGCAAATTATTTTGTTTATGAAGGAGCAAGGAAGAAAACTGTACAGAATATCACAATTAATACTACCATGCTACCTAGGGCTGGAGCTCGTGTTGCGTGGTAGTGATGGGATACATCTAGTCTGTCAACCTTACCGAAATAATTGGGGCACATGCAAAAGCATTTCTAATGTCCTTACTAAGAGACTACTGAGACTTTTATAAACTGCTACTGAATACTTCATGGAGTACAATACTTTAAAAACAAAAGAAGCTAATCTGAGCTGTAAGACCACTCTGTAAGTATCTGCATTAGTTTCACTCTATACCCCATAGGCAAAACTACCAGTTGTGCAAGATGGGACTTGGTTGCTCATGAACACCTTACATAAACAGCTTACTCTGCAGTTCAATCCTGCAGGGAAAGGGTCTACTCATTTCCAAGAGGGCTAGGGGAACTTCCCCGGCTTAAAGCTGTTCGTTTATGCTTGGCTCATTGGAGCATACTCACGAAAGCATCAGATTTTTTTCGAAGTTTAGTGTTTGATTGATTTGTTTGCGTCAGTTCAGCTCAGATCAGTTACTCAAGATACAATACTTGACATTCTGCAGTTCACAATGTTGAAGGAATATGGGTGGAATAACTGAATAAAAACACTCCGTAAATTAAAGTAATTGAAAATCTCATTTTAAAAAGTTTCCACATTTCAGAACAGCTGAGTGAGAAATGTGATGTCAGCTTTTAAAAGGAGATGTGAGGTGAGGCACTATGAACTTCCAAGTTGCTACTAGAAAAATTAGTAGAAAGTAAGAAATAAGATAATTAATGGATACTTGGGTAAAGAGTCACTGCTTTGGAAAAAGTTAAACAGAGGAAAATTCTGCCTTACAAATTTATTACTGTTGTTAAAAGTGGCCAAGCATATAGATAGAGACAGGTAAACAGATATACTGTGGTTGGACTTCCAAAAAGGCTTTTGACAAGGACCTTCACCAAGAGGTTTTAAGAATTTAAGAACCCGTTGCATAAGGTCTTTGCAGAAGTAAGCAATCAAAATCAAAAAAAATGAAAGCAAAGCTTAGGAGTAATTAGTTATTTGTTTATTAAATAGCAATTAGTTTCTTGCAATGGGTGGAGGTTCCCGATGGAGTGCTGTTAGGTTCCACTGCAGAACCTCTTCTGGGACCTACACTCTTTCATTATAAAAAATATGCATGGGAAAAAGAGTGAGCAACAAGGTGTAGATGTCAGCCATGACAGATGTAAAAACTGCAACAGCTGATGGTGCACGAACTGCAAAAGGACCTTGCAAAACTGAGTGACAACAGTATCAAATGAAATCCAGTACAGACAAATGTAGATCAACTTAAGTACAAACCGAACGTCACACTAAAATGAAGCTTTTAGAGCTGCCCAGTAGTATTAAGGAGTGACAATCTCAGGGTTATGGCAGGCTAATCCACGGAAACTCAGCTCGGTAGAAGTCCCCACAGCAAATGACATACTAGACATTAGTTATAGTATGAAGAATAACACAGAGTACATGGTATTATGAGAATAATACAAGGTTTTGTCACACTAAGTACTGTGTAGCTCTAGTCCCCTCTATACAAAGATCTTAATAGATCCGACAAAGTTTCCAAGTGGGAGAAGAAGAAAGGACAAAGATACGGTACAACAAAAGTTGTATGAGCAATGGCAAAATAAACTAAGACCCTTCAGTCTAGATACAACATAATTTAGGGGAAAATACTCAAAATCTAAAAAATCACATATGGCGTAAGAGTGGACAAAAATCATCTTTCACCATCTCTTTCAGTAGCCATCTAACAAAGCTAGTAAGTAACAAGTGAAAGAGAGGTGCGTCTTCACACAGTGAAGTAGCAAACTTTAAAAATCCTTGCCGCAGAATACTGTGGATGCTGAAAGTTTAGTTTTATTTCAAAGACTGAGTAAGTTTCTGGACAAAGAAAAGATTGAGAATTTCTAAGTATGCAGAAACCATAACCAGCTCAGGCAGGCTCCTTAGCTGAAAACAGCTGAAGGGAGTGTTAGGGAGAAGCATCAGATACTTGTTTTGTTCCTCCTCACCCAGGACAGTAACATAAAACCACTGCTTGTGCCTATGGTAGTGGTATCTAGACAGATCTTTTAACAGACTCAGAATGGCCTTGCATCCTTTTGGGTGTATCTGAATAAGGGCTGTTCAGGTGAACAAAAATGTTATAGGATCTACTTCTCTATGCCCTAGATGTCATACTACCAGCTTTAAAGGTGCGACACAGCATGTGTTTTCTTTCCCATCTGTTTTTAAGACATCAGGTTACCGTGTAAATATGTTCTGCAAAGAAAGGCTCAATAAAAGAAAAGGAAATACTGTCTAGGTTTATCCAGAGAGGAAATTACAGACAGACAGCATAGAGAATGGAAATTTTCGGTTCCCTTGAAGTTGCAAAATAGCGCTTAAAGACTAACTAGCAAATTAGATGAAAGAATGTAAAAGTAGACATACAGGATGCTAAACATATCTGGAACCAGTGGATAAACAGGTAATGAGGCATCTAGTGGGTTTTGTGGCAAAGTTACGTAACAAGAAACCACCGCACATGCCCTAAGTGAAGTTCAAGGTAAGGTTTACAATACTTGGGGCACTCAGTGAATACGACTACCAGAGACCCTTCTAGATGATCCTCTAGGACCATTTAAGGACTTCTAGTAAGGGGTGGAGGCCTGTAAATCGGTTCTCGGAGAAGTGAAGTTTATGTATTAGCTAGGAAGTACATTGTAATGAATATGTATGATCATGATGGAATAAATACATTGTTGTAAAGTTTCACAACACACATTAGATTAGAGGAAAAATCCTCTGAAGGCATCCAGCACTGTAATAAAGAATGCCCTGCATTCTAATACTTAAAACTGTGTTAGAAAATTTACTTTCTAGCCGATTGCAGTATCACTACATGCTATCACTGATTAAACTATGTATTTCTAAAAGGAGAACATTATCCAATTCTAGGCTTGAATTTCACACATACAGCACTGTTCTGTAACACTTCACTGCCTTCTAAGCACTCTTACACAAAACTCACTGGTTTTATTCCAGTTTGAATAAAATATATAGCAAAGGTTTTAACTGTGACTTGCAGCATCTCTGTAACTCCAATTTGGCCCCAGAACACAAACCTAAGTGATGCCTGTTCCCTGCTGGCACAGAAACACCCTAAAGAGAAAAAACGAAGAGGAAAAAAAATGTAACTTGACCAAAGATGGGCCCTTGCTGATGGGCATATCCCTTATTAAAAAGTATGCCATCCCCCTAGGATCAGGTTTCTTCTATATGGAAGAGTCTGTGCATACAAATTTGTCTTTCCTGATTTGTTTAGAACTGTATATTCCATCTTGCCTGATTAACGTGCTTTTTACAATCTCACCTCCATTGTGCAACATCTTGTAATCCACAAGAATTTCCACAACAAGCTGTTCTGGCAGGACTTCATTCTGTAGTTCTCATACTCTGCTGGACTTGCCAATGTTTCACTCCAAAAAGTTATTCATTCTGCAAGTATCAATTGAATTGGGCCCAGTATGTTGCCAAATAAACACTTACTGTATTAAGGTACATATCCTTGCCAAGTAGGATTCTGTTTGATCATATCTTTTCCTGTGTTTGGCAGGTGACAAAGAGCACCACATGATATGGTTGACATGTATTTCCCCACTTGATGATTTTACAATTGATTATTTGGAGGAGAAGAGAAAGGTATACTGGTCAATCACAGAACCACAGAATACAGCTGTAAAACATGCAAATATGACACTGGAAATGTCTTGCCTGACAATGAGAATTATTTATGGCATTGTACAAAGTAGTGGGGAGGTTGTATACAAGCAGGTCATCATTTCTGATCGAGGCAAACAGATGTCAATCAAAACACAGCAACTATGATGACTGTAGAAGTGGGAAGTCTATCTTTTATCTTCTAATAGGAAGCTAGAAGCTACAGAAGCAAAAGTAAAGGCTGGCCTTGAAAATGGGCTGCAGAGATAGATGAGCCACATAAGCACTAGAGCAGATATATCATACTGGCCCTGACTAAATTTAGTCTGAAGTTGGAAAAAAAAAAATCACTTTTAAAACTGGTTAATTTCAGACTAGTTTAAAACTGTGGTCAAAAATCCACTTATGAACACCTTAAGGTACACACAACTCATGATCCTGTCCAATCCAATATTCTTCAGATTTTTGTATTTATTGTATTATTTATGTTTATTTTGAGCAGATACTTTGCTGTAGAGGGTTTGTTCACATTTTTTACCTTCTGTGAGATAATAATTAGGAGGAATACAAAGCAGCACCACATTTGCCAATTAAAAACTTTATCTATCTTCAAGTACTATTTGAGTAATAGTACAAAATTCCCGAAGCAGAGCACAGAATTAAACTATGGAACAGGAGGTCAAAACTACAAGCAAGACTGATTTATCTATTTACTACAGCAGGGCAAGCAAGCAATTACCTGCCAGAGTTCCTCTTGAAATTGTTTTGGTCAATATTTCAACTAGTGACCTGAATACTGGCATAGAAAAGACACCTATTAAACATAAGATACATGAAGACTCAGAGATGATATGCAAATACGTTGAGGGGCAGGAACAGAATTCAAAACTGACACTGTAAAACAAGGTCTGGAAAGACAGGACAACATTCAGCAAAGGCATACGAAAAGTACTACACCTAATAAACAACCTACTGAATAAATTCAGACTGGAGAACAATGGGCTAGAATTTGGCAGAATCAGTCTGTGAACCATAACAGATCACAGGCTGAACTCTGTCAAGAATACACGGCTACAGGATAGACAAACGTCATAACAGGTTACATAAATAGGAGTGCTTTCCTGAGAACAGCTGAAGGAATCCTTATGCTGTACTCAGCTGTAATCCTCTGGCAGCTCCATGCTCAAGATGAGGATCTCTTAGAAAGACCAGAGTCAAACAGCAAAACTAGTCAGTGAAAGCCTCACTTATGTGAAATAAAGGAAAGGACTGAACTTGGATGGAAAACGTGAAAGTCCAGAAGAGGAAAATGCTACAACTTTTCTGATGTTCCTACTCTTTAAATTCATAGAGAAACAAGAAACAGGAGCTTTGAATTGCAGAAAGACTAATAGAGTTTTGATTTCTCCAGGATAAAGAGTACAAGAAACCACTAGAACCAACCACAGCCTGGCACTGTGGAACTTCCTTACTGAAGACCTTTGAAAACTGATTATATATCTGCCAGGAAACATGTGGGCATAGCTGATTTTCCTTAAAGACACTGCAATGGACAAACCAATCTATACTGATTTCCCTCTTGCCCTTCACTTCTACAGCTTTAGCCATTCTCAGTCAGAGACTGTCATACCAGACATGACTGCTGTCATACCAGAGGTAAGATGCACTACGGATTTACCTCAGTATGTTTTACAGATTTCTTCCGGTTCTTCCATTTTAACCTAGTCTGGTCCACGTTGTTTGAGAGAAGCAGTTCACACCAACATTGTCATTTGTAAACTGGGCTTGTAACTAATTGTTATTCTTAAAAATATAATTCAGTTTGTGTTTGCCTAAGGGCTTTAAATAAAAAAATCATCACCTAATTTGTAGTTTGACGACTATACTGTTAAACAAGATTATCATCTTCCCTCATTTAGTAACTACAAAGACTACTAGATTGCCTTTATGACCAGAAGCCGTTCCTTTTCTTCATCCAACTCCTAACGAAAAGCTCATATTTACTAGTACTAAGTTCTGTTCTCTCTCCTTCCCCGCTCTCATTTTTAACTCCAGAGATGAGAAAACTACTACTAAATATGAAGAAATAGACATGGTATACCCTTTGCAGTCTCCAATATGTTCAGGTGTACTGGTTCTGTGGCATTATGAGCATTTGCAAAAATTTCGTTTCAGGACTTACATTTTCCAAATATTTGTCTACTGGTGGTTATTCTCTACCACCCCTAAATGCACTTTTTCCCTGCTACATGTAAGAGAAAATTCAGTTTTCCTTGCTGTGTTTGTGTAACCTCACTTTATATATCTGCATATGCATACAGCTTAGGGTACACCTACCTTTAATTCTTTTAATACCATTGTCTTGATACTCGTATCCTTAGCACTCAAAGTTCATTAAACTTATTACAGGTATTAAATTTTAGTAAGGTATACTCTGTTACAATGCTGTGACCACACAGCCTCTTAAGAGGTATGTTTCTTCTATAATCCATCTATGGGTATGGGGTACTTGAACTTCTTTGCACAAAGGCCTATCACCTTGCTTTTTTCAGACATCCATGTAAAGTGGTGGAGACTTTTGGCAGCAAACTCCTTCCTTTGATGAAGACAACAACCTTAGTTTAGGCTTTTTATCTCAAAGTAAGTTCCTTTTTTCCTTAACTGCTTCCTTGTCTTGCAATCTGAGCTACTTAGTTTGCAAAATTTACTTCTGCGTCCCATCAGGAATAGATTTGGAAAATGAAAACCAGCTATTCCTCCCATTCTTTCTATCAGCTGACCTTGTTACACAACATCTTCTTTGTGACATCAATGGAATGTCAGGTTTGAAATGAACTGTTGAAATGAACAGGTCTGAAATATTATTTACTAAATCTTAGTGTGATCTGCTGGCTTTAAATCTATATTCCCAATTAAAACAAACAAAAAACCAAACCACTTACTGGCAAATGACATCAGCATTTACATTATTTAGAAAACGAAATCTGTTTATCTTACTGTGATTCCTGAGGCACAGCTCAAGCTCAGCATACTTAGGTGCCTTTTGGCTAACAGTGTATTAATAATACACTATTATACTAATACTGTATTCCTTGCAAGAAGAAAATTGGAGGGATAGGGTGGTCTGTCACTTGGGAAGGGCAGGGAATAGGCTACTCAATTCTGAAAGAGATCAGAAAAGTAAAATTCCTGGAAGAATACTATTAGGAGAGGAAAGATGTGATGTGGAAAAGTGCTGACCCATCCTCAGCTCTTGCCTAGAATTAAGAAAGAAAAAAGGAAGAGTAGGATCTGAAGTTTACTGCTGCAGCATTTCTCCCCCTTGTTGCAACCACAGATAAGATATCTTTATCTCTACCATTCTTCCATCACCTTTGGGGAATCAACTGTTTGTTTCTCCTGTGCTCCTGAACCTTCAAGGAAAATCCACTGCCTGAACAAGAAACTCCTGGCACCTGATGACAGCAAAGTAGTCACAATATTTAAACCGATTGTACAAATTGCTACACAAACAACACGCTTAACCCTTGACAGCTGCCAACAGTGAAAGAAATGTTCCTGAATGTTAGTGATGGATACTTTGCTCTAAGGGAAAGGTCTGCTTTGTGCAGCCACTGCAAAATAGAAAACAAGCCAGCAAAGAGGTGCTGAGGAATGCAAATATATATTATACTATACCCCAAATTGCTCCATCCAGCATGGAACTTAGAACAACTCCACGGCTAGTTTACCTTACGCTATCTTATCACAGTCCCAGAGGGCTTGCAAGTCCAGACCACTGCCTTAGAAGGCCCGTGCAAAAAGAACAACGCAATCCCTTTTCTTGCTACAGAAACTATTAATCGCACTTCAAGGGTAGGTCAGAAAAGCCTACATTGGAAAAGCGGGAAAGAAGTCAACTCTATGCATTTAAATCCTGATATTACATGTTTGCGTAATTTTAAAGTCCAATGAAACACACAAGACATACCTCTCACTGGTAATACAGGAAATACAAGATAAACAAGAAGTATGTCAGAGCAAATTGTAGGAAACAGGAAACAGAACACATAGCCTGGAAAAACATAGAGTTAAAGAGGATTCTTTCTCTGTTGTGCTATGTTCCCTAAAAATTAACAGAAAATTCCTCTTTTTAATGAACAAAGAAGCTAAAGCTTTGAGTTTTTGTAACAAGACACGAAGACCACAGAAGTCTGAGAGCAACGAAAGTTTACCAGAAGCTGCGAGAGAAAGAGTTCTCAGTTGCTCACCAGGAGGTCATCTCAAGGCCTCCTTTAACACCCCCTTCTGCCATCTATTTCTGAGTGACCTGTCCAGTCATTTAGGAAGCCTTTGCAGCTTTGTCATGGCAATGAAAATTACTTAAGAGGTATTTCAAGACTCAACTGGATATTCTCCAAATCACACAAGCACCAAAAACCAGTAAGTTAAATTCCTCCTGTCACCAGAAATGCACTAAATAACAAAAACTGGGAGAAAGGATATTGGCCAGTACTTTACAACTCAGAGCCTTCCCAGGTCTACCATCTTGTCTCCACTGATCAACTTAATCTACCTTTCAATGCCATTTTTCCACAAACACAAAATTAACAGACTGGTCAATAAGAACAAGACCTTCAGAACTCCTCTTTTCCACTGTTCCTTCCGCTCTAATCATGCAATTAACTGTCAGAATACTCCTGGTTTGCAACTATCTGACTTTCATTTTTATACAGTTTCACTACTTCTGATCTTGAATATTTAAAAGAGGCTACTTTTCCAGGTAATTTGTAAGTTGGTTCTTTGGACCAGCTGCTGTGGAATTTTGATTTAGCTTTTTGCAATTTCTTTTTAAAGGTGAGCTCATAAATTTAATGTAACCAAAAATATTATGCCTATTGTGTAACTCTATGAGAAAATTCTGCTTATTGGTGTCTCCTGTTTTCAGACCATATTCAGCTAAGAGAATGTCTTGCAACATCTCACACAAAATAAACTTTTTAGTTGCTTGCAATTGTCTCTCAATAACCAGTAGATTATTGCCCCAGTCTCATCTTCTTTTTGCACTTCCTCTTTCGTGTCAAGTATTTTCCTGCTTTTCCAGATTAATGAAAAATCTTGCTATGGGCAAGTCCACCTCATCCATCCAAACTGTTCCTGATTCCCTTTCTCCAAAAGTTAATACCTTACTCCATTTACCTATCTTTACCAGGACACACACTCTATTCTTTTTTCATCCATACACCTAGTAAAGTATTTTACAGTTTTTAATTACTTATATTCTCTATTTTCTCTCATTCTCATCTGTACACCTCATCTGTAATTTATCCATTACTGGTATCTCATAGTTGTATATATGCACTTTCACTGACACATAAGAAACAACAGAGGCTTACTACATTCTTTACTTAATTCAGGATGGGGTTTACATATGCAAAGTATAAAAAGGCAGGCTCTGAGCTGACCAGCCAGCCTGACAAAAGAAATAATGGGGAAAAGTGCATCCTGCAACTGACTGTTGTTTATTTTGGCACTATAAGGGCCCAGATTTAATACAAACATCTCGAGCAAAAAATGTGTAAGACTAAAAAGAAAGCCAATGCAAAAAATTTTGATTCCTAAATGGTAGTTCCAAGGTAGTACTTCAATTTTAACATGAAATCTTCCTACCAAATTTTAGTGCCTCCAGCTGGAAGTAGTACTGCCTGCCTGCTTAAGCACTCCATGAGAGAAGTTGGTACTCAGTTTTTCTAAATAACTGCATCTTTACACATCATGTTTTGTGCTACTCAGTGACATTTTCCAGCTTTTCTCATGTAAATTATTTATCTTAATTGACCACACAGCTGTCTTATTCAGGCTTGCAATGAGTGGGAACACTGAGATGTACTTTAAACTTTTGATTCAGTGATGCAGTAAGTGGGAGCTCATTTTAAAACACAATAATAATCGGGTCTTACTTTGATTTGGGTGATATGAAAAGCCTGGAGTGTAAACACAGCTGCGTTTCTGTAAATCTCATGTATAAAAGGAAGCCTTCAGTACCTGTAAATAAATGCTCATTTCTAACCTTTCAATTCATGTCGAATAAACTACCGTCTAGAAAGAATGTACTTGGACATTTGCACCCAAGCATGCAACAGGACTGTTTATTTTTTAAGGCACTCACCTTGTAAACCCTACATATGCAACTCATATTTTGAGAACAGCTTCGAGGAAAGCCTAGAACACTGAGTATGAACTCCAAAAGAAAAAGTGATGTTAGGACATTTTAAACAGAACAGTGCCTAACTGTAGATGGGGGGCATTTTTCAGTGTGATGGGATCCAGTGGGAACCAGGTGTTTACTCAGTTGCAGTTTCTGAACCTGACCGGATCCAAGAATTTTCTGACGTGGTGATGTCTGGATCTAGCCAGTCCAGGTGTGGCCCCGGCCCCACTAGTGCGCTCTCTTTCCCCACGGAACGCCGCCGGCAGCCGCACGCCTGGCAGCCGCTTCGGGACACCCTGCCACCTCCTCCTTCCGCACGCTCCGCCAGCACGGGGGTCGGGACGCCCTCCGCGGAGAGCCAGCGGCCTCGGCTGCCACGTCCCGGCTACCGGAGAGACGGGCGCTCGCTGCAGGACGAGCTCGTCCTGTACCAGCGCTTTTCAACTCGGAAGGGGGACACAGGACACTGCCCGCCGCGGAGCGCAAAGTTCAGCCGCCGCGAAGGCAGCGAGGCGGCGCGCAGAGCCGCGGCGGGACGCCCCCCGGCGATGCCTTCCTCCTCCCGCCCCGCGGGCGGCTGCCTGGCCCGCGCTCCGTTTCACACCTGGCTTCGAAAGGGAAGGCCACGGCCCCAAGCTCTCCGGCATACCTGCCCCCGCGCATCACTTCCCGCGGCGGGAGGCCGGCGNCCGGCGGCGCAGGGCGGCGGCAGCGGACCCTGCCCGCCCGCCGGCCGGCCGCAGCGCCGGTGCCCGCTAGGAAGTAGTTGTGAGGAGCGTTACCTGTCCTATATTGACGTATCCGTATTTGCTCGCTATCCTGTTGGCCTCCGGGAGCCCCCCGGTTATCCGCACAGCCCAGTGGTTGGTGTAGAGGCGCGTCCTGCAGGCGGGCAGCAGGAACCCCAGCACCAGGGTGAGCCGGCAGAGAAGGTCCCCGCCGCCTCCGCCTCCCCAGCAACAGCGGCGCTTCCAGCCCATCTTCTCCTCCGCACGCAACCCCCACAAAACTTCTCCTTCCTTCTTCCGAGGCCCTTGTCCTCCCCTCCGGGCGGCTCCGGCGGTACGTCCTCCGAAGTTAGCCCGAGGAAGAAACTAGGAAGAGCTTGGAGTAGTGCATTGAACCAACCGGGGGTTAAATGATGAGGGGTTGGGAATAGTGGTTCTGATCAGTGATTGCTGCTGTGCCCTCTTCCCGCCGCTCTCCGGGGATTAAGTAACTTGCTTGTGAGACCTTCTCTCACTGTTCCTGAGCGCCAGCTTCTCCCCCTATCCCTAGCTACATGGGAAGTCGTCTCTCCGCGGGGAGGAGGGGTCCTTCTCCCTCACTCTGCGTTTCCCTCCTCTCTGACTTCCTTCCCCCTGCAAGCGGTCTTCTGCCTCCTCTCCCGCGTCTGGCTTTTCTTCGCCTCCACTCGCTCCCTCTCTCCGGAATCCGGGAGCAGTGCGGCTGCGGCGGCAGGCGATGTGTGAGTGTTGGCAGCTTCGAGCCTCAGTGCACTCCGGCTCGGCCACCTCCCTCTCCCCTCCCTCCTCCTTCTCCTCCGCCTCCTCTCCCCGCCCTCCCTCCCGCAGCGCCGAAGGCCAGGGGAAATGGCAGCCGCTTCGGCGCCGGGTTGCCTCGCTCTCCGCGCTCCTGGGCCCCGGGCTACTGCTGGCCTCGTCAGCCGCCGCCCCCGAGCGCTGTCCCTGCACCCCCGCCGGGCCCGGTGACCGCCGCCCCGCCGGCGGGGCTGCAGCAGACGCGGCGAGGTGCGAGGCCTGCGGCAAGGCCTCGTGTTCTGCACCGGCCTCCCGGCCCTGCGCCCGCGAGGCGCTCAGGGCGAGGAGGGGGCGTGGGAGAGCCCCAGCTGCTCCGGTAGGCCGTGTCTGTCCTGGCCTGCCGGTCCCGGGGGAGACTGCTAGGCTGCCAGGCAGGACAGGAACAGCCCCACAGCTGCCTGTCTGGCAGCCATCGTGTGCCCGTTTGCTGGCCGCACTTTCCATACATTGCACGCCGTCATTTAATGCCGCCCCTCTGTCCGTGGTCATCACTTTGAGAAAGAAAAGTGGGTGGCTGCCGCTTTGGCGGAGGAGGGGTGGTCCAGACCCAGAGAGGGAGGACAAAGTTCCCGGTGCTCCGTCATCCACGTGTTCATGCAGCATGTAGAGCCACAGCTCTACAACTTGCTTCCGTAAGCGGAGCACCTCTGAGCCTAGAGAAAATGCGGCTGGTCATCGGCAGCTGTCGCAGGCGCCGCCAGGTGCTTGGCTGGGGTGAGAGAAAATCCACGTCCCTTCCAGCCCAAGCTTGTTGTTTAACGGTCTAAGCATTTGAGCCACCACAATAGCTTTGGACTACCTGTAGATCTACTTCCTTTTGTTTGAAAGTTAAAATAATCGTCTATAAAGTTCGGTCCAGCAGACTTATTGTGGCGATCTATTGCAGATTTTGAAGGCATTTGGACATGAGAAGTACTACTGCCATGCACTAATGTAAATTCGTGAATTTTTTTCTGAGAAGAAGGTGTAGGTAAAGTTGACTGACTTTGCAGGCAAAACTCAGGCAGCTGTCACTCTCTTTTTCACTGAACTGTGAGAAATTAAATACTTTACAGAAAGTCATAGAATAACATGGAGTTCCTTTTTTCCTCCACCAAAACCTATGTCCCGAGCTTTAAAACAGCTGTTTTCCTAGTACAGTAGAAATAGTAAAACGCAGAAAACCAAAGCCATGTTTTCCACTTCAGGTGATTCTCTGCTTTAGGTTCATTAATTTTTCCCTTACGCATGGGTATTATGCTGGTGATTAACATCTCCCCAGATCTTTTGCTTGTTTTTAAGGGGTAGAAAAGAGGGAAATATATTCTTTACTTCCCTGTTTGTTTGATATCTCTGAGAATTTATTTGCCAGTGATTACCTCTTCTCTGTATTTTTTTCTGACGTTTGCATGAGCATTTCCTCAGTGTATTCCAATGTACTGTTTAGTTCTGTTTGTAGATTTAAGACCTCATGGCTTACCTTCCCTAGGATTTTACAGATGATGGCTTACTGTTGAGCAAATTGTTGTTCTATTGGAATTGCAGTCAGCACTCTACTGGATTCAGCAGGCCCTTCTGTGGATTGTAGCTGTTAGGACCAGGCAGTTGTTAGTATTCATAAATATACATTCATTGAATATGACATTAAATATCCTGCGGCAATTAGCCATCCTTATTCATTGATAAGGAATGATAAGGTTCAATGATAATTACACGTCAGCTCTCATCCTATATGTAGAGGGCTTAAAGTATGTTTAATCACTAATATCCACCTTACAGAAGTAAGTAGCAACCAATGCGTCACAAAACCTGAACTTTGTGCAACCCCAGTTTGTTTTTCTGAAGAGAGTGAATTAAAAATCTCTCTTCTGGTGTTTTCTCAGTTAATTCTACTGTAGTTTTCACTGCCATATTTTTTGCTATAGATGATGGAGAGGGTGTCTAGCACAAAAGGTGCACACTACAAACAAAAAATAATGCCGTACTGTCATGAACCTACTTCCAGCGTGTCTCACTGGATGGTGTTTTATACACAGGCACCAAAGCCACTAGGAATCAGCTGATTTGATAAACACATCATTGTCCCCAAGTATCTTTTCCTAAAGCTGCATCATATTGCATAGCCTAACAAAAGTGTTGTGAAAATTGTGCTATACATAAAAATAGCCTCTGGAAAAGGAGGGATGTAGTCCCTAGAGGCATTTTTTCTGTGATTATAGTCGTCTTTGCTGAGGCCACTGTGCTAGATGGCAATTATAGTTAGTGTCAGAGCATTTGGACATTGGTTGTGTTGTGAAGCATTTGAATATGTTTCAATGTGGACTCCAAACTGCAAAGTTTTGCTGAATATCTCTCCATAGGAAAATCCTTAGGGGGACTTCACTCCCCACACCNAAAAAAAATATGAGAACTCCTGCCATGCCGTATTCTGTTCCTTCATGACACAAGTAGGCAGTAAGTATACTGGGTACCAGGTGAGTGGAGAGACCACTGAGGGCACTGGCAGCAGTGTGGGAGTTTTATTCAGCATGCCTGCTGTATATGGACTGCATGTAGTTGGTAGCTGGGCTTGCTTCTGAACTCCGTGTGAGACCAGATAGCTTGTCACACCACAGGGAAAGTTTTTATCTCCTCTTGGCAAGGGCACTAATTCACTCCATTTCATCACTATTGTCACACTGGTGCCTCTTGTTTCCAGACACACGCACCCTCCCACCCCCTTCTTACCCCTCTCCTATGACAAAAGTCGGTATCTGTCTGACTGCTCAAAATGCAAATTTCGACAGGTTCTTTACTTATTGGTACTAAGCCCTGAATCCCTCCTCTACTGTTAATCCCAAATGATAGTGATCCAGAATCTGACCTCAGTGTCGCTTCTCACTTCCCTCCTACTTGATCTGATTGCATCTTGTTTTGCTGTTTTGCCTCTCTAGTCATGAAATTATTCTTTCCTTTCTAGTTTTTTCCCAGCCTGAAAATCCCTGTGGCTCACTAGCTCTGGCAGCCTTTTTACTGTACTGTGCTTCATGTCAGCTTTCTAGCACTCCTCTGTTTCGCAGATCAGTGCTCCAGAGATGTGTTAAGCATCTCAGGGTCATAATTAAGGAGGAAACCACATAGGACGTATAAATTCAAAGAAAGTGGCCGCTCAGTGTCTTCCAGGAAGAAGTCCTGCAAGCAGATGTGCTGGCCCCTGAAGACATACCAGAACACAGACTATTTTAAGAATAAACTGGGAATATATGTTCATCAGCTTTTGGAGAGGGAGAGTCTGGGCCATAATAGATGAAAGAAAGGAAACCTTCAAAGAGTGGAGGTTGTGTCAGGGAGTTGTTTAGAGGTTGCCTTAGAAAGATGGATAGTTTTGGAATCCAAAGGAGTATTTAGGTTTCCTTAGTTTCAAGCATATCTGTTTTTACTGTTTTTTATAAACAGTGCAGCTAGGTCACTTGACACCAGCCACGATACGACCCAATTTGCTGGTACATGGTTCTTTGATCTGCGGTTTTCCATGCTTCAGGCTTGGCTCTGATTTTATGTATTTTAACATCAAATGCTTTGAAAAGAATTAAGTTTTGCAGATTTTTATTTGGTTTTTAATAAAACACTGGTTTTACATATGATCAGTTATATTAGCAGGTTTTTTTCCTCAGCAAGTACCTGTCTATCCTTTGAAGCAGGGTACCTATTTTGAGTACTTCACTGTTCTCATGAAAAGCCACCTATGTATATCCAAATTTTGAGTGAGAGTTTTCACCTGTATGTTAGACACTTTTTTTACATTCAGCAGCCAATACTTTGAGATTGATTACCCCCCTCACTGGGCATGCCTCTCCCTGTTCCCAGTGTGTAGACTATAGGGTCTGCACACCTAACCCTGTGTGCAATCACAGCAAAGCATGGCTTCTTATTACTCTTCCCACTTCTTGTTGGTCACTATGGGAATGAACATGATAAGTCACAGCAGACTTTAATGATCTTTCTGGGAATGCAGAGGAGGAAAGCCGCCTGTCCTGAATGTAGAGTAGATAAGAGACAGGACAGGTAAAAATACTCAACTGGGGTAAAGAAGCTGGGACAGGACAAAGGAATGAACAGAAGGAAATTGGGATGAGAATTTGGCCTCTTGTCAGGGTATGCTTCAGCCCAAGCCTCAGTTTTTCCCTGAGCAATTTAATGTCAGAAGCTCAGTGATTCATGTAAGAAATTAAAAGGAATGATCCTGTATTTCTTGCCTGTTGGTAGTAAAGCAGTGGAATTTGTGTCTGGATCTAGGAATAGGTGTGTATCTGGACTTTCCCTGATCACTCGTAATTGGACTGATACTGCCCTATTCATGTACTATGTGGATTTCATTTTGGTTTTATGAATAAGGCTGTACTGTCTATTTTTCACCCTGTGAACAGAATGTCACTCTTACCTTTCCATCTTTGATTGTGTTTATTGTCATTCTTTGAAAGAGTGGCTCTACCCTCATTATAGTTATGGCCATACTGGCAGGCATAATTAGAAAAGATGATAGCGTTTGTTACACTATCTGAAGAGACTCCTTCTTCCTCTACTGACGCCTGTGCCAGCATACTTATTTGCCATCTTCTCATTTGTACAAATGCATCTCTTTGGGCTTCAATCTAAAGTGTCATTAATTTTTTTTCTTCATATTTCTTTTTATTTTCTCTTGTAATTTGTTTTATTTTTTATTTTTTAATTTCAGAGATCTAGTTGAGAGTGCAAATAGTCATACGAACTTGACTGGTAACACACAGTGCATAGCTAGAATGAATAGCTAAGGCATGGGGAGAAAAGATGGAAAGGAATCTTTTTCAGCTGTCTTCAGTGCCTGACGCAGCATCCTATAACAGTGGACCCTGAGTTCTTTTAAGAACAACTGCACATTTTCCCTCTCGAGCTTCTCATTGAATTGTAAAGTTTCAATCATAGAGTCTCAAATACATGGAAAAAAGTAAGTATAAAAATGACATTTCTAGTGTTTGGCTCTGAATTTTAGCTATGGAAATTATCATGGGCCCCTTTGATATAATGGAGGAAAGGGGGTTTTTTTCTGAAATTACTTATGTGAGTGAATTGATCCATGTGGAGGAAGATGAGGCATTTTTTCCCCCAAGTTCACTGGAATTAACATTCCAGCTAACTTGTTTCTAAATTGTCCCCTGAGTCAGAATTATTGTAGCTACTCTATTCTGTGAAATTGACTCAGCTGTACTGCAAGTATCTATAGGATTTTCCTTTCCTGTTACAGTATCATAGAAACCATCAGATACTAGTATTCTTTTCTTACATCAATATGTTATCGGTAGCATACGGCTAAGATAATATTCTTGCTAAAAAGAGTGACCGGTGGCAGGTGAAAATCCAAACCAATTTCAAAAACATAACTAAAGAATAGTGGCTAAATGTCCTTACCTGAAGAAAAAAATTTTATCTCACGTGTTCCATCGTGGCCTACCCTCCTTTCATGAGCTCTGATTGGACTGGTTCCATTTGTGCCCCAATCCTTCTCAGATACTACTGTATGCCCTTCATTAGGAGAGCTAGTATTCAGCTTCTTTAGACCTAATTGTCTTCTGGGTCCTTGTTCCCTTATCTTTGTTCAGGTGCTCCATGAAGCTGCTATTGTCATGGTGTGTTCATGAAGTAACTAACTTCTTGATGGTAGTAGGATTATATTTAGTCTTCTTTATCCTCTTCTTCTTGTGAGAGGAAGCAGAGGTCATATCTTTAATCTGTAAGAAAACCTGAGCACCTTTTCCACAGAAAAATGTGTAGAAGTAATAGTTTAAGAGCATCACTTTTAACTTGAGACTCTCCACTCCTCCCAGTACAAGTCCTTTGGATTATTTGTCTGCATTTCTTTGCATGAAACTTGCTCAGTGTAATTTGTTGGTCCTTGAATTGAAAAAGAGCTTGTTTACTATAGCCAGTGTCTAACAGAAGATGTGACCTGGAAGTGGTGAGTTTATTAATGGGAAAGGAAGTATGGCAGGTTTTTATACTCTGTGTTCCAGACAAGGAACAAGTTGGGAAAGCGTACATTAGGACATATAGCCTCTGTTTCTAGGTGATTGAATAATAATTAATTCTGTTATAATGTGGTCATAATTCTCTCTTCAAGGAGTTCAAGGCCAGACTCATGGCACATCCTTTTCTCATAAGATACTATTCACCAGCTTACTTGCCCCTGAATAGTGAAGAATTTAAAGGGTTTACCAATCAGAAGAGTAGGGAAACCGCTATGTATGTACTCTACCCTGTTGTGGTAGTAATTAAACCAATGCCAAGACTGCATAAATGGAAATTCCCATTCATTGTTTATTAGTTTTAAACTAAACTGGAAAAATATTTAGCTGTGTTTGATACATCCTGTCAGATTTTAAGTCTGAAAGGAAATGGAGGGCAGAAACATAGACACCAATAAGAATGGCCCAGCTGCAACGACAGATGCTGTGAGTGCCAAGTGTTTCTTTCCAAGGGGGTGATGCTGATTGCATACCTCATTTTACTGTGTCAGTTTACTAAGGAGACCATTCTGGTGCTTCTGTTAAAATGGATAGAGGAAATGAAGATCTCTGCAGATGCCTCTGCTCTCTGCCTGCTAAAGAGCAGAGGTGTACTGACAGTTTGTGTCGGGGCCTCTTTGTGTTCTTTGATTTGATGCAAAGAACAGAGTAATCTATTGATGAGAGTGCTTTCCTCTCCCAAATTTTCTTCTTCATGTACTGATACTCTTTTCTTCAATTTTTTTTTCCCATATCTGCAATAAATCTGCCTTTCCTTCTCCGCTTGTCTTTCTGCTGCTCGGAAGATTTTTCTCTTGTCTTATGGTCCAGCTCATCATTTTTCCCCTTTATTGTTGCCAAGACTTCTACTCTGTACATACTACTCATGGGATGTTATTCTCTGTGCTCACCTCTGTTTACCATGAAAAACAAGGGCCATTGTAGCTGAATGTTTTCATGGATGGTATTGACCATAATGGTGTGTAACATAGCATTGCTAAGAAATCCTTGCTAAGGTATCATATCTTCGTGATAGAGAACAACCTAGTGCTCCATAACTGGTAGTCCATGTTCAAAGTGCAGAGTCCAGCCATAATAATTAAGGGTAACTCTGAATCAGAAGTTACAGCACTGATGAGTCCTCAGCACAGTGATGTGTATGTGTAAACCAGCACTGGAGGAAGTACATGGGGAGGGAGAAGAGGGATCTGGGTGTGTTTTGCTGCTCATTAATTCAGACAGCTCATTTCTCCCAGAAAGTTCTGGGAATGTTGTATTGTCCATAAACCTCCTGTGTGTCCAGTTCTGCTCACTTGTGCGTTCATTGTATGAAATGTAGTGCCTGAAGAATGATAATGACTAGCAAGTGAAATCAGAACATCTATAGCCACAGAGCATTGTCTTAGGTTTAGGTAGATTCTTAGTTGCTTGTCTACAGATAATTTTTAGATGGACTTTTGATTCTGTTATGTTGTGTTATATTACAAGAGTAGGAAAGAAAGGCACAGGAGAGAGAAAAGGTAAGGAGTTAAAAAAAAAATTAATTACCAAAAAAAAAGCTAGAAAAGTTTAGCCCCTGGTCAAACTTAAGACTGAAATGGATATTTTTTTAATAACTGATAAGAATACTGTGCAGCTTTACTATGTGGGTAATATATGATTTACAATCTCTTTAAATATTGATTTTCTTGCTGTTAAATGCTCACACATGTAAATTATGTGATATTTGCCATAAAGTACATTTTCTATGTAACTTTCTTAAAATGAAAGCAATTTTGGTTTGGATTTTATTGTGAGTGATGCAAAAGACAGTTTTTGCTGTCTTTCTCTCCTTTTAGGAAATGAAACTGGCACAGTTCATGAGAAGATTAGATTGCTTCTCGAAAATTTTCACTCATTCTGGAAGAAATATAAAACACTGGTTCTAAATTACATCAAGTTCTTCTGCACTCATAAACACTCCACACTTTCTTCCATTCTGTATCAGCCTTCATTCTTCTTTGTCTCTTCTGTGTTGATTCCTCAGTTGGCTAATTCAGAGCCACGTATTTGTTTATTTAAATTTTTCATTCAGCAGCTGAGCAACTGAAAAGCAAACAGTGCAAATGAGAACATTTGCTGATATACTTGTTAAAAGTCCGACGCCTCTCTGTGACCCTTTGCATTTACACTGTTTTTCTTCTGCTGAAAAATGCAGATGATTCCATGAAACAAATACGGTGCAAGGACCTGGTTAGTGTACAGAATGCATAGTTCTGATAGTTAGCAGTTTCAAAAAAACACTGCAACAATCTTCATTGAAAAGAAAAGAGCATCTCTGGAGAACTACCGTGAATGTGATGTTTGCATGTTGGAAAGTGAATGGATTTTTGTCTGTTCTGCAGGTCACGGCTCTCAACTTGAATATTCACAATATAAGAAGTGTACGTATAGCATATAGTTTATCACCACTGCCAATATACCAGTTCATTAACTTCCCTTAACGTTTCTTGAGCACTTCCTGAATGCAACGAAGTCATGCTCACAGATACACACACTATGAATGTGAATTTAAAAGCCAGTGTTGAAGCTCTACTCAGGAAGTAAACTCTGTAATCATCAATTTATTTTCTGAGAATGTTCCCTGGACAAGGCCTGTGTGACTCTGAGAGACAGCACCTTAAAATCCGTGCTGGCTCTGCCTGAGAGATAAGAAAGTCTGGGCCTTCTAACCAGAAGAGTCATATTTGTACCACCAGAGAGAGAAGCAATACCCTCTGATTTATATGATCAGTTAGAACTTGCCAGCATGGATGGATTTTGTTATACCCTGTGCCTGTTAATTCACTTTCTACTTTATCTATCTAGCTATACATCCATGAAGTAAACAAAACTAAAAATATATATAATCACTCCCAGCACTAAAATAATGAATAAGAAATGACAATTTCTGGTAGACATTTAGTAAAAAATAGAAGAAACTAAATCTTCAGTCTTGTTAATTCCACTATGGCAGAGGAATACAGGCAATAATCAGTATCATGTGCTCACTTTGTCAATTTTATGATCTGAATTGCTTGGTCAGCTCTAGTTCTGGTCAGTTTTCTGATCAACTCCACAGCTGTATATCACTCTCTGTTGTCATCAGAAAAAATAGTCCACCTTTATGTGAGTATAATAGTGAAGAGTATCTGGGTCACTGAATCAGGATTATGTGTTTCCAGCACACCTGCGGGAGGTCACTGATTCAGGTCACATAACTATGATGCTGGTTGACTGTCTCTGGAGTGGGTCCAAATGTATTCATTCCTGATTCAGAGTCCTTAGATGCATGGACACATTTTATTAACACTGCTGCAAGACAGTCTGTCTCAAGATGACAAAGGTGGTGCAAGCGTTTCTGAATAATATTTTTACTGTTGCCTCAGCTACAGGAAACGATGCTTGAATACTGCATAAGCATTAGGGAAACAATAATTTCTCCTCCAACAGAACATGCTTTGTTTAGCACCAGGAATACCACAGGTGAGGACAAAACAGACAATATAAACAGAGAAAACAATACAACACAACTGTCATGCTTTTCATCTCTAATGTCATAGGGAGATGCTGTGGGGATGAGAAGTTAACACATGGATGCCAGCTGTAGCAACTAAATGTCTCAAGGAAACTTGTTCTTAGTTAATGAAATCCATTCACGAGTGACCTAATGAAACTCAGAAGAGATTACCAGATTTATTCTTGGAAAGGAAAGAAAGTGAAACTCAGAGGCCAACAGACTCTAAACATGATGAAAATGTGACTGTTAATTCAGATTCTAATCTCCAGATGTTCAAATAAGTTTTTTGCTTTTGGGGTTTTTTTGAGATAACAAGTTGCATAATATGTTGGAAAACCACCTGTAAATGTAGATAAAACAGACTAAGACAAAATCAGAAAACAGTTATGTTCAGAAACAGGCCTGGATATTCTGTGAAAAACTGCTGACATTATCTGAAGAATTCTGGCTTTACCATGAACTAGTTTTTAGGAAAACTAGGCTGCTATGCTAACTGTGGAGCAACCAGGAAATGCTGATTTACAGAAAGAGATTACTATACAGGGTTTATGCTAACTGCAGCATATAGTACCTCAGTGCAACAATGCAGCTAAATCTAAGATATATTTGATGTGTGCTATTGCATTTCTTCTTGTCCTTTCCTGCCTGTGTGCGTTAGGAGACCATGGAAATGACAAGGCGTGACTTGAAGTCATCTTGTAACCTGTGAGCCACCTCTCATGCCTATCGTGCTTGCCTGTGTGAAATTCTGTGTTGCAAACATAACTAAGATATTCCTTCTGCTGCAGACCCTTAATTTGTTGTAACACACTGGGAGCTCCAGGTAACATTGTTTGTCTGAAAAGATAGAAGCTACAAGCAGATGAAGAGCATCTTGTGCTTTTAGACATGACAAGTCAAAAGCTTACACTACCCTTTTAAAATGTTTATGGTAAACTGATGTCCTTCACTGGCTGTCAAAGTAGCATAAATGCTTAAATTATTTGAAGCCTAATTACAGGCAGTATCATTGTTCTGTGTATTTCACATGGGATTTTGCTATTGATCAAGTAACCTCAAGATTTGAACTCAAACTTCTGGGAAGCCCTTAATGTAATGAGTCGCATTAGTGTCAACCTGTTTGATCAGGGATCTGACTAAAAGCCATTTGACATTAATGAGAGTCATTGTATTAAAGGCTGTTAAAATCACTACCATATACAGATGCAGGCCAAGTTAAGAAAGTCTGTATATGTGTGTGTGTGTGTGTGTAATGTATTTGTCTGTGAATGCGGTCCTATCCATGCAGTTGTTCTGCATAGCTTACAGAATAGGAAGATAGGGCAACATGCAGAGGATAGTTTACTGCTCACCTTTAAACTCCATTGATTTTACTGCAAACCACTTTAATTTTTCTCCTGCATTATCTAATACTAGTTTCAAATTATCTCAAAAGACAGATGCAGGTCCTCAAGTTGTTAACATGTAAAGCTGTCAATATTATGTATTTCTTACTACAGTCTCAGCAGGAGATTGAGCAGTGAAATTTGAACCTTCTTGAAACTGTTTCTTCCAGCAAGACAATACAAAAGGGCTGACTGTGCTGGAGGTTCTGAGAATGTTAGTGCAGCAGCTCATTGTTGGAGCTTCATATTTAGAATATTCATTTCACATTTGGATGTGGCTGTATCCCCTGTGTGTGAGGTGTTCAGGCAGCAGGACAGAGGAGATAAAAGGCTGCATAACATGCACACACATGTTAGATGTATTTTTGCACCTCAAGAACTAACAGATAATAAAACCAATCCTGTTTAAACTCATAAATATCTTCACCTGATCTCTACAGGCAAAATTACTCAAATCTAAACCACAAATTTTTCGAAGTTCTGCTCTTATTATATGGAATGGTTGTCTAAAATGTTTTGCAACTGATCTATGATGTTTGCTGCTAATTGAGCTTTGACATGGAACTAAGTGATTCAAATGGAATATAAAATACATGTGCCATCAGATTTCCTTTAAGGATATTTTTAGGTATATTTGAAATTTTGGATGCAATTATAAAGTGCAGTTGATATGCCAACAATTCTTTTGTCTTCTTACTGCATGATCTTTTTAGGGGTGGTCAATTTTCTGACTCCATTTTTTTTTGTGTGGTTACAAGATGTGTCAGAGTTACTTATTTGTTTGTAAAGTTATCTGTATAATTTTGAAGCCTGGACATGATGCTTATGTTTGCTTCACAGGCAGTATGAGATATTTTCTTTATAGCAATTCTGAAAAAACAAGCAATAAGTCATGTTACAGTCTCTTAATTTTCCTTTTAATTAATTATTTGAGGACAGCACTCAGGCTTTTAAAGTGTTTTTGTGGGTTTTGTTTGGTTTGGTTTTTGGAGTTTTTTGGAGGAGAAGGAGCAGAATTATGCTTATGGCAATACTGTGCAGGACAGCAGTTTTAAAATTTGTTTACACTGTTCTTTGAATATCAGGGTCTTGCATGCATAGAGGTATCTAGTGTGACTGTGGATAACTTTTTGAAAGGTGCTCTGTAAGTTTATATTGTGTACTGCATGGCTTAATTAGTGATCTGGGTTTTTTCTTCATGAGGCAGGAGCTAGATAAACAGGTACCTGAGATTAAGATCTTTTCCTTCTACAGCTTTTACAATGCAGGCTGCTTTGTATTTGCTTTTTGTGTGTGTGTTGCTTCCCATCTGATTCATAGTTTGGTTTAGTTACCCACTCTAAGCCACTTTGCAGAGAACAGACATTTATCAGTGTTTGCAGAGTGTGCCATCCCCTTCCTGCCTGGGAAGCAGAAAGAGAGCATGGGGTGATGTTGTGATGATGACCTTTGGCAAGCGGAGATGCAAAGCACCCTGTAGGAATTTCCTCCAGCACAAAGGTATTTAACAAATTATCCAGTTCCATGGTGGGACCTAGTCAGTAGGTGGTCCACTTCAGTGTCTGTCTGTCTTTCCTTATCCTCCTCTTTGGTTTAGAGAAGCTGCAGTAAGAGGGGAGAAAGAAAAAAAGGAAAAAAGGAAGCAAAACAAAAGCCAGCTATTAAACTGGAAAGACATGTGATCTGCATAATTGCTCTAATTGCAGCTAGTTCTGCAATGAATAGTCCTGATGTCCAATTCAACAACGACTTAGGAGAAAAAATATCTCTGAGTCCTTTACTATAACATGAAAGGCATAAAGAAACTCTTATGATCATTACCATTCAGTTTAAAGAGCCAGTGACTAATTAAGAGGGAGGGTAAACAGTCCCATTGTTTAATTATTGAAGAAAGGATTAAATTGGCAGGAATAAATAAACAAAATTAAACTATGCACCTCTCTGTCCTTTCTGAGTTGCACAAATTGGTATACAGTCATGCATGGGAGAGGTAGTGGTCAGAAGGGATTTTTAACATAATTGTAGAAAACATTGTAACAAACATAGACTGCTCCAAAAGTTCTGCTATCTCAGGATTCCCAAAGAAATAAAGAAGGAAACCCGTGTGGACTGTTGTCAGAAGCAAGATTGTCATCCACAGACCTAAAGACAGGGTTTAGAGGAAGGAAAACTAGCCAGCCCTGACTCCAGCGCTTACTATGGCCTTGCACAGGACACTCCATGTCTTTTTCCTGATTTTTTTATCTTTAAATTGGGATAATAAAACATAATTGCTTGTCTAATTTTTGTGTTATGAAACTTAGTGTCTGGATAATGCATTTGGTGTAGAGGAGCAAAAGATTTATAAGCCTCTTTCAAAATCTGTTCTTGAGACATGAGCAGTGATAAAACTTCTGTTCATATTTAGGAAGCCCATTTTTACAGAGGGAAAACATAATAAGGTTATCCAAATATAGTGTCTAGTAATAAAGAAGAGGCACCTGAGAGAAATGTTTGTCACTTACGTGGCCATGGCGTATGGCCCCAGAAGATACTCTGGTTTGAAAAATGAGTAATGTTTTTTCTCTTTCATTTCTACTTCTATTTGGTAGATACAACACAGAAATAATTCCATTTTCCTTTCTTCTCTTTGAAAAATTAGATGGTTTAATCTTTGTGGCAGGTTGACCCTGATCAGCAATTAAGCACCCACCAACTACTCGTTCACTCCCACTTCATCAGAATGGGGGAGTGGATTGGAAGAGCAAATGTGAGAAAAACCTCATAGGTCAACATAAAGACAGTTTAATAAGTGGAGGGGGAAAAAGTAGGGGGAAAAAAAAAAGCAAAACCTAAATGATTAAAAGGCTGTGGCTCACCACATCCCAAAAACAGGCTGATGTCCAGCCAGTCTCTGAGCAATGAATACTCTGGAAAGACTCATCCCCAAGTCTTTATTCCTAAGCATGACGTTTGATGGCACGAGACATCCCTTTGGTCTGTTTGGGTCAGCTGTCCTAGCTGTGTCCCCTCGCAGCCTCTTGCCAATCCCTGGCATCCCTGCCCATAGCAGGCAGAGAGAGAAACAGAGAAACCTCGATGCTGTGCAAGAACTGCTGTGTAGTAGCTAAAACACGGGTGAGTTGTCAGCAGCGTTTTCATCACAAAAACCGTGCTGGCTGCTGTGAGGAAATTTAACTCCATCTCTGCCAGACCCAGTATGCTGTTGCATTATCTAAAGGGTTTCTTTAATGGCATTTGGGTTCCTTCTAAAATTCTACAGTCTTCTTCTCATTCTGTATGTGTACGTAGGGCTGAGATGCCTCTGTCTTGGGGTGACTTTATGCTGTTGTATCCCCTATCACTGCTCTATGCCCAGATATGATCCTGAGCCTTTCTGTGTCTTTAAAACTGGGTGCAAGAGAGAGAGAAAAAAACTGAGTGAACGTTTCAAAACAGTTTGTGCTTCAAGGACACAGAGATTAGCTGCTGCTGCAGCAGTGAGAGGGGAAGAAGCACCTTCTTGCTTTTCAGCCAGCTTTTCTGCTCCTTTTCTCTGGAGAGAGAGAGACGGAGAGTTGAACCTTGTTTTCTTGGAACTTTGGGGGTTTTTTCCTTCTTCTCTTCTGGACTGTTTCAACATCAGAACACATCAGGAGAGTTCTCCCCCGAGGCCCAGAGGTGGGCCCACCTCAACCCAGCTCCGAAGAGGAGAGAGACTGCAACTACAGAAGGACTCTAAAATCTTCCCAGGTTTCTCTCCAGAGCAAGAGGTTTTATTATTTAGCATTATTATCCTTTTCCTGTGTGTTTGTTAAATAAATAGTTTTTCCCTTCACTTTCCTCCAAGGAAAATCTTTGGTTTTTTTCCTGAACCTGGTGCAGGAGGGGTGGCTGTAATCTGTTTCCCTTTGAGGAGACGTTCCTTTTGGACGTTTCCTTGAATTTGGCCCAAACCGGCACAGCCTCTAAGCTTAGTTCCAGGCACCTCATACTCTGACTTACAAGTAAGATTCATACCAGAGGCTATTTATACCCAGTCTGAATCAAATCCTTAGATTCAGACACCCCAGAAGTTAGGAAATTTAAGATTGACATTTGAGATTTGAGCTTTAGGACCATCTTTTATATTGAAGATGGGTAAAATAAAAGAAGGCAAGCTAAAATAAAGTGATACCCAAGACACAGTGGTTGCCACCCACTTTAAAAGATTGAAAACATTCAACTAATTATTTTTTATCTCTTTTATTTTTGTGCACTTTTGTACTTCCTTGGGCTTTCCATGACAGAAAGCTAAAGAGACTGCTGTAGTGAAATATCTGGCTTGTCTGGAGGTGGGAATTAGTGTGAATGGCATAAGAAAGCCTATACTAATGACATTTCCTGTCCAGTTTTGCTGACTATACATTAAAATGCACTCATGTTTAAAATGTCAGCTGAATATGCCGTGTTCCATGCATGTGATCACATCCCTTTCTACATCCTTTATCCCCTGCTCCCTATTAGCCTATAGGGTACATCTTGGTGCCTGTGTAGTCCCTTTTCACAGAAATAGTGTACTTTGAAAAGGTTATCTTTTTTTTTTCATGGTCAAGTGATGATGGATATCAGAGTTATGAAGCAGGGTGGCTTTTGATTGTGAATACTGATGTAGAGTCATGTTATTATAAGACTGAACATGGAAGATGCTAGCTATTATAGAGTATTGTTTCGCTCAGTTAATATTTTATACTGTGTGATATTAACCTTCCTTCCCCACTGTTGTACTAACATGCACCCTTATGGTAGCCTGACCTGTGAAACTGAAAGCTTTATAGTAACATTTGCCTTACTTGTGACATCCTTCCTCAGTTCTCCAGAATAAATGAGCAGTTGTGGAAGATAGGCAGAGAGACCAGCTTCAAGAATGAGGTTGCAGTTGTTTCATGCCCTCACAGCCTCCATAAATTGTAGGCTTGAGAGGCTGAGTCAGAATAAAACTCGATTCTATTCTATCTTTCTGTTTCTGCAGATGACATTTACTGTCCTTTGTTTTGCTCAGTGTGGCTGCTTGTCTGGCCCCTTCTGATGGAGCGTTCCTCCATCTTCATTTGGCACTTTAAGTTGAATCTGGGCACCAAATAAAACAAATGTTATGCGAAAACTGCTGCCTCTGGGGAACCCTGAAGCCTGGATGTACCACAAAGAGAACAAATCTGGGAAGAGAGCTGAGTGGAAGGAACAAACTTTAGAAAGGGTTCATACCTTAATTGTTCTGTGAGTAAAGGGGATAACCAAAGAAGTTATAATTTTCTTTAGACTGAAAATAAAGGAAGCAACAAAGAAGACAAAAGTTTCCCTTAGCTCCAGGAACTGATGGAATTTAATAATTTCTTTGGGCAGAATAGACTATTGACAATATTAATTCTATCTGAAAAATTATATACTCCACTGGAAGTTGAAAAAAAAATATGGATGGCATAGAGCATTCAGACAGGAAGTAAAATAACAGGAAAGTTCACAATTTCTTCTTGTAAGGCAGACTTCAATGGATTTAGAAATTTTAGGTTCTGAGTCCCCTGAGAAGGCCAAATTTCAAACATTCCAGAATACTGAGTACTCCAGAGAAGACAGAGGAAATACCTGTAAATCACTAAATTTCCCCATATCCTGATAAAAATTTCTGGTTGGCAGTCAGTATTCCAGTAAAGTGGAGAAAATGAAAATTGTTACACAAAAAGAAGTGTAAAGAAACCAAGAGAATTGCATGTAGTGCAGATTTAGAGCCCAGCAGAAAATCATGGGCTGTGTGAGCTGAGACTTAGCAAGCATTTGCTTTAGTGCTGAAGTGTATGCATATGGAGCACACCAGACACTGAGAATAACAACCGTTAATTTAGGGCATTTTCTGCGGGACTGTTAAGCAATATGGTAGATTATTGGACTATTAATTTGACAGTGATTAGAATATCTATTAAATTACTTTGGACATTGTTCCTGGCAACAAGTGACACAAAAAGCAGTTTTGTTTACACTGAAGAAAAGCCAGTACCTCTGAAAGCAAACAATTAAACTGTAGGTTTCCACTGCTAAGCTTCTCCTCACTGCAGGCACAGGAAAATAAAATGTTTGGATAGGCAGGAATTTGCTGTAGTACTCCTTGCTGAGCCCTGGAGCTTGTCAGTAGAAGACCCCAGAAAAACAGGAAGAATTTGAGGACCTCAAATCCTGGACGTATAAAACACTCTGCCCAGAACTGAGAAAAGACAAAACAATGCATATTGCGTGATTTGTACTCCTAGACATCCCCTGAAACTTTAGGTGGAGGATTAAAAGAGGAATTAGCTAGTTTCATTTGCTATGGTTCTGTGTTCAGGAATACCAAAGCTGTACACAACCAGATCACTTCCTAGTACAGATTTGGACTGGCTCAGGCCTGAGTGTATGACTGTATTTCTGTCAAATCAGCTAGAACACACAGTACAGTATTTATTCTGGCTTGACGGTTGCTGCAGGAGGACAGGTGATATGTGATCTGCCAGAAAATCTGCCAGGACAATGTTATCCTTTCAATACTTTTGTTTTGAAGAAATTTGGATCCACAGAGTGAGTTTGAAGTAGCCAAACCATTTTCTTCTTATGAATCCACAATATTTTGGATCCAGCATATGTGCCCTAATCCATCCATTTTCATGAAAGCATGGCGGAGGAATCAGAGGGCCAAGACGACATGCGGGGAAAAAAGTGGATCTCCTTCACTTGTGCATAGATTTCATTTACCAAGAAATAAATATGTAGGACATAGAATGTATTACATTACCACTAGGAAGGTGGGGCCCTCTTTCTTACCTTTTGGAAGAGGAGACACACCACATTTGAGAGTTTGCCCAGACAGGCAGTATATTTCACATGCTAAGAACCCCAGTGCTTTGCTCAACCACATACGTACTCTCAGAAGTACTGCTAGTGTTTTAGGGAAACTCCGAGGTTCTTGAATACATTTCAGGGAATTTAAGTTAGTGTAAGGGTAGGGTTTTAAGTTCAGTTGATACAATGACATGCTTTCAGCATGTTATACTGCCAGTTACACTCCAGAAAACAAGAAAAAACCCAAATTATAATTGTGGTTTTGTTTTTTAGTGATTTAACCAGAAATGAACCTTTCCTGGAGAAGCAGGGCATGACAGGAGTCCTAAATCTGATAGCCACTGTACTTGTGACAAAAGCTTTCCCTGAAGCTTGTCAGATAAATCACAGCATCACAGAATTGTTAGGGTTGAAAGGGGGCCTCAGGAGATCATCTAGTCCAACTCCCCTGCCAAGACAGGGTCATCTAGAGCACACAGGAATGTGTCCCGGTGGGAGGGACATCTGTCCGGAGAGGGAGAGTCACAACCTCACTGGGCAGTCTGTTGCAGTGCTCTGCCACCCTCAGCATAAAGGAGTTCCTCATGTTGAGGTGAAACTTGTATTTTAGTTTATGGGCATTGCTCCTTGTCCTGTCACTGGGCACCATACTTTCAGCATCCACCTACAAGATACTTGTATCCATTAATGAGATCCCCTCTCAGTCTTCTGTAGACTAAGCAGGCCCACCTCACACAGTCTGTCCTCATAAGAGAGAGGCTTCAGACCAGTCATTATCTTTGTGGCCTCTGCTGGACCCTCTCCATTAGCTCCTTTTCTTTCTTGTACTGAGAGCCCAGAGCTGGATGCCAGATTCCAGATGTGGCCTCACCTGGAGCTGAGTGGAAGGGAAGGATCACCTCATTTGACCTGCTGGTCATACTCTTCCTGATGCAACCCAAGGTATCATTTGATCATTGCCCTCCTGGCCATAAGGGCACACTTCTGGCTCGTATCAACTTGTCATCCACGAAGACTCCCTGGTCCTTCTAGTAGATAAGACCTGTACTGGTACTTGGGGTTCTTCCTCCCCAAGTGTAGGATCCTGCACATGCCCTTGTTGAACCTCACCGGGTTTTTCTCTGCCCATTTCTCTAGCCTATGTAGGTCCTGCTGAATGTAAGCACAGCCTTCGGGTGGATCAGCCACTCCCCCTAGTTTGCTGTCATCAGCAAACTTGCTGAGGCTACTTTCTATCCTTTCATCAGGAAAACAAGATAAACTAAGACTGGGCCTGGTGGTGATCCCTGGGGAACACCACTGACTACAGACCCCCAACTGGATTTGCTTTGCTGATCCTGATCCTCTGAGCTGTGTCATTTAGACAGCTCTTGATCCACCTCACTGTTCATTCATCCAACCACAATTCCTAAGCTTACCTGCAAGGATGTTGTGGGAGATAGTGCCAAAAGCCTTCCTGAAGTCAAGGTAGCCAACATCCACTGCTCTCCCCTTGCTGACCTGACCTTGTCCCCTTGTTATCCTGCCATGCCATCATAGAAGACTATCAGATTTGTCAAGCATGATTTCCTCTTGGTAAGTCCATGTTGACTACTCCTGATTACACTCTTTTCTTCTACATATATGTTGATGACTTCCAGTATTCCCTATTCCATCACCTTTCCAGGGATGGAGGTGACGCTGACTGGCTTGTAGTTTCCTGGGTCCTCCTTCTTGCCTTTTCTGAAGATGGGAGTAACACTGGCCCTCCTCCAATTGTTAGGCACCTCTCCCATTCTCTTTCAAAGATGATGGAGAGGGGCAGAGCAACAACATCTGCCAGCTCTCTCAGCACCCATGGGTTCATCCCACCAGGGCCCATGGATTTATTGATATTAAATCTGTCTAGCCAATCTCTAACACAGCCTCTGTGACCAAGGGAAGTCTTCCTTTCTTCAGCCTTCTTCTCTTACCTCCAAAGTCTAGGAGTCTTGAGAGCCATCCGCAGCAGTGAAGACTGGGGCAAACAAGGCATTCAGTAACTCCGTTTTCTCTGTGTTCTCTGTTACCAGGATACCCATCTGATTTATCAGTGGCTCTACGTTTTCCATAATCTTCCTTTTGCTGCTGACACACTTGTAGAAGCTCTTCTTGTTGTCCTTTGCCAGACTCAATTCCAAGTAGGCTTTGGCCTTCCTAAAGATGACCTGATGCATGTCATAGTCACATACTAGCAAGATTCAGCAAGAGAAAAGGGAGAAACGTAAGTGAACAGTGTAGAGCTACCCTACTTGGGCGCATCCCACAGTTAAAGTGAATTTAGTATGACATGAAACATGTCATATTTTGTATCTTAATTCCACAAACAGTGTAAGACAACATGGACTGGCACTCTTACAAAAACACCCCAAGCCAGTCAATGTTTTCTTCCTTGGTTTTTCCCTTCCTCCTCCTAAAGGTGTTAAAGCTGCACTTTCTTTATCTCTCTTTTACTTTGCTGAGTTAATTCTAACTGTAATGGATCGGTTCTCCAGTCCATTTCACTGCAGGGCCACAATAGAGCTTGTGTTGTCAGGACCCATTTTTGGGGCATTAGGATTGGCTTATGCTGATATAAACTATGTAACTTAGCTGTGTAGTTAAACTGGTTAAAGAACCTATTTCATCTAGGTACAGGGAGAGACCTGTTCTGGTTCAGGCCAGGACAGGGTTACTTGTTTGCAGTAGTCAGGAGGAGGCATTGCTGAGGGTGGTGGCTAGGACATGGAGGTTATTTTGTATCACCTCACATCCTTGGGAGAGACAGAGGGAAAGGGACTCTCGACTTCTGAGACAAGAGCATTCCTTCCTGTAGTGGTTTGTTCTCATTTCTTACCTTCTGTGAGATAAGGGATTTGGAGAAATGCAAAGCAGGCTTAAACTTTAAAGAATATGAAGAAGTTTATTACCAACAGAATTAAGGGTAAAAAGAAATAATAAGAAATGAAAGCAAAACCCCCTTTTCCTGCAGCACCTCCCCTTTTACCCAACTCGCACAAAGGATAACAAACTATGATTTTGGTCAGTATTACAGTTCTTAAAAGTCTCTCTAATATTTAAGGAAAAAAGGTTTCTTTTGCTTCATGTGGTTTCCAAGCTGCCAAAAAGCAACAGCCCCGCCCAGAATTCTGCTGCTGTGAAAAACATCTCTGCCATGAATCTTGCAGTCTTTTTACACTGCTAATCATGGGCCACACTTGGGGTGTTTCTTTTTTTAAGGATAAGCAAATTCCAACCTAAAAAGCAACGGCTCTCTTCTTCAGAAAATCTCTAAAAGTCTCTTACAGCCTCTTGGTGACCTGGCGTGGGCACTTTCCTTCTTCCTCAAGCTGCACACAAAATTCTCATCCCCCCATGTCTTTTTAAATGGACTAAAGAAGAAAGAACAGCCTGTGATGTTACAGTTTTTACCACGGCCTGCAAGAAGTATTTTTAAGCTTCACGCTGGGCACAACTCCGCCCTCTTTTCCCGTCACCATTTTCAGCTTCATCTCACGTGACTCACTTTCTCTTTCTCTGAGCTTGAAGCTTCCATGTTGAAGAACTCATTTTCTTCAGCTTTATGTTGGAAAGAAGCCTCTTTCCCTTTATGCGGCTGGCTGCTTGGTGGTTTTTTTTCAGTTTGATATAGGCTGCGTTGGTTGCAGAAAGATCTATCGGCTCCCGCCGAGTCTGTGTGGGGCCACATGGAGAGGGAGGGGAGCCCGCCAGTCCTGAGAAGCCATGCCGGGTCGTCTCGGCTACACAGCAGCTTATGGTTGTTTCTTAGCTGCCTGCTGCCCTGAAGGGGTTTTCCCGCAGCCACCCGGGGCCAGTGCCCCAGTGCTGGGGGAGGGGAGGCCCAGGGCCACTCCAAGAGACGGAGCCCAGGGCCCATTTTCCCCCGCTCCTCGCAAGAGGGCTCGAACAAAAAAAGGGAAGTTCCTACGTCTCCACGCACTTTAAATATGTAAATTTTGAGAAGTGTTATTGGTCTAAACAACTGTACATCAACTCAGGTTCAACCCACCACACTTCCGCTCTAAAAAACAGGGTGGTGGGAGAGGAGGGAGAACCATCCGGCACTGTTCATTGATGCTGGCTCAGTGGTCAGCACTTTTTTTTTGGATGTGAATCACTCTCTCTTTTGTACACTTTTTTTATTAGTATTGTTGCTGTTACTGTTTATTTTATTGTCTCATTGCTGTTTCCAGTAAATTGTTCCTATCTCAACCCATGATCTCTAACTTTTGTACCTCCAGTTCTTCTCTCCAGCCACCCACAGTGGGGAGGGGGAAAGAGGAGAGGGGAGTGAGCAGCAGGATGGTTTTGTTTGGAGTACTACACTGGGGCATACTATTCTTAAACCATGACAAGAGGAAAAGAAACTTTGACTTGGTTGTCACTTTTCAGTCACTAGTAATTAACATGCTTATCTTAAAATCGTCTTTGTTTGTCACAGATATGTTGTTCTCAGATAAGCTAGTTCACTGATAGGGCTAGGTAAGGGTGTACCATACTGTAAACATAAATGACTACAGTATGCAACTATTATAGAGAGAACAATTTGTCTGTTTATGAGGTTGATGTAAGTCTCCCTTCTTGTTGTGTACATTTTTAAATGTTACTCTCTTAGCTTCAAGAGAATGCTGTGGCAGTCTGGACTGTGCCATTAAAGGCTGAGGTTGCCAGATAGAGATTGTGGACAGGAGCCTGTGAAGCTCTTTTTGTTTTTGTGCACAGCTAATTAAAATCAAATAAGAATAAAACTAGATCATTTGCAAGAACCTTAAGCCCTTGAATGGTTGCTACATATGTCACCCATATTTAGCTGAAGAACTTGTAGTCTTAAGAGAAGGAAGGAAGTGCTGGATGGGGACAGAGAGTAAGCAGGTTAGTTTCCCAAAATAAGACCGAGCTCTGATACAAGGCACTCTATAAAACTCAGGAACATTTTCTAAACTGCCTGAGCTCTAATCTTTACTATATGGGCTGAATTTTCTGCAAGAACTTCTGTTTTTCAGCATACTTGTATGGAGCTGGCTTTGTAGTGATGACAGTGATAAGCAGCTGTGGTGATACAGATCACATATAGCTACTTGGTCCATTGCTTCGCTTGGCAGGCCTCTTCTGTTTTGTTCCTCCTTTTGTTTTCTTTGGGAAGAAAGATGCTGCATGTGCGCAATCTTGCTGATTGCTCCACAGATTTTTCAGTGGTCCTGAATATCTATGTATGGCCTCGTGTCGTGGTTACACAAAAAAGGGTGCCAATATGGGTATAACCAGACTGTGTATTCTACTCCCGTCTACATAGTTTGTGATGAACTTTAGTGATGGGTCGTTCACAGTTGCTGCCCAGTGCACACCCAATCTGTCAGGCTTCAAGCTTGATGTTAGATGAGAAGAGGCAAACTCTGCGAGAAGGGGTAGTGTTTCTTTGTCTTCACCATGACTCAACTGTGATAACTCCCTCTGGGGAAGCAGCAGCACCACCCATCCTGAGGGGGTCATCTCTGCTAATGGGCCATAATGAACTGAATAGACACCAGCAGAATAGGCAGTTGGAAATACTATCATGGGCTCCAAAAATACCCTGTGGTTCATAGGACCACATCATTCCATTGTTAACTCCGCTGACCTGGGGGAGGTACCTGAGCTCCACCACATATAATCTTGAGGTCTGGGGGCTTGGGACACCACCACCACTCAGTGGAGCCAGAGAGGACCCGGACTTTCAAAGGAGGAGCAGACCTTCCACAGGACCACTGCTTTCAACAAGACTGCAACCTTGACTTCAAAAACACTGCAAACACCCTTAATAAGACTGCAACAACCACCCTGACCAACAGGGTGCCAGATTGTACTCTGTGGGTTTAAGCCATTTTTTATGTATCTTTGCATTTATTGTAATCTTTCTATTAAATTGTAACTCCGACCTGAAATCTCTTTCAAGGTGTTTGAGTGGGATTCATTTTTCCTGCTGGTTTACTTTTGAACTGGCACACCTGCCTAAAAGTAGCATAATATTGGGAGATTTTTTTCATTTTGTGTGATAGGAAAGTTTATTTCCGTGGGGAAGAGAAATGGGAGGATTAAAAGCAAATCCATTAGTTTAGCTGAAATAATGCAGGATAAATGATGTCTCCTTTCTTAAAAGAAATCAGTGGACTGAATGCCAGTCTTAATCTGAATTTCAGGTATTTTCTTCCTAGGCCGTGTATGGCCATCAGTGAAGACAGAAGAGATATGCTGGAAAAACCTTTTGTCCAATTTGATGTGGCAGATCTTTTGTTTTCTGTGCCTGGAGTTGTGAGATTTTGGAGAATGAATAACACAGCTGTGGCTTGGTGAGCTAATGTAGCTCCTAGAGGGTCAGAAATGTGGCAGAGTTGTTGCTAGTGCACCAACTGTACACAGCTGGAAGAGACAAGAGGGTTGTGTGACACCAATCCTTTCCCCATCAGCATGTTTACAGGTTTCATTGTCACAGGGCTGCTGCTCTTGTTGCTGCACCTATGCTATCCTCTGGATGGTCCCACTTCTTGGGGTTTTGTTGGGATACTCATTACTGATAAATTTGGTCATCCAAAATACCTGCCGTCAGAGCTTGTAAGAGAAACTGCAGACCAGTGATGTCTTTAATAAGAGAGATTTCTTGACCCTACATGGCTCCACTATCTCTGTACCTAAATTATGTTTTGTTAAATATTGCATGCTTAAGAAATAAGGTGAGTTCTTGAGTTTCATTCTTCATTCTCTAATTCTCTAGAAACTCAGTATAAGTCTCAAGATTGTCAGATGTATTTAGTTTTTCAGCCTTCGTTTTTCATTAAGAAAAAATAAGACTAGCCGATTTCAGTATTTTTTTGGCAGCTCCACATGAGATGCCTTCCCTGGTCTTCTGTGGATCCAAGGGATCTCTGGATCTTCACACTGGCACCAGGACTATCCTGGAGAAGACCCTTGGATAAGTCTGGAATATGGATAAGATCCCATTCAATAATAAGGCATTCTTTTGGGAATCCTGCCCGTATAAGACATGTGGATCTTCCAGCACAGTGGGTGGGCTATTTGGTATTCTGAAATTTGGTGTTTGACTTGGTTTTATCGATTGATAATTGTTTTATATTTGTATTCGTATCTGTACTGTAACATTTTGAGTCTACTATTCAAAAATGGGTAGTGGACAATCTAAAGGGGGCATTCTGACACACTTGGTTGCATTTTGCAACACTGAAGAAAGATTGGCGGACCCCTTGGGGAAACAGCTATCAGGGGGAATTCGACTTAGTATTGTAATCAGTGGTGGTCATTGTACAAACTAGGCTCTGGGAAAAAGTGGCCACAAAATGGAACCTTGAACTATAGTATATTGTTACAGTTAATGTTGTTTTTAAGATGAGAACAGAAATGGGATGAGGTTATGTACACTGATATGTTTTTCACTTTGCGGAATCAGATGGAATGGCAGAAAAATTGTGGCTTGAATCCAGCTCCCTCAGACCCTTTTGTGCTGGCTCTTGAAAAGGAGAATCAAGGAAAATGGTTAAAATATTGTTCTATGTGCAGCATAGAACAAATTTGTTCTAAACATCTCCGCAGTAAGAAGGATGATTTAGATCTTATGGTCAGTCCTAATGGTGGCTTAGAGAGGAGAATAGATAATCAGGCTGCCAAGACTTACACTACGAGGGAGCTGGTGGGCAAAGAGGCAGATTTAGCTCATGTAGAGGAGAGGATAGAGGAGACAGGGAGGATGTATCAAAGAGCAGAGGTTTTTGGTCTGGTTGCAGGGAGAACTAGAGCTAAACACAGAGATATGACAGTAGCTGCCTCCCTTGGATGGTAGGTGCCAACAGTCTAATCACAGTACAGTGCTGTTTTCAATAGCACACCTTAATAATTGAAAGTCAGTGGCTGGCACCTACCTTCTAATGAGAAAGCCTCCAAACAAAAACAGAAGGTTGCAATCATAGAAGGATTACCAAAGAAATGGTGCCCCTGGGGAAAGGAAAGGGGCAGCTTGAACCCCCCCGGGAGAATTGGTATTAATGTGCATGCTGTAATAAAAACAGGCATTGGAAAAAGGATTGTCTGCAGTTGAAACATAAAAGCCCCCCATCTCGTGGCCGTCACCAATGATGACTGAGGGAGATCAGAGGATTCTTCCCTGGTAGGACCTCTGATAACAGCTGAGCTGAGGAGGTAAATGATGAGGCAGAATTTTTAGTAGATACAGGAGCTAGTTATTCTGTGCTAAATACAGTAAAAGGTAGCTTGAGTAATGGTTCTATAACAATCATTGGTGCAACAGGGAATTGCAAATCTTAGCTGGTTTTCAAGCCCATTGATTTTGAATTAGGAAAACAAACTCACCTTTTTTAGTATCTACCCAATTCACCAAAGCCTCTCCTTGGGAGAGATTTATTGGAAAAACTAAATGCTGAAGTCAAATTTCAAAATGGAAAAATACAGGCAAAATACAAAATTCCAGAATCTCATTTTGTGGAAGGCTCTATTTTTGCGCTACAATCTCCGAAATGGGATGTGATCCATCTGCCAATATCACTTGCAGGTGTAGTGATTCCGATAGTCTGGGCTGGAGAGGTGACCGGGCAAAACAAAAGAGCAGAGCGGGTAAGAATGAAGTTGAAACCTGGAGCGGGACTGGTAAGTCAAAATCAATCTCCTTTGAAAATAGAAAGTCGTAAGGGGTTATTTCCCCTTGTGGAAAAAATTATGAAATATGGCCTGTTGAAAAAATGTGAATCTGAATTTAATACCCCTATTTTGCCAGTTAAGAAGGTAAACAGAGAGGATTACCAGCTGGTACAGGACCCTAGAGCCATAAATAAGGTAGTAGAAGATATATACCCTGTAGTAGCAAATCTTTATACCTTGCTAACAACTTTGAGTGAAAAATCAAAATGGTTTACAGTATTAGGTTTGAAACAAGCCTTTTTCTGTGTTCCTTTGAGTACTGGAAGTCAAGAGCTTTTTGCTTTTGAGTGGGAAAATCCAAACACAGAGAGAAGAATCCAACTTGGATGGTTTGAAAATAGCCCCACCATGTTCTGAAATCAATTGGCAAAAGAACCGAAGGAATGGAGAAATCAGAACTGTCCTCTAGTGCTGTTACAGTATGTAGATGACATTTAGATAGCCACTGAAACTAAACGGCAATGTTGGGATCAGACTATGGCATCGTTGAATTTTCTGGGACTAAGTGGATCCAGAGTATCCAAAGACAAAGCACAAGTAGTCCAGACCACAGTAACCTACTTGGAATTCTAAATCCTCCAAGAACAAAGGAGGCTGGGGCAGGAACAAAAAGAAGCAGTTTGCCAACTTCCATAGCCACAAACGGTAAGAGAGTTGTGTGCATTTCTTGGGATGGTCCAGCGGTGTCACCTGTGGATCAGCAGTTACGGATTGCAAGTAAAGCCACTGTGTGAGTTCTTGAAGGCAGCTCAGGAGGACCAAGCTTACTTCATGGCTACCCAGCTGGACTTGGTTAAAACATTTGTTTATAGTCATCTCCATAATAATTGCTTATGTGTTTTATCTTGCATCATGATTCTGTGTCATAGCTGTTGTAATGTCTTGCACCTTAAAGTGAAATACAGATATTAACAGACCAGTTCCCATAAGGAACTTGGTCTCCAGGAAATGGGGCACTTGATAAGAACAGTAGAACAGAACAGCATTTTACTGTCATAAGGGCAGTAGAACAGAACAGCACAGCCTCGGAGAAATAGATAAAGAATGTAACTTAGGGAAACGGAAGTCATGCAAATTCATGCAAATGCAAGCAGGATGCCAGCTCAGCTCCGCAAGGCTGACAAAGCAGAAGTTATGCAACACATTGATACTGCACTTACTCACAATCAGGGGTCAAAGAGCAACCACCTAAAAAGGACACTGGACTTTGAAGACAGACCCCAAAGAACCCCATAAGGACTTCCATTAAGGGTACAACCATGTAAAATAAAATAATACATATATATCAGGTAATCAGGGATAGCTGTTGAAGATGTTATCAGTGTGTATGATAAAAATTCCGTTTACCCAATGCTTGGGGCACTCCATTAGAGGAAGGATCCTTTGAGTGACCAGCGCATTGCAATAAAGAATGTCTGATTTTTAATACTCAACACTGTGTTAGAAACTTTCTATCTGGCTGATTTCAGTATCACTTTGAAAGCCTCTCATAAACTGAGTTTGTATTTCCCTTTAATAGCCATTGTTTGTAAATTAACACCAAAAAGAGTGGAGCTATTTGATGTTCACACCCAATCACTAATTAGCCAGCAGGTTTTTGTAGAATGAGAATTGAGGTCAGTAGTGGGGCGTAAGCCTGTATTGTGGACTGCAGTGCCTCCTGGGAGTTTTGCAAGGTGATTTGCAGCATCAAGCAGAAGTAGGACGAGTCAAGGTTTTGTCAGAGCCTTCCACTGATTTTGCTGTTTTCTTACAGAGGGGGACTGTCCAGTTACAAACCAAAATGGTTTCCCAGAGGAAAAAAAATTCAAAATACTTAGTGTATTGATAAACACTGAAAAACAGCAATGCTCAAGAACCAGGGAGTTTTCTTTCTCATTTTCTTTCAGGGATTCTGAAAGGAACAGGCAGCTAATGGTCAGTAAATGCAGACCCTTCATGCAGGAATAACCATCCCTTTGGATGTATCTCACTGCAGACAGAAGACATGTGGTACTGGAGTTGTGATCGAAAAAGTTTATCACTGGCTGCTTGTGACAGAGCATCAGATTGCTGCTTGTGCCCTTTATTTCTGCCACAGAATAAAAGAGAAAAGAAACAATGCCTTTCACAGAACACTTTCTACATCCCTTTATGCAGATCATGTGACAAGCCACAGCTGAATTCTTAAAACACCCCAAGAATTTTCTGCTTAATGAAAAGGTTGTGTACGGATTGTGTGCTGGTTGCTTTCTGAGCCACAAAAAGAATGAGGTTTAATGCATCTGTGATATCTTACTGTGTAGTCTTATAAAGCTGAATAGTAGATTTCAATTATCTATCATTAACTTCATTAACTTTCAATTATCTGTCATGAACACTTGTAATTTCTTCTGTACTAAGATGTGGTGTGTAGTGTCAAATCTCTTGCACTTTCAGTTACTATACAATTCCTTTTTAAGATGTG